>CM040239.1:124779206-124845537 GCA_022545495.1 Chrysanthemum lavandulifolium
ACATATAAAAGATTCGTATACATATGTAACATAATAAATCAAAAACTTATTAAACATATTCTCGACCTTTCGGTGAGTTGGTCGAACCACCACTCGAACCATTAGTGCTCGACCATCGGCTTTACCACCAACTTTAACACCTTTGCATCCCTTTTAATGTGATCGCCTTACACATTTCCAACAAGTAGGTGTTGCCTTCTTGTTAGGATCTCGCCTTGTGTTGTCATGATACTTATGTTTACCTTTGTTGTCATTGTACCGTGGAGTTGTTATGCTCCACCATATTGACAACAGATGGTCCAAAGAAGATTGCTACTTCTTCGCTTGTCATTATCCCGCACCTCGAGAGATTCCTCAATGCGCAGATGATCGCCTAACTCAACTGTAGTTAACTCATCCTTCTTATGTTTCAAGGTATGCTTGAAATCTTTCAAAGAAGGAGGAGTTTGTCAATAACACAAGAGACCAAATAACCTCATCCATGTGCATATCAGTGTTGTGTAAACCTTCCAAGTATTCCAAGAATTTCATTGTATTGTTCCATAACCGGTCTTGAATCACCATTTTGTAATTTGTGAAATTACTAACAAGGAACTTCTTACTTGATGCATCCTCACCATATATTGGCATCCAAGGAATCCCACAGTTCTTGAAGATTCAAAGTTCGATAAATATCAAACAAAGAATCGTACATACCATTCAAAATAAGACCTCTCGTGATATGTAGTCATCATTCTCCCACTTGCTCCTCCTCCCGATCCGCTCCACAAGAGCATCATCCCCATCATCGTGAATAGGAGTAGTCAAGACATAAACAACACTCATGCTCGACAAAGAAGCATCTTCTTCGCCACCTCCTAAAGTCCACCCTTCAAACTTATCAAGCTTGGCAAAGTTTGAAGCCATGTGTTTCATTGCAGCAGAGCTATTGATTATCACAATATAGTTTACTTTGATTGTTGGTGGTGTGAGCCTGCAACAGGTTAAGACAATCAATGATGAGCAATACCACTAGGTGGTTACCGATATCACTTGAATCGTAATCACTTTCCAAAGTAAACTATTCGACCCTAATGCCCGGTATCACGAATATCTACTGGGATAAGACCAAATGCGCTAGAGAATTAGGCACAATTCTATAACCCTTCGCTAATAAGTGTTTACGCTCGCTCTTTTTTCATGCATAATCGATCTCCTATTTATAGGAAAATACTCTTAGCTATTCAAATGGAATTATGAGTATTAATCGCCCATTAATAGCCCCATAATTATCCCCATTATAGCCGTAGTGGTTACATGACCAATTAAACGTGGTCATTAAGCAGCTTGTAATCGCCATTTAGCAAGACTTTATACTAGCAAAGATTTCATAGTGCTATGCTGGTTACATCGCTCATGGAAACACCAACGCTCAGTGTAAACACTACTTCAAGGAAACACCACTGGAAACATCGATCCAGTGAAGTACTGCCGCTGGAAACATCGAGAATCGCAGTAACCACAACAAGATTTTCACCAAGCACTACCAATCAAACCACTACAAGAGTCAGTGCTCATGGACCTTATGGGTGTACACTGCACTCCTAACCCATTACAAGGTGTGAACTATTCCCACAAGTGCACTAAATTTTCCAACACGTAGGAGGGCCGAAACAAAAATTTTTGGGGAAATACATTAAATGGGAGGGCCGAAATAATTTTTTTTCGGGAAATACACATGAAATCGCGAAAAAATACACTAACGGGCTTAGGCCTAAGGGGCCGGACCCTTCCCGGTCCCTTAATAGCTCCGCCCTTGACTCCCCCGCAGTCCGAGCGTGAAATCGCGAAATCTCGGACTGAAGATTAAATGCTAATCTATACATATATATGGGACTAAGCATGACACATCACTAATGCTTACATGGCATTATAATGATGACATGGTACATCTTTGATGATGTGGAAATTATGACATGGCACACTTTCCGCATAAATGTGTAAAAAAGATGTCACATACAAGGTTCGAACTTTGGTCTGTTATACCACTTGCAACACACCTACCAGTAGAGCATGCAACAAGTTGTTATGTGTTTCATTCCTAAATTGATATTCAACTCAAATCGTGACCATCTTCCCTTATCTCATATAACAGTCAAAATGGCGGGTTGAAAATAGGTCATTTGAAACACAAAGTGAGTTGTTGTCTTGACCGCCACAAAATGACTCGAGGAGATTGTTTTCAACAATTATCTTTAGTAAATATTTATCAATCAGAGTTGATCACCGAGTAAATTACATTTTGGTCTTCTCGGATTTCTCTTAAAACAAAGTGTGTGTATCATTAGATGTATGCATGTGCCTAAAATGTCAAATGGAGTGTATAGTAAATATTATTTATGTTTTTTTTGCAGTCGTGTCCAAGCTACCTGGTCTGCATGGGTGTCAAATCCAAAAGGTGTAATTGCTCACTTAGTGTTGATACATGCATATCTTAGGTATGCCGGTGGTTTTAAATCTATATCATCTTATATAGTTTATCTTGCATCATCTTATATATTGAATCAATTATATATGATAGCAACTGTTAAAAAAGTTTGAAGGTTCTTTGTTGTGACATCTACCATTGAAATCTGATCTAAAAACTAATGTTTGGGAGAAATAGCTTAAGTTGCTTCTTCACTTCCTCAAGTTTATTATATTATCTATGTTGCTTTCCGTTAATTTTTTTACCATTCTCCGTTAGGAACAAATTTATTATAGTTTGTTTAATTATTAAGGTAAAATGTAGAAAAATGGATCTTCGCAAAAAGCCAAAATCTTCGCTAGCTTAAACTGAGCAAATGGCAAGCCTTTTAGAGGAAAACTGAGCCACGTCTCTGAAAGCATAGAGAGGGAAAGAGTTTGACTTTAGAAGGAACTTACATAACTGAAAAAATCATCAAAACTCTCCATTTTTAGAATTTGTGCAGATGTGAGCAGTCTTAAGTCGATATTAGTTTCATTTATTTTACATGATCTAGAACTAATTAGCTTTGCTCTTCTACTTAGCTTGAAAGGATGGAATGCAAAGCGAACAATCATCTCTCCATTTATTTTTATTCATCTCCGCTTAATATTTTCTTTATGAAACTGAAATGTGTCTCCACAATGATGTACACTAGCAAAAAGCTGTTTGACATAATTATGTAATGGATTTTCTGGAGACAAGAGCTTTTCTGTTTAAACATGTATTCAATTGCATGATGCAGTTGATTATATGTACAAGAATGTTAACCAAGGGAAGTCTCACTTTAGGATGGTGACTACTGAAAAGGTTTCGTCGAGACCTTATTTACTTCGATTTGTGATAAGCTTTTGTGTCAACATTCCCTGGTTTATGTCAACATATTATTTATATTATAACTTGAAAGCATAACAATAACAAAAAAATTGTTGCAGCTTTCTAACAAAAGCAAGAAACTATTGCACAAATTGTTTCAAAATCTATATTCATTGCAAAATAAAGATAAAGTTAGGTTATTTCTACAAAGGCCGGTAATTTCACATGAACAACTTTATATGGTTGTTTCAAGAGTCACGACGAAAAAAAGTTTGAAGGTTCTTTGTTGTGACAAAGACGGCGAATATACGAACTACATAGCAAAGGTTGCGTTCAAAAAAAGTTTTATTGCGTATATGAATAAGCACCATGTAATTTATTTGTTCTCAAACTTTTCATTGTTCTTTTTACATATAATATACGAACAATTTTTTTGAGTTTCCTATTTTTGTGTTTAAAATATTTTTCGTTATTCATTTTTTATATACGTCCGGTTAGAATTCGTCAAGTAAAATTATGAAGCTAGCCCGCCCATTCGGGCGAGCTATGAAGCTAGTAAACAATAAAGTAAAACTAATAAATAATTGATGAAGAAGACATTCGACAGCAAGCGGAAGTACATCTTCAAGCAGCAGCAGACATAAATATGCAACAAACAGGATAAACCAAAGTATCCGTACTAAACAGGATAAACCAAAGTATCCTGACCAAATGGGATAAACCAAAGTATCCCTTAACAAACATGATAAACCAAAGTATCCTGACAAAACGGGATAACCCAAAGTATCCCTACAACTAAAACAAACGGGATAACCCAAAGTATCCCCAATACTAAAACAAAGGAAATAACAACTAAAACTCCTGCACTAACATCAAAAGAAAAGATGAAAACGAAACTTGATTCTAAAACTTCAACCTCCAAAGAACCTTCTGAACAAACGGGGCGTATTTTTCCCTAGAAAAACATAAAGATCGACATTTTTTTTTAAACCAAAAATCCCAATATATGTCTCATGTTGAACTGACGCCTATATATCATGTGGAGAAAGACCATAGCAGCCATCAATTCAAACCAGTATACCCACATATGAATTCTCATATGACCTATCACACTTGTCATTTAGCAACCTTAATACCAACAAACATAAAATACATTTTTTCTGTCCTTAGGAGGAGTACACGACATAAGACAAAAGAAGTCCCCATATCGCTTTTGAATCCCACTCTATTACACTGCATCTGTTGCAGATGACTAATCATGGGTTATAAAAAGATGACAGAGATTAATGTGTAAAGGGAGCCCTCCGAACCTACGACGTGGTAGGGCGCCGGAGGCAGCCACGAAAGAGTTTAGGGTGAGGAGCGGTGTTTTAGGGTTTAAGAATCGATTATTTTAAGTCGGTGATACCATCTAATGAGGAGGGTAGGTAGCTGGTGCTAACTGCAAAGCCCTCCAATAAGCCCAACTATCCTTCTATTTGACAAAGCCCAATACTGATATTATGAAGTATTTATATTGTTAGCCACCCCAAGTGGGTGACTAAACATATAAAAGAATAATTATGTCAAATTCTCTCTTTTTATCACGTGTATGACTTTATGTTAACAATTAGTTTTCAAATTGGTCTTTTCTAACTTCCCTGTATGTTGTTAATCTTTTTAATGTAGGTGGTTATGAATTAGTAATACGGTTCCTATCAAAACAAGTAATTGTTCAATGTTTTGGTTTCTGATTTTTATCTTTTATTATTTTATCTTCTGATGCATATGTGTATTTTTAATACACTTTATGTAGTTATACGACAGCTTAAAAAAATAGAGCAGATAAATAGTTTAAGGTTGTCAAGATCGGGATCCTACCCAGGATCGTTTTTGTTTTTGCAAGATCGTGATCGTAAGATCGGATTGAGATCTTAAGATCCTACTCTAATGTTATTTCTTAATAGTTTATATAATTTTATATAAATATACAAATTCTAATACATTATAACCACAAAAGACTATGAATGTTTCATATAAATGTTGTCATAAATTATGATTATAAAATGTTTAAAAAGATTAACATGTTGTTTTTTGAATTCTACAAACAAACAACCCATAAATTTGTAGTTTTTTAGTTTGTAATCCGAGAAGAGTAAGATCGGATCGGATTAGATCGTAAGATCGTATGGTCAAGATCGGGATCCTATAAGATCTTAAGCTTGCAAAGATCCTATGTAAGATCCGGATCGTTTTTGCTTTACAGTATCGTAAAATCGTAAGATCCTAAGATCAGGATCGGGATCCTAACAACCATAGTTTACATTTAATCTTTATGCTTTTAAACTTTTTTAACGTTATGTGTGTTTTACTCTTTATTCAAAAAGTTTAAACGCATGACAAAGTACTTGATGGTAAATTTAAAGTTAAAATTAAACAACTTTGTATAGTTTGCTAACGAGTGCCTACTAAATATCTTTTAAGATATAAATAAATAGAAAATATGAGCGTATTTACGGTAAAATCACATATTAGAAGTCTAATTAGTTTTATTAAATGTATTGTTTGATTGGAAAATGCATTAACTACACATTAAACGCATTCGTTATACGCTATAAGGTGCCAAGTGGATACTATTAGCAAATCTTTATAAACGGTTGATCATGAATTTCGGTCTCTTAATATAAAATTCGCTCGTCTCTAATTCATATGACTTTCAATTGCTTTTCTTATCTAGCAAACCTAAATTCAAAGCCGTAAAACTACAAGCCCATAACACAAATCATTTCACATCTTCATTTCAAGACACCTTAACTCACGCGACCTTCCAAAATACCAACCAAATATATTTAACTAAAGCTCATTGACCCAATAAATGGATAATTTTTCACGGTTACAAAACATAAAAATTCTAAACAAAGACTCCAATTCCTCATGTTCTAACACATACTCAAACATAATTCACTACAACTTTAGATTAACTAATACAACACCAATCTCCACACCTACCCATCACGATATTGAAGTTAAGAAACCATTGATTTCGCTCTATATGGATACAACATGGACGATCATGAAACTCATATCCGCGCCATAATAGGAGAAACTATCACAACCAATGAATATTGCGCCTTTATAATATCAAGGGGTTGGCTCCGATCCGAAAAAGGAATTGGTGAGGAGTATTTGTCGTGATAACCACATTCACTTCATTAGCATTCAAGAATCAAATTTCATAACGAATATAGCTCTCTTGTTCATTCTTTGCGGGAAACAACTACGACGGAGTTTGAACCCAGATCTTCAGAGGGTCAAGTATCAATGAGTAATTTTAGGGGTGTCAATTGATAAAATAATTTTGTTTTCACTTGATTTATGAAAAAATACATTAAATACAAAAATTTTGGAGGCCAGACCCTAGTAATTCTCCGTCCATTAACTACTATGATTATGTCATAAAATAATCGGTTTGCAACTCGAGTAGGATCATAGCTATATGGAACCACTCTATGTTTCATAAACATAAATTTATTGATAATGAGAATGGTTTCAATTGCTATATATGGGGAGTGGATCAACGTTGAAATGTCTCGTCTCATGGTCGTTGTTTATGCTCCTCAAGACTAAGTGCGAAGAGTGCACTTTGGATGAAACACCCGATTTTTTTTATAACTGAAATATACGGATCCTAACTGATGTACAAATCCAGTGTTGGATATGTGGGTCCTGGTGGATCCGCACATCTCGAATCGAAAGCTATCTTTTGCCATAACCTCATATTTTGACACAACGAAAAGTATAAACCGAAACAACATGATACTGAACTTATACTAACCATTTATGCACCTAAATGTACATAATTACGCACAAAGGCGTGTCGTTTACAAAACGGGGAGTTAACCCAAACATTCCTTTAAAAACCATAACATTAGATGTCTTGTTTTAAAACATAACGTGACACTTACAAACCTACCCAAAAGCTACTTTAGCTAAAAAGGTAAAAGACTACAATGTTTAAGGGCGTTTACAAGCTAATATCAAAAGGTAAGTATGAGAATGCTCATCATCATAACACGAGCATTATTTGTCGTTCCATCATAATTACTTTTATCTTCATCTACAAGCCCCAAGCCGGATCATATACCTACAAAAAGGTAAACTAGCAACGATAAGTCATACGACTTAGTGAGTAAACGGAAATGAGCTAATCATGGCAAGTATTAAAGGCTAATATTACTACGTAATGAAAGTCTACTTGGATTCTACTACATTATATATCTAACTAGCTTATTGACCCGTGGAATCACAGGGTTTTTACAGAATTTTTGAATCAAGAAATTAAGTGTTAGGATGGAGTAAGAAATAACAACGAATGTAAAAACTTTGAAATGTTTTGTGAATACAACAATGATTTGTAACAAAACGATCAAATAAACTACAATGGTTGTAAATATCTATATAATGAATGTCTTGTGAATTATATCTCTCAATAGGTGTGACTTGAAACTTCAAAGCAATCCAAAGATGAATATGAACCTACACATCACATGAAATTACTAAAGATTATTAGTAGTCCATTGTATTAACGTTTAAATAAATAATATTGTTACTTGCAAAAACATTTACTTAGCATAATCGTTTGAAGCAATATTTGTTGAAGCACGTCCACGTGCCAACATAAATACATAATAACCAAATGAGACAAATTATATTGATACATGGTAGTAAACTATATATTAAATGGAAAATGATTTAGGGACCTAATTGGTATGCCTAAAAAGAGGCCTAACAAAAGGATGAAGACACGTGGAAAAATAAAGGGTGGAGATGAGGAAAGATACCTCGCGAACAGTGAGCATAGACGATGAAGAACTTATTTATATATCACATTTGTATGTACAATTGCATGATAAAAAATAAATCAGCTTTTTTTAAAATATGTACAATAGGCCGTGAACACTAACTTGTGGTATTGTACATATCAATATGATACATTAATTTTTTGATACATTAACCTTATTTTTAATTCCATTGCAAAAATAGACCACTTTACCATCTATATAAAGCCAGATTTTACAAACAAAAAATGCATTCGAAGTGAAATTTTGTCTATTAGACACTCAAAAGTTAAAAGCCTAAAAACAATGTTTAGAATGTATGTACCTTATTGTCGAGTCTCTTTTTCAATCAAACTTTGAAAATCAAAATCATGTAACAAAAAAAGTAACATTTTTAGCTTAAGAAGAAAAACATATTACTTCGAGATGTATTACGATGACTATGCATAACGGTTTAAAGCAAAAGATGAAGATGGTGATATGCTTTTCAAGAACTTTGGACGATCACTGGAAAAAGTAATTAGTTTATCATTTGGGTACCTTTGGTCAATTTCCCTATTTATTACACTCGTTGTATTAAAAAAAATACCTATAACGTCTGGCTATATGAAAAAGATAAATCAGGTTTTTTAAAAATATGTACAATTGCATGATAATTATAATTGTGCAAAACAAAATGAAAGAATGTACCAAACTGTCCATCCTCCTCATTTTTTAGTCCAACAATTGAGTTAAAAGGCCGAAATCGAAACCATGGACATATCATGTAAAATCGTGACATGGTTCCACCAACGTGTTCGCTAAAAGCTTAGTCGCAATCCTTTTTCACAATCTCGTATTTTGGTTGTATTTCTCCAAGGTCAGACTTTGAAGTATAACAAATTTTACCTCTTCCAAATTTAAATTTGTTCACTAATGCTATCCTCACCGACCTTGAATCTTAATATCCTGTTCCAAAAAAATATATCCATTAGTATAAGTTGCAAAATGGTTTACATACAGATAAAACAAACAAAACTTATTTACTTTCGTGCTCATCCATTAGTATCGGTTCAAGATTGTTCACGTGGTTCTTTCAAAAAACAGGCTGCAACCATGTACGAATTGAACAGTTCGTACTCGCAGCTTCACATTGTCGTTAACTGCAGACAAATCGTTGATGAAACCTGCAATGTAGGTAGCCATAAGATATTAGATATTAAGAATTAGTTGTAGGAAGAAAGATGTGTGCATTAGACTTTAACTTTACCTCCATTATATAGTACAAGATTTGCTAAAATTAACACTACATATTTTAGGCTCAATTAATGATGATTGATTTTTTTTTTCAAAATTAATTTCCACCAAATCAATTACATGATTCAAAACTCCTAAACGACCAATACTAATTTTTTTTTTAAAAAGTCAAACTATCATAAACCACCAAGTATTATACAAAACATTGTTTAGGGATTTTAATCATGAATTCATAAATAATAGGAACGCATAAAAACGCAATTAAATATCTGATTATTGAGAGACATCTATAAAATTGTTCATATTGATTCATAAATAATAACATAACATAAAATTATACTATGTAACAAAATAAATTAACTAATTGATATAAATTGATATACAATTGGAGATAATCGAAATTCAAACCTTTTTTGATACACACAAGCCATGTGATTTAACGCGTCATGTATCCTTTCCATATTACAATCTTGCTGACTCTTTGACACAAATCGGTCTGGTTCAATCGATACCATATTTAGATCACCGTAGCTGGAAACACACATGAATTGAAGAGGAGGATTTTATTTCAAACCATGAATCGGGGATAATTAATTTGATTTTATTGTGTCAATAATTAAGATGGTGTTTCGTTCAAAAAAATAATAATTAAGATGGTGTTACAAAGAGTACGCATTCAATGAGTTACCTAAATAATTTAATTGAATTTTGGATTAAAAAAATAGCTTAAAGGAGTGTGCAATGGTGTGTTGTACGCATTAAATCTTCGACCAATCAAAATCAAGACACATCAGCGCATTGATTGCAAAATGTGCTTCATGAGGTTGTAACATGTGGGTGTTTATTATATAGTATAGATTTATTGCTATCTAAATATGACATCTAATCATCATATTATTTATATGTGATATCTAATCACATTTCTACTAACTATACGATATCTAATCGTCTTGCTATATGTGAGGAATTCCTTAGCCATCGAGTACTAATATGCGGCCTCTTTATCCTCTTGCATGGATGGAATCCAATTTTACTTTCATACTTGACACCAAAGTACGATTACTCCACAAAAGTTGTCATGAGTGCTATATAAGCACGACTGCACGAGTACTCCACGAAGGATGTCATGAGTGCTATACAAGAACATGTACTCCATGAAGGATGCCATGACTCATAAGTGCTATATAAACATGGTTACTCCACGAAGGATGTTGTGAATGGAAGTTCCTCGTTGTGCATCTCTTAGACACACTGCATAGCTAATGGTGTGTCGCTTAGGCACCCATAACTTGACTAGTGGTGCATTTCCTAATCACCCATGGCATCAACTATTATCTATAATTCATCTAAATCATTACTAACTACTTTTCAATACTAAACATATAGCTAAACGTATTCATATGCAAACTATGCGTATTATACTACTAAACTTGCTACTATTCTGTAACTCACCTTAGGTTTAAGCTTGAGGATTCCCGAGCTCCCACGATCACCTAAACATAACCTGATCATTCTAACATGGTTAGGAACTACTTCTTCATATAAACTTGACCATAAATTACCATTATGCTCTAAAATCAACCTTGTGCCAAAACCCTTTTTATACTAAGATCTACTTATTAACATGGTTATGCCATGATTTTCTATCAAACACTATAACATAATTTCTATCAAAATTCATCAAATCAAGTTCTAAACACAAATTCATTATCTATAACTCATAAAAACATTATAATGAATTCTAAAAACATTATAACGCGTGGATACTTTGTTAGTAGACTATAATAAATCTAAAAAGAATATTTATGCCACTAAAGGTTAGTTCATACTTCATAGAGAAAGAAAAAGATAACCAATTCACCAAAATGTTTGAATTTTAAATTTTATAACGACAACAACAAACTCAATATTGTCTGAGTAGGGTATAAGGGAGGTAGAATGTATATAGGTCCTACCCCTGCTCAGGATAAACCTGAGAGTTAAGAGACTGCTTCGAGGAAGACCTCTTACAAATACATATGTGCGGGTGAGTAAACAGAAAAAAGTGCAAGGAAGGTGCAAGAGGAAAAAAAAAGGACAAGTATACAAAGCAGAAAGCCGAGGAACCAACAAATAGGAGACAAAAGAGAAAAAGATCTAAACATATAAAAGCAAATACCGCAGGAGCATAAAAGCATTCAAAGACAAAACAAGCAAGCAAGCAAACAAAACAGAAAGGCAGGAAATCAACAAAATAAGCAAAAGAGAAAAAAGACAAAACAAACATAGGCAAACACCACAAGAGAAGAAAAGAAGTGTTCTAAAGCTATTTTGTGGCGGACATCTTTCATGAGTCAGAATGTTATATGTTGAGAGAATTAAACAATGACTATCTGATTTTTATGTAAAATAATTTAAACATCAAACATTATGGTCGCTCATGTATAACCTTCATTCATACCCGAGGACCCCTATAGGTCTCGTCTTCTTCATAAGGTCAAGACCCAACAATCAAGAACTAAATGCATTTCGACTTTGTCGTAGTTCTCAATCGTTTCATGGAATCGGACATGCTTGAATCATTAACCATGGGTATCTAATGTACATGGAAGAAGCTTTGATAAAAAAATATATATACGTTTAGCTTTTTTTTAAAAGCTCTACTAGAAAGAAAAAGTGTTTGACCGTAGACAAAAAGTTGACCCACTTTATTCACTGGTCGGATCATCTTCGCTTCGTGGGAACAACAAAAAACATCATCTCGCTCTTTCCTTTTTTCATCTCGCTTTTTCCTTTTTTCGATGCTACCTTTTTCTTTCCTAAGGACGAGGTTGGGATATATAACAACCTTTTTTTGCATGCCTAGAAACAACCCTTACTAAAAAATTTCAGAGAAAAAAATAGCTCAAGAATGAGTAGTCTAATACCATTTTGGACATATTATAAAACTGAAAGCGATTCTAAAATATATTGCAAATTCACATTTGATAGTTTGATGATAAAAAAAACAATTCATAATAGATAGTGCTTTAATTTAGAGTAAATTACACCGTTAGTCCTTGTGGTATCGTTGACCGACAAGTTTGGTCCTTTGACGAAAAAGGTTTGCAGTCAGTCCTTAAATGCCAAACGTTATCTACCGTTGGTCCGCTTCTTCTAACGGACCTCACTAACGTCCGTTAAATCACTCTACTTGATACTCAAATGTGGGTATAATGGTAAACTTACTATATTTTTTCTTTTCTTTTTAAACACAACAAATAAAAACCTAACAACCACCGCACCTTACCATTTTCTTCTTTCTTCTTTCTTCTTTGTTAAACCATAACCACCACTTATCATCTTCTTTGTTAAACCATAACCATAACCACCACCTACCATTATCATATTCATTAGAAAATTTTGCCAAAAATTTCAAGAAACCCACCACTAAATACATAAACTCAAACCTATAAAAAAAATCCCAATTCCCTTTAATTACCAACCACACACACTCTCACCATCATGATTTCCTGCTACCTAACCACGGCGCCACCACAACGCATTTCTTTGTGGTTTGTAATTCGTGTGGAAGAAAGCAAGATTTGGAAACCGGTAATTCAATTTTATCATCTGGCGCCACCAATAATATAAAATTGGTGTGGAAGTAAACATGATTTCGTGTGAAGTAAACATGATTTGTGTGGAAGTAAAAGATATGCGTGTGGAAGTAAACATGATTTCTTTGAGATTTTATTATCGGCGCCACCAATTGTTGAAGTTGGTTTGTAATTCGTGATGATATTGTAGATCCGTTAGATCTGTTGTTTCACTCGCCATCCACGCACCCACCGCCACCATCTGTTCGTTTCAAGTGGTTATATTGTTGTTGGGTGCGGAGATGACCGGAGATGGGTAGAGGATGCTTTGTTGTTCAAAGTTTCGGTTTGAGGAAGGGTGGGGGATTGGTTTGTGAAGAAGAGTGATTTTTTAGGAGGGATCGGATGTTTGAGTCAATTTGGAGCTCTTGAATCAGTTGAATCATCCGCTTTTTGCGGGATCCCGATATGGTTGGTAGCGGTGTTAGTGGATTTACTAGAGGTGATAAGATGATGTTGAAGCGGATTGTTAGTGAGTGTAAGAAAGTGCCGTTTAGTACTAAGAAGGAGGCGTTAGGTGTCTTGGATAATAAGCCGATCTTAGAAAGTAGTGACGAAGAACTTTGGATGACAATGTTGGAATTAAACGGATGGAGGGTCAAATTTATGCGATGACAAGTTTGTGTCGGTTTTTTTTTTTTTTCCTCGATGATGAAATGGGTTTGTTTTAGATTTTATTGTTCTTGATGATTATAATGATTTTGTTTAAAATCTAGTGATGTTTGTGTTAGATTTTTTTCCTTGATGATGATTTTGGTTAAAAGAATACTTTTGGATTTTTTTTTTGCTGATGATGATAAAGGGTATAATGTTGAAATGAAAACACGACCATATCCACAAACATGATTCTTAGATAATTTAGTATATTTTATTTATAGATACTAGTGGCAAATGTAAAAGCGAAAATACCCTTACATGATAAGACTTAACGGTCGTTAACATGGGCCGTTAGAAGGAGGGACCAACGGTACATAACGTTTGGCATTTAAGGACGGACGGTAAACCTTTTTTGGTCAAAGAACCAAACTTGTCGGTCAACGTATACCACAAGGACGAACGGTGTAATTTACTCTTTAATTTATGTGAAAACTACCTTAAGTTTCTTTATCATCAACACACAAACAAAAAGTGTTCTACTTTTTATAGCCTAACATTTCTTTCCCAAAATGAAAATGATTTACATAACGACCGTTTCAGAAAGAAAAAAACAACAAACAAGAAACTAGCGCGTTTGGTAGAGAATTTCGGAGAAATGAAATGAAGCGAGAATAGAATCTCGCGACTAGAAATCAATGAGAATTTTGTTCGATTCAATGTTTGGTAACAATGGAGACTTGGCCAGAAATGAAAAGAAAAATTATTTAAATAGCATTTTGTCATATAAGGCTCAACATATATTGTTTGTTGATTTTTAAAAAATATTTTTATTTTTTCTAAATAACATTTTTAAAAAATATTTAAAAAATTATTTTAAAAATTATTTAAAAAAATATCTTTTTTAAATTTATTTTTAAAATTTATGTACTTTCTTTAAAAATTATTTTAAAAAATATTTTTAAAAACTATTTTTAAAAATAATTTGTTTACATATATATATTTTTAAACAAAATCCATTATTTAACAAAATTATAGTTGTAAAATAAATAAAAAAATTAAAAGGGTGAGATATCACTGAACGAATCGGACCGACCGTCGGACCGACAAGAGATCGGGCCGACCGGATCGATCGCATTCAGTCCCGGTTCATGGCCCCGGTCTGTTTTAATGAGTCGCCTTCTGGTCCTGGTCCGGTCAGGACTAAAACCGACGAATTGGCGCATTGACCGGACCGATCAGTAGACCGGGCCAGACAAGGCAAGGCCACATTCGATCCGGCCTCGGTCAAAATTTTTAGAAATCGGTGTCGGTCCGGTCCGTCTTGGCCGGTCCGGTCCGGTCGTGCACACACCCCGCAAGAAACGATACATTTGTTTCCTAATGGGGCTTGTGGGCCAGCATATCTTTCTTAAAAACCATTGACGTGGTATCACTGGTCCCACAATGACTCTCAACCTTAACTTTACTCAGATTCCATCTTACACGTGTCACTCTCCACCGTTTTCCAACACAAACACGATATAACAAAATCCATCTCCTGAGATACCCAAAATCTCATACATTCCACGTGTCAAAAACCCAACAAACGTAAAGTCGGTCTAGGTCAGTTCGGTCAGCTCAGCCCCTACTGCCCGTTCACCTGGCGCCACCAGCTTCTTACACGAGAGACTCATTACAATGCACCACGAGTTTACATTATATATATTTTTGTATTGACACCTGTAATTTTTTCATACTTTTTTTTTTCTTACTGAATATGACAAACTTAGTGAGCTTGAACGTTTGTTGCCGGTGAACGGTGATGAAGCGAGTTTATGGTACGCGTAAAAGTGTAATGGGGAGCGAGGAGGAGGAGGATACCGCGGTTAAATGCCGCGAAAGACGACGTAGGAGGATGGCTATGAGACGTATGGCAGCTGGTGCTGCTTCATGTTCTAGTTCACCAGGTGGGAAGACGTCGTCGGGTGAAAGTGTGGTTGTTCACCCGACGTCTTCTACTACTGCGGCTGCGGCAATCATGAGCTTGATCAGTATCATGGAAACGCCGCAGCCGCCTGTGTATGGAATGATGTCAGTTGTTGGGAGACAAAGGGAAATGGAGGACGAAGTTTCGGTTAGGACGAATTTATGTCGGCCCGAGATTAATGGTTTTCGGCCTGTTCATTTTTTCGGTGTATTTGATGGTCACGGGGGACGTCATGTATATCTCGACTCTTTATCTTTTTTTTATAACAGTGTCCGTTATAACTAGGGAGGAGCTTGAAAGTTATTGTCAAACGGGCAACTTTTGATAATTTTTAGAAACTACATTATAGATCGGTTTGTTTCAGATAAATTACAAAAATAACCGAATACTGCCTCCTCCCGTCTCCGCCTCTGGTCATAACGACTAGCTTTTGGGTTATAGTTCATTCGAAACAGAGTGTCTAGTTTCGAGTGTGCTTGCAGTCAAATTCTTGTTATCTTTCTTTTAGTCATTGATGAAGGATTCACATGGAAACAGAAAACTTTAATTTGGCAAGTATTATCTAGAGATGCTGATGTTATCTGATTTTTATTTAACTTAGGATAATTAGTTTATATTTAATTTAACGTACATGAGCTCGTTACGTTTATATTATTGGACGGATAAATTATTGCAAAACGTAATAAATCATGTTTGTGCAGGTGTCTGCGTTATGTAAAGAAAACATGCATTCTATTATGAAAGAGGAGTTGATGCGGGTGAAGGTGATTGGAGACGAGTCAAACGGTGGAGAATTATGGAGGACGGCGATTAACCGGTGTTTCGAGAGGATGGATGAGATGGCAATGAGGTTGTGTCTCTGTGGTGGACTAGTTACTAGTTCCAACATTTGTAGATGTGATCCGCAGTTGTCTTTCATGGGTTCGACTGCTGTGGTGTCGCTTTTGACGAAGGAGCATATATTTGTGGCAAACTGCGGTGACTCTCGTGCTGTCCTTTGCCGCAATGGCAGGCCCATACCACTTTCGGTTGACCAAAAGGTAAGTCGCGTCGCTACATATTTCGGTAATTTCGTTTTCAGATAGATTAATTTAAACGTATATTTTTGCCTTCAATTATTGTCATAATTGAGCACCATCAACTAACTAA
Organism: Chrysanthemum lavandulifolium; assembly: GCA_022545495.1. Classification (NCBI taxonomy): domain Eukaryota; kingdom Viridiplantae; phylum Streptophyta; class Magnoliopsida; order Asterales; family Asteraceae; genus Chrysanthemum; species Chrysanthemum lavandulifolium. The sequence goes on from CM040239.1 coordinate 124,795,890, forward strand.
GGTTTCTCTAGTAACATTTTATAAATAGCTCGACATTATTAAAATGTGTACCATATGCATGTTCAAGTCCACTACGAAATTTTATTCAGTTGTTGATAGTTTCCTATTTTACTTTATGGCGGCATTATAAGAAACCCATGGGGCAGTGTCCATCTATGCAATGGGTCAAGCTCATTATCGGCGACCGACCTAAAACTGAGGTCACTGGCAGCACAAAAAAGTTATTGCAATATAAAATAAAATAGATGGTAATTGAAGAAAATACTATGTTATTAAGTAAGATATATTAAATTAAAAGAGTATGATTATATAAAAAATGTGAAGGAAATGAGAGTTGACCCACTTAAATCAGATTTTCATCTTGGGCCTGATTGGTGAGTCAAATTGGGATTTGTTTCTATGTAAGTACCTACCTAAACGGCTAAAAGTGAAAGAGACTTGATTTCTTTAAAAAAAAAAAAAAAAAAAAAAAAGTGTATTGATGACCACAAAGAGACCCCTTTAGGGTGTGTAATGGCAGGGACGGAAGGAGACGCGTCTCCCATGAGGGTCGACGGTCCCTTTGACCGAACCGCTACACCCGGCCTTAAAGAGTCGCTACCATTATCTATATTTTTCCACTTTGTGTAAAAAAACGAGTGCTCTTACCAATAGTCATATAGATATAAGTGTGAATAGCACAACATTAGCATCATTAAAGAACTAGAAATTTCAAAATTGGTATACATTTTGCCTACAAAATCAACGATTAGCGTTTGCTGCCTCGGGCTCTAGATTGGCTAGGTTTATCATCATTAGCTTGATATAATTAAAGACTCCTAAATCTAACAATTTACTTGTCTAATAGAATCTAAATGATGAGGAGGTGCTCGAGTGCACCTTTTATTTTAATATGGCTAGAGAAACAATTTATGGTTGCAACAACATGGTGTTAATTGGTCAGGATAAGTAACATTGTAAAATGGAGTTGGAGAATATCTAGCTTTAAACTACTAATATTAGCATGGGTGAGGAAGGTAGGTACCTGCAAGCCTTTTTTTGTTGAATGTCAATTTCATACATATAATTACTGCGACAACAACAATAATACTCGATCCTGTCGTAGCGGGGTATGAGAAAGGTAGAATGCAGACAAATCATACCCCTACCCCTGGGTAAACATAGATTAGGGAGACTGCTTCCTTCCAGAAGCACATCCGCAAGTGTATTTAATCAATGGTAGCAGTGTGATTTAATAAATTAAATATAATAGATTTGATGCAACTTTCATCATGCTAGATCCGTTGAACCCTTCTTATTTTCGCTAATTTATTTGAGTGGCACCGAAGATTGCCCCCTTCATTAATTATCTTCTTTTCTTGACTTGGAGATTACGAAAACTAGGACAAGATCATTAATGAATGTGGTGTTGCTTTCAGCCTGATAGGGAAGACGAACGTAGAAGAATCGAAGGTTGTGGTGGTCGTATAATGTTTGCTGATGGAGCACGAGTCGAAGGATTACTTGCCATGTCACGAGCAATAGGTATCTCTTACTCCATGCTTCATTTTATATCTGATTATTTAAGAACACTTGCTTGCTTTAGTATCATGAATTGACTTAGATTTATCGCGTAAAATTTTTATGGTAATTCGACAACTGAAAATAACAGGCATTTTGGAAGTCTAGAAAATATGATAATGTGTTGTGAATGCATCATTAAAAGTTTAGGGGAATAACATGCCACAAAATTGGCAAATGCAAGTGGTGCTTTGTTCTTCAAAGACCAAAGACAATAAATTAGAAGAGATTCATCAACTAATATGTAGCCTTGATATAATGATATGATATGAGTAGGAACATGGGTCAGTTACTCGTTAATTCGTCAATAGTACTAAATGTGGAGAAAACTAATGTCCGAACATTCTTGTGCTTGTTTGTTTGATGATAGTAGACTATTAGAATTACGATCTGCTCCTTATATAGATATGCTGATCTTTTCTTTGAAGTTGAACGATGAGGCACAGAGGCTCAATGACTATGGTATTCCCAGTTGGTGTTTTCGATTTTTTGTTTGGTTTTGCCGTCATTTTTGAACATAATAAATGGTAGCTTTATCTGGGAGTGTGCTTGTATATTTCTCTTATGTGCTTGTGTACGAACAGGGGATAGGCTTTTAAAACAGTGGGTAACATCTGAACCAGAGATCTCGATCACAAGACGAGAAGAAGGAGATGAATGTTTGATACTAGGTAGTGATGGATTATGGGATGTTATGTCGAGTGAATTAGCATGCAAGATAGTTCACGAATGTTTTAGCCAAAATGGAAGTGTGGCGCCTCGGATTGAAGGAGATGAAGGGGCCATGGGAGATGCGCTATATTCGTCCAGAAGTGATTCAGCAGCAACATTATTGATACGTCTTGCTTTGGGGCGGAGGAGTACCGATAACATCAGTGTCATAGTTATTGATTTGAGAAAGTGAAATTACAAAGGAACATTGGATGTGTGGATATTAAGTGTAAATAATGGTCAGGGAGAGGAGAGAACGATGCCCCAAATCGACCTTTTTTTCTTTATCAATGTGTTGAGAGTTGAAGTAAAATTATATATTATAATTGGGTGATTTCATTTGATATAAGGCCGGGTTTTAAACTTCAGTGATGATATATACTTCGTTGTAATAGAGGTTTTACTATGTTATATATTTGGTTATAATAGATTTGTCAAAAATAGGTTATAATACGTAAAACCTCTATTATTTGTAAATATTTGTCAAAACCTGTGTGTTGTAAATATTTGTCGAAAATGAAGCTAAATTGTTAGAATGCCACTTTTTTTCTTTAGTGGTTGATGCTTTGATAGTAGATTGATATAGCGTTACGTTTACTTATCACACAAACTTTTGCATAAAGCTTTCGTTAACACAATTATCGACGCAGGATGCGAAAGCAAATTAGATAAATCTTCATCCAAAAGTAACCTTAATCCAAGCCGTTAACTCAATTAGTGGCGCAGAATATGAAAACGAATTTGATAAACCTTAGAGCACTCGCAATAATAACGGTATAACGCCAAGTTAGGCAAATAACGCCTGCGAAATGGCGTTATACCGCTGATTGGAGTGATTTGCGTAGAGGCGTTGTGTTTGTAATGGGTGTTCATTTCACCCCTAAACCATTTTGTTTTCACTTACACCCTCCACCTATTCAAATTCAAATTTAAATTATACTTGGTCGGTTTGGTGGGATAAATTCAAATTCAAATTTGAAATTTAAAATTTAAATATGAGCGGATATATTCGGTTTCAAAATCAACTCGCCATATTTAACGCTTAATGTACGTTTTATTTAATTCGTCTTTAACGCTTAATGTACGTTTTTTTAAGTTTTAATGTAATCCGTGTTTAACGCTTAATGTACTTGGAGTTTTAATGTTAAATGTGATATGTGTTTTAAAAATGAAGTGTTTGTTTTAGTTTAGGGTTGAAAGTGAAAATATGAAATGTTATTGGTGTTATTGATGTTATTTGGATGTTATTGTTGCGGGTGTTTCTTGGGGATGTTAATGTTAAATGGTAAAGTGATGTGCATACCGACGCGACGCAAGTATTGGTGTTATGGTGTTATTGTTGGGAATGCTCTTACAAAAAGTGTGACGAGTTATAATGGGTGTTAGTATTGTTTGTTGGGGTGGGTTAACAAGCTGTTGGTCGGCTGATCTTGTACTAATCCAAGTAGTTTGATTGAATTCCTTGCGCAAGAAGAGTAAACCGTTAGCCTTACCGTGGGGACGGACCCCACGATTAGACTCCGGCGTGAGAGTAAGTACACATTCTTGTTAGAGAAATAAGAGTATGTGTGTGTTATTATGAGAGAGAAAGTTGTACCTTGTATGGGGATTAGAGCCCCTTTTATAGGCGAGCTTTACCGCTAGGGTTTCCTGGTTACTCGCACATAGTAGTTAGCTGCCGGAGCCGGACCCTTGTCGGACAAGGTTCCGTGTTAATCGCGGATGCGGGCACAAGATGCCTTCCGCGGCCGGAGGTTCGTATGCTAAGTATCATGCGTATGTCTTTTAGTCTTGACTATAGCCAATTTCGTTATTATGCTTATTGTTGGCCCAATGTTCGTAGTTATTCTTGTTGCTGGGCCTGGGCCCAGTATGTGTATAGCACGGGTCAGGCCCAGTAAGCCTGTTATACGTGCTATACGTCATCAAGTCCCCCCAGTCTAATGTATACATTGCGTGCGGATATTGTCGCGTGCGGTAGATATTACTAGACTTGAGTTGACTAAGCGTTTTTCCTTTCCGTGCCTTTTTGAAGTGTCCTTCTGATGTTCCTCTTTTTTAGGAAGTGCAGGGTCATCAAGTCCTCCCAGTCTCGCATATTTATTGGAGGCGGATATTTGTTGCGTGCGATGAATGTTGCTAGACTTAAGTTTAACGGAACCGTTTCTTTTTCGCGCCTTTGGAGCGTCTTTATGACGCTTTCCTTCTTTTTTTGCGCACTATGCAGCGTGGGCAATTCTTGGCCTTGCATGCTCTGACTGATTGGACCATGTGGGCCATGCGTCCTTCCACTAGCCTTGCTTTTGTACTTTCTATTTCTCACCGTTGGATCGGGTTATTTTTTGACGCGTGTCCTTCTCTGGGTTTTCGCCAGCAATCTCTTTGTATAAATACCCTTCACTTTTCCCTTGCCCCCTTTTTCCTTTTACTGTTCTTCATTTGCAAGCATTACTTCCTCTTCCTTTCGATCAAATCTCCTTGGATTGCATCTGTCTTCCAGGTTCCTTTCCCATGTTAGGGTCTAATTCCTTTTTTTTTCTTCCGTTATGGGTACTTTTGCATGTACTAAATCTAAACTTTCACAAGGGGCGCTTGATCGCTTTTGTATTAAATATTCGATTCCGCAATTTGTTCATCCGGAGTTGCCTGGATCGACCAGACCATTCAAGAGGTGCCGGATGGGAAAATTGGTGTATATACCCGTTTTTTTGAATATGCTAATTTCCGTCTTCCTTTGTCTGTATTCCTTGTGCCTATCCTTAATTACTATCGCATCCCCATATCGCAGCTTTCTGTTATTGGTGCTGCTAAAGTTTCTCAGTTTGAAATTCTTTGTTTTGCTCTTGGCATTGAACCCTCAGTTGGGTTATTTAGGTGTTTTTATGTTCCGTCTAAGAACAATGGTTGGCTGTCCTTTAGTAAACGAGTTGATAGTTTTGGCGTTTGCTATTCTAAACCCATTGACTCTCTTAAAAGTTGGAATGATCATTTCTTTTGGGTTGATTCCTTTGCTTGTCCTGTTATTTATCCCTTGCATGATGGAAAGAGCGTTCCTAAGGACGCTACTCCTGGGGATAATGAGTTTGATGTTGGGCATGTTGCTTCCCTTGTTGCCCATGCTTCTCCCTTTCACAAATTTTCGGAACCCTTTCTTTGCTTTGTTGGGTTAAGCCGTAATTACACTTTGAATGAGGATTCTTATCCTGAGTTTTATGTGATGATGATCGGGGTGGGTACGCCATGTTTATGTCTCTTCACTTGTTATTCTGTTTTTGTGTAGTCTAAACCGTGTTTCTTTTCTTCTACTTTTTGCAGCGATGGATTTGCTATCGTTATTTCTAGTGAAGGATCCCATGAAGTTAAAGGTTGGTGCTCTACCACGAGAAGAAGATGAGCCTCAATTGTTGGAACTAGCCAAGGGTCGGACTGTTTCTCTTGCCCCTCCATCTGCTGGTGATGAATTGGGGGCTGATGGAAATGTGGGTGTTGGCTCCGAAGCCGCGGCTTCTCAGTTACGTGATGATTCTGTGGATGTGAATGTTGTACCGCCTGTTAATTCTGCTGCCGAAGCTGCTCTTTTAATGTCTGAGGCTGCTTTTGGGACCTTTTCGGCGTCTACTTGTGATGTGGCTTCAGGTTCTCGAAAAAAGAGAAGGAAGCTTTGCACCGACCCTGTTTATCCTCCTAAGAAGTTAAGGAGTGACCATATGGATTTCGGTAGGGCTTCTACTGGTGGTAAGTCTTCAGAATCTATTCAGAAGTTGTTTGCTCAAAGTACGTATTGTCTTGAATTTTGTTTGAATGCTTTACCCACTCATTCTTTTTCTTCTCCTTCGTTATCAATTACTCCTATTCATGAAGCTGGGACGCCTACTGAGTCTGATTCTGGTTTGCTTCATCTTAATGGTTCTCCTCTCAGGTTTGTTAGTTGAGTTTTGTCTTTATGTGATGCCTTTGTTCTTCTTGTTTTTGCTAACTTTCTTGTTTGTTGTTTGTTTTTTGGCAGGTCTCCTGTGCCAGTCATGACGGATGCTATCGTTACTATTGTCCTTTCTGTTGCTGAAAAGGAGAAGGACAAAGTGGATGTCCCTTCCTCCCTTCTTGACAGCTCTCATTCTGCTGGCGATGTTCACCCCATTCTTGACAACTTTTCTGATTGCGATAGCTCGGTTGGAGATATCCGTGTTGTTGATGATTCAGATTCCAGCTCTTCGTCTGGTGTTTATGTTCCGAAGTGGAATGTCACCAAGAAATCACTCCTTGATGATGTTGAAGAATGTCGTGGTATAGTGGATGAGTTTGCTCCTCCGTGCTACTTTTCTTCCATTCGTGAGATGGGGTATGATCGCCTTCTTGCTGAGTTTAATGTTGCTACTGCACGACAAGTGTGCTTTAGTTCTGAAGTCCGCATGCGGTTGGAGTAAAATATGATGGAGAGGAAAAGCCTATCGTCTTTATTAGAGGAGAGGGATAAGGATATTTCGACCCTTAAGGCTAAAGCTGCATCTTCTGAGTTGGTTCCAATTGTTGGGTTTTCCGAAGCTCCTGCTGTGGAAGTTATTTCGTTGAAGAATCAAAATTCTGCCCATGAGCAGGAACGAGATTCTCTTCGGGTTGAGCTAGCGGATCTTAATTCATCTTTTGATGAGAAAGATCGCGAGTCATCCACCCTGAGGGCTGAAGTTGCCGTACTCAAATCTTAGAATGCTAATCTTTCCGGACAGGTATATATCAGTGCTTTTTGGCCCATTCTTCCGCTTGCTTACCTTTCTGTTGTCTTTTAACTTTTTTGTTTTGTTTGTAGCTACGTACTTTAGAGACCTCATGCTCCGAGCTTCGTAGCCAAATTCCCTCTTTCGATGCCATGAGGGAAGAATTTTGCAAAACTCAAGATGTGAAGCCGGCTGCGATCATGAAGAAGGTTGATTCAGCAGTTGCCGACTTGTCTGCGATAGCCCTTCACCTTGATGAGGAGTTTTATCCTCGCTTTCTTACTTTGTTATCCAGTCGGCGTTGGTTGTTGATTAATAGCATGAGCCTTGTTGTGTTCAAATGTTTGAATTCTCCGGAGTACTCTATAGCATTGGCAGAAGTTATCAACCGTGCCATTGATAAAGGCATGCAGGTTGGACTGGCGGTGGTATTATTCATGGTAGGGAGAAAAAAGAGCTTCTGGATCTTGATGCGTATGACCCTTTTTCGGAAGCTTGTTATCTTTCTTCCGTGAAGGCCCTTGCGGATGTAGAGTTTTCCTTGCTTTCCACTCTTAAGTCTAACAAAGATGCTGGAATTGCGGAGATTATGGATCTTCTTCGGGTTGAGGGGCCACATGCGAATGCTCGTATGATTGATGGGTTACAACCTGATCTTGAGCAGCTTGTGGTTCCTGGCTATGATAGGGATACTAGCGCTATTATTGGCACTAGTTCATTGTCTCATTCTCTGGGAGTAGTTTAGAGAAGGGTTGACCAAGTTAGGAAGCGTCTCGCTGCTCATCAGCCCACTGTTGCTGATGTTTACAATTCTTTAGTTGATCATTTGTCCGCACGGAATGTTATAGGTGCGAAGGACCTTCCACTAGTGAGTTGGCTTTGACTTCTACTACTCCCTTGCCGCTGGTGCTTGTTCCTGCTAGGCCCCTTTCCACCGATGATTATGATGTTGGAGGGTCTAGTGTTCTTATTGATGTTGCAGATGATCCGCACCCTGAAGTGAGTGAGGTCCCCTCCGCTCTGTCTGAGCCCGAAGCAAGTGCAACTGTCTTGGAGCAAAGCTAGTTTACTTTGCTTTGTTGGATGTTTGTAATCCTTTGAACAATATTTAGTCTTCTATGTCTTGTAATGTTTACGATGGTTGCGTGCAACTTTTCCTTTTTATTTTTGCTTCTGCACGTTGTTTTTAACTTGTGCTATGCTACTATCTTTTCATCATACGGATATGTGTGTTTTTAATAACCTATTATTTTAACGTTATATGGATATGCACATTTTTTCTTTGTGCATTTGTGCGATTGCTATGTTTTAACGTTATACGGATATGCACGTTTGTAATAGTCTTTGAATAATTTTGGGTTATCCTCCTAGTATTGGGCTTGCAATACCTCTTATGTACTTTGGTAATTATGTTTTTCACCTCCTTGTTATTCGTGATAACTCTTTGTTATTCGGAAATAACATTCTTTGGGTCGTGCCCAGTCTTGTGCTTGCGCATCTTATGCACATTATTAAAATGAATTGATTGAAAAACAATGAAGGTAGCTAATCTTCACTTTTTTATTGATTTGACATATTTCAAAATACATTACAAAAATTGGTGAGTTATACATTATACATTTTCTCTATTTTTGATTGCTCTTACCCTTTTTATCCGAGTCTTATGGCCGCTGGGGCCGCGTCTCTTCCGGAACTTTTTTGATAATGGACATTATTTTTCCTTGAAGCTATGCTTCTGGAAAATTTCTTGCAGTTAACTTTGTTCTTGTGGAAGTCTGCTTTAGTGATCACCCGTGATGGGCTGCCTTGCTTATTGTAGCTATAAATTTCTTTCTTGAAGGATTTTCCTGGCGGATATGCTTTTGCTGAAGTTGTTTACATCTTTCCGAAGGGGTTCCTTGTGGAATGTTTATTTGTGGTTGTTTTTTTCCGCTGGCTTTCCCAGTGCAGGTATTGTGCCTTTCTCTTCTGAGTCCGGGATCCTTCTTCTTTTTGGCTATCCTTTTCTTGAAGGATTTTTCGGCGGCTTGTTTCTTCGTGGAACTGCCGTATTCTCCCGATGGGATTCCCTGCGGAGTTGTGGGGCTTGTAATTATTCCTTGGAGGGCTAGAATGCTTGCCTCACACGCTACTCTTTTCATTAGCAAGCTGGCAATGTTGTACGGCATACAGCAAGTACGCTAGGCCTTGCAAGGGGTTCTCCGTCTGAATCCGCCCCTCTGCGTGGTACTGGAAAGGCTTTTAATGAGGTAGCCTTTCCAGCCACGCTGACGCGCGTACAAGGCGCATTCGGGGTCAAAGGAACTTCCTTTTCGTCGAGCAAGTTTTTCAACACCCTAGGCAGTGAACCTAATCGTTGTAGTGTAGTATTGGGTAAGCCTCGGGTATTGATATCGTTCTCTAGGGGAATAGGAATGCTAGAAAGAAATGTACTACGCTAAGGTTGAGGTTGAAGAAGATTCTTTTTTATCTTTTTATATTTTTAGAAAGCTAAGGGTAAAATCTGGGTTTGGATTTGGGGTGGTACTTCACCGATTACTCTACTATTCTAATTATCTAATACTACGGGTAGTTTATGTCTTTTTGATGTGTGCTCGTATGATGATTAAAAATGTGCTTACCTAGATACTATTACTCCCTAGTTATCTTTTACAGGTGGTTGAATTGTCACGTCCTTATTATTAACGCGTTGTGTTTTCTAAGGTCGTAGGGTGTGCCTTTTTCCCTAACTCTTTTAGACTACCTTAAGGTTATTGCCTACGAAATCCGCTAGATGATTCATAAACTAATTTTAAGGTTATCTTTGGATGTTTAAACTACGAAATCCGCTAAGTGATTCATAAACTAAGGTTCACAAAGATTACTCAAGCATTTAAACACAACGATAGCCTAATTACACTCTTAAGCCAATTACAATTAAGATAAGAGACAACCAATCAATAATTAATAACTAGGTTTCATAGATCTAAGCAAACACACAAGAAATTTAGCCGGACATGTTAAACAAGCAAGCATACACACATTCAATGGAAGACATAATGAAATCAAGGGAATAAAACACTTATCTTGATGAGTAAAATAAGGTTTGGGACCCTAAAATACTGTCCAAGTCGGACTACAAACATTTAGGGTTTTTACTCCACAAGTCTACCTCCTAAAATTCTGAAAATTCCATTTCTATATATAAATTTACACTTGCGACGGCGCCTTTATAGGTGGACGCCGATCACCGTCATTAGGGTTTTCTTCTTGGCCAAGTCATCGTTGGGACGGCGTCACGTTGTAGTTGTGACGCCGTCGGCTTCAACGAGACGTCGTCGATTCGGATCCGGGCCGTCGAGATGAAAAGTCTTAGTGACACCCTTCCTCTTCAAAGCCCGACGCCATCGGTGTATTTTAGCAAAAGTCTACTAAGCCGTCTAAGATTTTTATTCAGATAAAGGGACGTGTCGCCTTTAGTTGGGACGCCGCCTTTAGTTTCAAAGACTTGAGTGTCTTCGATCTTGACTTAGCCATTTTCTTCATATATTCACTCCTTTTCGTCCAAATATGCGTCATTTCAGAATTTTGCTTCCAAGAGACCTAAAAAGTGAAAAGGAACGAAATTAAGCAGTAACGGATATAAAAGTGGTCGATTAAGGGCTTAAATGATCCCTTAAAAGTGTACGTTTTAAATCGTTATCAAATATCCCTACACTTGGTATTTGCTTGTCCTCAAACAAATGTGCTTTTGGCCAATCAATTTATAAGTTAGGGGGCATGAAGCATTGGTTTAAGATAATTCACAACAAGTAAAAGCACCACAATAGTTATAACAAGCACGGAAATTATATACTAGCACCTCACATGGGGTGTTTGGATTCTCTCATCTCTCGGGTGTATATGAAATATAGTAAATGGAAATGGAAGATAAATACTCGTTACCTGGTCATAGTACATAGATTACCATAGGCTTGAGACTAGATCAAACCTCCACCGCTTTGGTGTAAGCACCTAGGAACAACTATCTAAGAGGCCTTTAAAAGGGTTGTAATGTTAGGCTTACGCTAGGGAAACAAAGGGTTTGGTTGGATAGGTGATTTAGTGGTGGCAAGTCAAAAACTTTATGTTACAAGCATGAAAAGAATGGCGTTGCTAAGCCAAGACTCGACTCACTAAACTCTAGATAACTTGAAACAAACATACATAAATTTAAAAACATAAACATAAAGAAAGATGTAGGATGGAAGCCCGTATGTTTTTCTTCATTTTTTTTTCGATACTCTTTTTTTCGATTTTTTTTAATGCATACACTTTTACTCTACCATCCTCTACGATAACATCAAAATATAAGGGATTTATAGGAGCATCCCTACACTTGAGTTTTTATTACTCTAACACTAATTTGACCCGATTTGAAAAGATCTAAACACTTGGAGTATTTAATTACGTAAATAAAGGAAATTTGAATTTAACGTTCTTTCCCGTCATTCCATAAAATATTACTTTTACCCATGAGTCCCAATCATCCCAAAACTATGTACAAAAGATATGACTCGACTTAGCAACCATGCAAGTAACTAGATAATTGAGCTAAGGGTTTAGTATGATAACAATAATGTTGATGTAGGTTTTACTGACCAGGTCTTAATATTTATAGTGTCTCGCTATACCTATGGTCTACTCTAGTGCACTAAAGGGCAGTGTACCCGGTCGCGTGTAGTGTAGTAAATGGTAAAGCCGAGGTCGTCCCAAGAGCTATGTGTGTTGGATTATTACTAAGTCTAATTGTCACAGAATAATAATGGTTTCGATAGGGATTTAATTAATTAAACTACTAATGCATAATAAAATAAAAGCAGATAAATGGGTAAAGGGAAATCAATAGAAGAATAGTGGTGCTAACCTAGTCAATCCTCCTAGCTAGTTATGTCTACGTCTACCTACTTCCAATTACTTCATGTGGGTCAAATTCGAGAGGACAACATTTGGTCAATTCGCCTAACCTATCAAAGAAAGATGCCACCACAGAGAAATCAGCACCATCATAAGTCATGTTGTTCCCGGTCCCTGCCAAGTCATTAAGTACCGCTACATGCTAGATTCTAAATAGTGAGTGCCCGGCCGTTAGGAACTTAGACACTACACCCCAATTCTTAAGTTCATCCAAACGATAGGTGATCGGTTGGTCAAATCGCACAAGTAGAAAGGGTCGTCGCTTGGTCATATCTTACCCTTCCGTCTCATTCCGCTCACCTAGGGTCATTGGTCATATCTCCTAGGCAATTGGCCTCTACCGCCATTCAAAACTACCGAATCAAGGGTGCCTACCAAAGAACTATGCATGCATACACTTAGAAATAATTGTACGGAAGTAAAGGTAAACGCAAACAAAACAATTAAGGAATCATAACTAGGCTAGCACCAAAGGGTGCTTAGCCGCTCATATTAATCATGCAAATCAATTCAATATTCAAAGGTATGAAATACATGAATTGAAAGTAAAATAAATATAAAACGCTAAAGCTTATCGTAATGGAGTGACTTCTCCTTTGAAAACACTCCATATGCTCCCTAGACCTGCCTTGAGCTTTTTCCCACGTTCTCAGTGTTGTGTGTGGAATGGGATGATTAGAAATGCCGGAATTCATGGGGTATTTATAGGCCGTGCGGGTTACGGCGTAACCAATAAAGGAGTTACGCGTAACCTTCTATTTCTTTGTAAATGCACTAGATCTCTAGTTACTGGCGTAACCTTATAAGTGGTTACGCCATAGTCTTCAATAAACTCGGTTACGTCGTAAGTGATGCAAGAGTTACGGCGTAAGTATCGTGACGTGGAACCTCTTTTGACCTAATGGAGTTACGTCGTAACCTTTGGGAAGAGTTACGCCGTAACATCTTGATAAGTTGGTATTCAGGGTCACGCAATAGTTACGGCGTAATGTGATAGAGGAGTTACGTCGGAACTTCTTCAAAATAGGCATACTATGATAAATCTTTAATAATGTTTCCATTTCCGCGTCTCTTTAGCTCCAATGCTCGTAATTTACCTGAAAGTGGAAATCAATGGAAAACAAGCGTAAATCCATATAAATGATATAAATAACGAGCATAATCGGGAAATTGACACTTAATATTCAGGACTATTTGATGTTATCAAATATCCCCCACTTAAACTCTACTTGCCCTCAAGTAGACCATGTTAGATAGATTCCTAAAAAGATATCTCCCAAAACCTAGAAAATATGAGTTTAAAAATCCCTTATGCTAGAATAAAACAAAGCCGAACACCTTACGAAAGGGGAACAAACACTCAAATCTCTCAATTATTCTAAGTGTCAATTTCGGGGTGATCACTCAATCGCACAGTCATAGCATGTATTCTATCATAAGCATGGCGGTTACACAAACTCCACCACTAGAGTTAAGGGCTAAACAATTCTCGAAGGCAATATGGGTAGACACGAAAAAGGTTAAGGGGTGACTCGTCATTACTAACATGTCACGGCGAAGTGGACAAAATCAATGATACATGACCAAATCCATGGCCAAGACACCAAAGATTGCTTGTCGTGATCACCTAGACACGCTTTATGACTAAAGGGTAGGATAAGACATGGGATATATAATTGGTGTAAAATGAAAACAAGGTGTAGTCTAAATCTATAACCAAGTCATCACCACTTACCGTCTGCCCAAAGTTCAAGCTTAGAAGTCTAGAGACCGGATCATGAAATGCAAGGTAGATGTGTCATTAGAGGACGTCGTGATGGGCACACTACCTTTTCTTCTTCTGTCGGCAAAACTACCAACTCCAATCTTCAAATGTGACCGAGGTGGCCTCCTCGATACTAATCAATAAAGCTCATACTATAGTGCTTATAACATCGCACTTTACAATATCATAACTCAATCAACTTTTTTTTTTCAACATAACATAATAACATAACATCCCCCCACTTGAGATGAACAATGGGAATTCGGGGGGTCTTCAATGATCTTCATAAATGTCGTCGATGAAAGCGTGATTTCCAAACCTTGAACCTTGAACTTAGGCAAATGATGACTTCCCAATCACAAATAAAGACTACAGGGTAGGCTAAGGTGTAACGAAACAATATATTGGGTTGAAAAAATGAAAGGAATTGCTCAGAAGGGTGTATCTAGGGTATCTTGCACTAAAGGGAGTGCAACAAAAGGGTTTCACATGGGGTCGAAAAGTCGAGGTGACTAATCGATATACTCACAATGGTAGGTCGTTTGGGTGATAATCCTATAATATTGCCTTCTAAAACCGAAAAGTCCAAATACATCGAGCTAACTCTACATACCTCGTCTATGGTCTCGAAATGATGCAAAGGCCAAGTTCTAAAGTTTACAAGCTACCCAAGACACTCATAATTTGGTGGATTTGGGGTAAAATATAGGAAACGGATAAGGCTAATCTCACCATGTAAAGTCAAGGGTTGTATGTGCTCGGCTAAGGTCTAATCTAGTTAGGTTCGGAAAACATGTCAAAATTTTAAAATGGCATAATTTTTCAAAATAAACTAGAAAAATGAGGGCGCAATAAAGTTCAAGAGATAATTCTACTCCGTCCCCACTTGAATTGTACAAAGTCCCTTTGTACTAGGCATTAAAATAAAGGTGAAGAGAAAGGTAGAATTAGAGCGAGAACTTCCTAAATTTTGCTCCAAAAGAAGAAGGCCCACGAAAAAGAAATGTGCCTTCATTTAAGCGCCATGAACAAACTTCAATCCTCGAAATCACAATACCGACAAGCATAATTCTAAAAAGAAAAAAAATAAAATGAAAACAAACCTAACTCACTTTCAGGAATCACGGTTGCATTTAGCGAATGCAACAAGTTTTAAACCACTTGGTGTCCCAAGTGGACGAGTGAAGTCTCGTGAGGGTTTACAGGAACACACCCACAAAGTTCATTTAAAAACTAATACAAGGTTACCGTGTTTTAAAATGAAAGAATTAAAGCAGAGGAGTTACGTCGTAACTACTATGAGAGAGTTACGCCGTAATTGGAAAAACTGGTATGAGTCAAGAGTCAGTAGTTACAACAGAACCACGAGATGGTATTACGCCGTAATTGGTAATGCGTCAAGAATTCTTCTCGCTAAAATGTTGGTTACGGCGTAATCACCAAGATGAGTTACGCCAGAACTCGCTCGATCAAGAATCGCAGCAGACGATTAGTTCCTCGTTTCCTGCAAAAATGGTTAGAAAACACAAAACCCAACAGAAAGGAAATAAAATGAAAAAGAAAAGATAGGCATAGGGTGCCTCCCACGAAGCGCTTGTTTTTGTTCGAGTCACGAGCTTGACTCCACCCTTATTTACTACGTAAAAGGGGGTTCATCCCCTTACTTGAAATCATGTGTGGGTGAAAATAGCAATAAATACCATGAGGGTGTGAATTTGCTACGGGATGGGGAAATGATAAATTATGATCATACCTGAAAGGAGATGTCATTTCCCTCCATACCTTACCCGTTTTAGTTGATGGCATTGATGATTAATTCACCTCGTGATGTGGCTAATTAATTGGCTCGTATGTCTCCTCGTTAATCACTAAAGTGTCCAAGATCTTGTGCTCTAATTCCTTTGCAAGATCAACTAAAATTGGTTCAGTAGCTGGAGCTACATAGCCATCATCGGGTGATGTGATGGGTTGCACGATTTCGTCCATAATTTCAGCATCCTGAATAGAAAAACAAGCAAGATTGTTAGGAATAAAAGAAGAGCTAGAACTAATACCGTTTTGTGTTGTGGTTGATTCCTCATTAGCTTGTGGTGTTGCTACATCACTCTGTAAGTTCTTTGCTTCCATTTTCTTCAATTGATCGTCGTTTGTTTCTTCTTTTCTCACAGTCTTCAAACGTCCTGGAAATGGGATAGGTGGTACATAGGGTCTGATATAAGGTAAATCACGAGGAACCGGCTCCTTGTTGACTTCTTTCATCTTTACCACTGTTTCTTTGATAGTTCCAACCGCATTCTTTTTACTTTCCAGGACCTTTTGGGTTAATTCTTCAAGCTTAGCCTCCAAGCTTTTCCTCTTGGTGTCAAGGTTTTTTAAATTTAAGTCTGCCCCCTCCTTGAATTTCCTAATCCATTCATCATTCGAGTCGTCCATCCTTTTTAGATTATCCAAGAATTTATTTACGACTTCTTCCAATGACTCAATATACTTGACCTGCTCATATTCTTCTTGTAGAGAGTTCTCTTGTATAGCATGAATGCTCTCCTTGGCCATCTTCATATCACATCCAAGTCTATCAAGCTGCTTGGTGATGTCGCCAATGTCATCCAAGATGTTGCTATTTGTGGCCCAAGTGGTTGCTCCATCATACCAATTTCGTGAATGGTCAGCCATCATTCAATTGATCTAAGGGCTTGTGCAGGTGGCATTGTAGGAATAGGTCCTTGAGAGTCGAGCATTTGGCGGGACGAGATGTTTAAACCTTTTTAGAAAATAAGGACCATCTGATGGTTGCTGATATCATGCGTTGGGCATCTGTAAAGAAGGTCATTATATCTTTCCCAAGCTTCATCTAGTGTTTCATCCATCTTCTGTCTGAAACTCCTTATTTCTTCCATTTTCTTGGAAATCTTTGAAGGAGGATAATATCTTCGAATAAATGCTTTCTCCAAAAGATTCCATGTATTGATCGACCCAGTAGGAAGCATCTTCATCCATCTTCTGGCTGCATCAGTGAGTGTAATTGGGAACACTCTAAGCATTAATGCATCTTGAGTGACTCCTGGAGTGTGGAAAAGATCTGCAATCTCCAATACTCTTCGGACATGCAGGTGGGCATCTTTATCATTAGTTCCCACGAAAAGCTTTTGTCTAAGTTCCCTCATGAACTGGCAGCTGATCTTAAACTCGATGTCATCATTCAATTCGGGGCATACCACACCCGATCTTTGGTTATCTCGAGTCAACACACTATATTCTTCCATAGTGAGCATGTCAAAATCTGAATCTTCCATATCTTGAAATATCAAAAACAAACAAAAAGCAGAAAAGAAGAGAAAAAGAAAACTAAAACAATAATAAAAGAAAGACTTAAATTAAAATCCTAAATAGCTCCCAAGAATGCGCTAAAATCTTGATGCGTGTTTACCGACTGTGTCTTAATATTTATAGTGTCTCGCTATACCTATGGTTTACCCTAGTGCACTAACGGGCAAAAATACCCGGTTGCGTGTAGTGTAGTAAATGGTAAAGCCGAGGTCGTACTAAGAGCTATGTGTGTTGGATTAATACTAAGTCTAATTGTCACGTAATAATAATGGTTTCGATAGGGATTTAATTAATTAAACTACTAATGCATAATAAAATAAAAGCGATAAATGGGTAAAGGAAATCAATAGAGGAATAGTGGTGCTAACCTAGTCAATCCTCCTAGCTAGTTATGTCTCGTCTACCTACTTCCAATTACTTGGTGGGGTAAAATTCGAGAGGACATCATCTGGTCAATTCGCTCTAACCTATCAACAAAGATGCCACCACAGAGAAATCAGGTAGCACCATCATAAGTCCTGTTGTTCCGGTCCCTAAGCCAAGTCATTAAGTACCACTACAGCTAGATTCTAAATAGTGAGTGCTCAGTCGTTAGGAACTTAGACACTACACCCCAATTCTTAAGTTCATCCAAACGATAGGTGATCAGTTGGTCAAATCGCACAAGTAGAAAGGGTCGTCGGTTGGTCATATCTTACCCTTCCGTCTCAATCCGCCTCACCTAGGGTCGGGTTGGTCATATCTCCTAGGCAATTGGCCTCTACCGCCATTCAAAACTACCGAATCAAGGGTGCCTACCAAAGAACTATGCATGCATACACTTAGAAATAATTGTACGGAAGTAAAGGTAAACGAAACAAAACAATTAAGGAATCATAACTAGGCTAGCACCAAAGGGTGCTTAGCAGCTCATATTAATCATGCAAATCAATTCAATATTCCAAGGTACGAAATACATGAATTGAAAGTAAAGAAATATAAAATGCTAAAGCTTATCGTAATGGAGTGACTTCTCCTTTGAAACAACAGATGCTCCTCTAGACCGCCTTGAGCTTTTTCCCAAGTTCTCGAGTGTTGTGTGTGGAATGGGATGATTAGAAATGGAATTAGTGGGTATTTATAGGCCGTGTGCGGGTTACTGGCGTAACCAATAAAGGAGTTACGTCGTAACCTTTTATTTCTTCGTAAATGCACTAGATCTCGCTAGTTACGGCGAACCTTATAAGTGGTTACGCCGTAGTCATCAATAAACTCGGTTACATCGTAAGTGATGCGATGAGTTACGGCGTAAGTATCGCCGATGGAACCTCTTTTGACCTAATGGAGTTACGTCATAACCTTTGGGAAGAGTTACGCCGTAACATCTTGATAAGTTGGTATTCAGGGTCACACAATAGTTACGGCGTAATGTGAGAGAGGAGTGTTGGGTCTATTATAGATTTGATGATACAAAACAAGAAGAATGAAACATGAAGGACTAAAAGTGACAAAAGAGAAACTACAAAAAGATGGAGGATTTGGAAGATTCTAGAATATATGCTTAAAAGAATATTTAGTTTCCTAATTGTATTATGATTCCTCTTGTAAACCCTAGATGTCTCTAGTATATAAAGAGACATAGGGTCATTAGTTTTATTGTACGTACAAGATGTAAACACCAAAGGTGTGTGTGTGGGAACCTAGGCGTAGGAATTTGGGAAAACGCCTAGGGTTTAGTTGTTTAGTTAGTTAGTTCCTAGGCTTATGTTCATGTAAACGCCTAGGTTAGTATTTAGTTTATTAGTGTTTATTAGAGGAGATGATAATGAAAAACCTTGTTCATAATAATGTTGATTCTATGTTTGAATATTTCGCTTTCATTATTATGTGTTCCTAGATATAATATTAGACCTAGTCTAAGAGTTACAACGATCTTATCAAGTGGTATCAGAGCCTGGGGCTCGTGATATCTAGGATCTACAAGGTTTTTCGAAGAGAAAAGAAGAAAAAAAGTCGAATTTGGTATTTTCGTAAGGTTTCTGCAGGGCTGTTTTCAAACAGCGATAACTTTTTCGTTAACCGTTGGATCGGGCTTAAATTCGAACTAGATCTTCTTGGTATATCTATCTTTAATCTCACCGAAGGGATTGTTGATCTGAGCTATCAATCAAAAGTTATAAGCTGTCAAAGTCTGCTGCTGAAACTGAAAAAAAAAAATCGTAAGGTTACTACAGCGCTGTTTTGTAATGATAATAACTTTTTCGTTAACTGTTGGATCGTAACGAAATTTTAGGTGGATGTTCTCTATATACTCATCTAACTTTCCACCGAAGGGATCTTCAATCTGAGCTATTATGTGAAAGTACTGCTTAAAGCATCGTTATGTCGAAAGCATCGTTGTTCGATATGAAAGCACTTGCTTGGAATTCAAAGCACCGCAGATTATAATTCAAAGCATCGCTTCTTATCCAAGGTAACGCTCAAGGTACCGATTTTTTTCTCAAAGTCTTGCTCAAGGTTTTGCATGGCGAAATTTATTTGGATTGGCGTTATAATGGTTTATTACAAGGAGATTTGGAATTAAGGGAAGTCGAGCATAATTATTGTTATGGTTTTGACTACACACACACAGTTATTGTTCACACACACAAGGAGTTTGGTGATTTGTTCTTAAAAGGATTCAAAAAGGCTCGTATTTGACTCTTATGGATTAATTGATTACGAAGAAGGTTGAATATCATTTATTTGATGTTGTAGTTGAGTTTCACAGGTTTGTGTTCTTATCATATAGCTTGATGAATCTAGCAATGTGTGATTTTTCTTATGATGCTCTATGCACACATTGGCTATCACTTAAAGGAGTTACATTGTAGTGCTCGTGTCTCATATTAGTCGAGGATTTTGTCAAGGGATTGCGGTCTACTTATATTTGGTGATTCGTATAAGTATGGAGTTCCGTGGATAGTACAAGATTTAAGACACAAGTTTGGGAAATTCTACTTCTTCATCAAATTCTATACTTGGTTTTCTTCACAAGTAATCATTACATAAATCCTACTGATTTTGAAGAATCGATTGATGTTCATGCATCACCGAGGAAGTTTCTACGGTTTATTCATTCTCTATTTGTTGATAACAAAAAAGGGAAGAGATGTTTGAGTGACATGTTCAAGTCAAGGAAGCATTGAAGACAAGATTGTTTCATTCATGGTGAGATTTAATTATATCAATTTCTCTACTTCGTCTAGGGAAGTTCGTATAAGAATCGTGTTTGTTTTGTCATCATCAAATAGGGGAAGATTGTTGGGTCTATTATAGATTTGATGATACAAAACAAGAAGAATGAAACATGAAGGACTAAAAGTGACAAGAAGGAAACTACAAAAGATGGAGGATTTGAAGATTATCGAACTGTTTGTGTGGACTTTTGGAGGAGCTATTAGCTTTTTGTTACAAAATAATCTCTTATAAACTAAGTAGCTTCGCTTGGATGCATTAGCTACAAGCTTTTATTTCAAACAAATATCTCCAAATGAAAAGTGATTCATAAAGCTTTTTAAATATCTATGAGTCGTTAAAACTTTAAATTACTAATATACCCTCCAAACATTTATTTACAATTATAGATTTGTCATTTTATGTCATTTTACATCTTATAATTACATTTAATAAATTAATTTACCAAACACTTTTAATAAAAAAAAAAATACGACTTGTAGCTCATGTTATCACTTTTTTAGTTTTGACTACCATACCACTACAGTTCAATACTTACAACATACGACCATGATTAGTTTTTCCAAACATACCCGATATGCTTAAAAGAATATTTAGTTTCCTAATTGTATTATGATTCCTCTTGTAAACCCTAGATGTCTCTAGTATATAAAGAGACATAGGGTCATTAGTTTTATTGTACATACAAGATGTAAACACCAAAGGTGTGTGTGTGTGTGGGAACCTAGGCGTAGGGATTTGGGAAAACGCCTAGGGTTTAGTTGTTTAGTTAGTTAGTTCCTAGGCGTATGTTCATGTAAACGCCTAGGTTAGTATTTATTTTATTAGTGTTTATTAGAGGAGATGATAATGAAAAACCTTGTTCATAATAATGTTGATTCTATGTTTGAATATTCCGCTTTCATTATTATGTGTTCCTAGATATAATATTAGACCTGGTCTAAGAGTTACAACGATCTTATCAAGGAGTTACGCCGGAACTTCTTCAAAATAGGCATACTGTGATAAATCTTTAATAATGTTTCCATTTCTGCGTCTCTTTAGCTCCAATGCTCGTAATTTACCTGAAAGTGGAAAACAATGGAAAACAAACGTAAATCCATATAAATGATATAAATAACGAGCATAATCAGGAGAAATTGACACTTAATATTCAGGACTATTTGATGTTATTAAATGCACTAAAGGTGAGTGCATACAAGGTAGGCTAAGGCGATTTGTGTGTACATTTGGGGGTGGATTGTAAACAATGCTCTTCATTGATATTCCGGAAAACCGAAACATCACGAGAACCGCGAAAAGGATAGGCTCTGTGGGGTTAACTAGGGTATCGTGTACTAAAGATGAGTACATCGCAAGGGTGTGGGGTAATTACTCGACCGATGTGGAAGAAGTAATTATAACACGGGTATCAAACAAGGGTTATCCTAATGTCTCTTATCATTTAGTTATTGCTAACTACACAAGTGTAGTCTCACCAGCGATCACGGAATGCATCACAAAACAAGTTCTAGAATCTATTATACTACCGGTACACTCTCTAAGCATTAAAGGTGAATGCTTTAATTCCTAAAGATCTAGGGGCGAACCTCACATTTTTGGGGTGGAATTTGAGTGGTAAACGGTTTTTGTGCTAGTCATATAACTCCTATCCGTGAGACGCTTTATTAATACTAAAGTCCTACTCGTACATGTTATAAAAAAATTTAAATTTGGTGCTAAAATTGCCCTAACAAATATTTCTCATAGCTTATTACACAAATGAACTAGGACAAGACAAATATTCAAGGATAAGCATAGTTTTAAAGTTCCCGTTTTATTCTACCTCCCTACACTTAAACTGAACATTCTCCCCAATGTTCCCCGAAAGTATCAAAGTTATGATAAAGGAAGGTAATTAAAAGAGAAAGAAACTAGTACTCCCCTGATTAGCTCGGTAGGATCCGTGTGAAGTAGTGGTTAAATTCTTTTCCAAGAAGAATGTATGTATCATAAGCTTCATCCAATATTATGTTTCTTCTTCTTGATAAATAAAACCTGCACACTTTAAGAAATAGACTAAACCTTCACGTAAAATTGGTGGTAAAACTATATATGACTCAACTACACTAAGATATAATGCTTGTGTAATGGATGTTTTCAGTTTTTCTAGAATATTAAGACCTAAGAATTTCCAAAAATTTATACTTAGCATAGAAAACGAGAAAATTTTTATAAGTTGTTTCTGCTCCCCCTGACGTCGTCAGGTTCTAATCCTGACGCCGTTGGTTGTCCTGACAAAATTTGGTCTGCTGCGTTTTTCTGGAAAAATTTACACCTTTAGAATCTATAAAAATTCCTGCAAAATATCCATTATGACTCGATACAAGCATTTGACTCTAACAAACACGCATATATATCAATTTCACTAATCGTAGTTCTCATGTTCAGGTTCTTTTAAAAACGTGTATAATCCTCCCTACACTTATCTTATTGTAAAATACGTTTATTTGTAATTAAGACGAGGTTAAAGACAAAATAAAGCATTTTCACAAATTCAAACATGAGAATACACAATAATGAAAAAGATATATGACGCACAAACAAGCAAACAATTAAGCATGGGTTGCCTCCCATGAAGCACTTTTCTTTATTTATGAGTCTTGTAGCTAGACTCGAAGTCGTGCTCCCACGCGAATTCCTTACCGTTCTTATTTTCTTTTACTAAGCCTTCATCATAAGGTTGTAAACGTTGTATGCTTACCGTGAACTCTCTCCCATCGCCGTCTAATATGATAACCGATGACGCATCTCCGATTAGGTCGAAGGACCCCTTCGCCTCGGTCAAAATTGCATTACGAAGACCCAAGTCTTTCTTCATAAGTCATTGGTGGCGAAACCATTCATCATTGACATGGTTACCATTGGGAATCCACCACCGAAGGCCTATGCCCTTCTGTCTTCCCTGAAGATGCCAAGACAAATAAGAACCTTGACTTGGTCTTCCCCACGCTCCCACTATGTCCTTAGCTTCCCGCCAAGTCCGAGATAGTGGGATGAAGCCTCAGCGGTTACCACAAATCAAGGGACGCCCCATGATCTCCTAAACGTGTCTAACACTCTCAAGCTATTTTCATCACCTATAAATAGTTTGGACGAGTCATTCAGATGGTATGTTCACTCAACTCAAGATTTCACCGATAAGGTTTTAAAAGGTACCATTTTAAGGGGTCGCTTAAGTCCTTATTTGATCACTTTGTATCCGTTATTGCTTAATATCGCCCTTTTCACTTTTAGGTCTCTTGAAGGCAAAATGTCGGAATGGCACTTATTTGGACGAAAAGGCGAATATATGAAGAAAATGGCCAAAGTCAAAATCGAGACACTCACGCTGTTTGAAATTTGAAGGCGACGTCGCCAAATACGGCGACGCCGTCCCAAAATTATTGTGACGGTCCGAACCCGAAACTTGTATTTTCAAGTGACGACGTCTAGTTGTGAAAGAGTAGGTCGCTACTCGCACGGCCTAGATGCAATCCAGACGATGTCGAAGTCAAGAGACGGCGTCACGGACTTAAGGTGACGCCGTCGCAAGATTAACGTGGCCAAGACGAAACCCTAATGACGGCGACACGCGGCGCCACAAAACATAAGGTGACGCCGTCGATATGTAATCTTATATATAGAATCCGAATTTTTCGGTCTTGTAGAGAGTCTTTGGAGTAAAACCTAAAACCGAACCTAAGGTGTCTTGTACAAGATTTTAGGTTTTAAACCCTATCTTACATCAAGATAAGTCTTTACTTCATTAATTCAATTATGTCTTTGATTATTTGTGTGTATGCTTGCATGTTCTCCATGTCCGGCTAATTTACTTGTGTGTTTGCTTAGAAGTATGAAACTTAATTATTGAATATTGATTGGTTGTTTCTTATCTTAGTTGATTAATGATCTAGTAATGCGATAGGTCATTCGTTGTGTACTTAATGCTTGATTCATCTTTGTGAACCTTAGAATATAATTACCCGAGTAGTTGTAGGCTAAACCATCCAAAGAGCGCCTTAGAGTAGGAGTTTATCATCCCAGTGGGTTTGTAAACGAGACCCTTTGGTAAGTTCAAAGAGTTGGGAGAAACGCATACCCTACAACTTTAGACACACAACGCAACTAAGAATAAGGACGTGACAATTCAACCACCAATAGGAGATAATTAAGGAGTAATACAAACTAAGTAAACACATCTTTAAACTATCATACGAGCACACATTAATTAGACATAGACTCCCACAACCTTAGTTTAGATAATTAGATAATAGTAGAGTAATCGGTAGAAATACCAACCCCCAAATCCAATACCCGAGATTCGTACCTTTCCTTTCATAAAATATAAAAGATAAAAATAATCTTCCTCAACCTTAACCTTAGCGTAGTAACTCCTTACTAGCATTCCTATTCCCCAGAGAACGATATCAATACCGTGGCTTACCCTAATTACTACACTACAACGATTAGGTTCATCGCCTAGGGTGTTATAAAACTTGCTCAAGAAAAGGAAGTTTCTTGACCCCGAACGACGCGTGTAGCGTTATCAAGTTTTGGCGCCGCTCGGGAATAGAATAGCTAGTTAGTAGTCCAATTGCTTAGGTTCTTTGCTTGATTCCTATCAAGTAAATTTTTTCTCATTTTAGCTTTCTCTTAGTCTATCCCCTTCTTCGTGACTTTTGTTCAGAACCCCATCACTTTTCATCATGGAAGGTGATAACCCACTACCATTCATCAACCTACCACCAAATGACCCGCCAAGAGCCCGTACTCTTGGTGAATACTCGAGACCAAGCCACCTAGGCTATAGGAACACCATTGAGCTTCCCGACCAAGCCCAAACTACGGCCTCGCGATCCGACACCATCCGTTGGTGCAAAATAGATGTGCATTCCATGGACTTCGTTCAAGATCCAAATCAAGATCGAGGATTTCTCAAAATCGCCGATTCCATCGACCTTGATGCTACTACTGGAGACCACGCTACCGCTGCCTCTTCCAATTCTCTACGGGACCAAGCTAATAATTGGCTTGAGCGACTTCCACCGGCTCCATCTCAAGTTGGGATGATCTTACTTCGCGCTTGCTCAATTTTTCCCACCGGGAGAACTACTAAGCTTAGGAATGACATCTTGATGTTCCAACAACGCAAGGTGAATCTCTACGAAGCATAGACCCGATTCAAGGACTTACTTCATAAAGTCCTCATCACGGCATTGATCTTTGGCTTCAAGTCCAAATCTTTATGATCATGTCAACTTCCCCACTAAGCGATCCATTGACCAAGCGGCCGGTGGAAAACTTAGTGATCTCACCGCAGAAGAATCATGGGAAATAATAGAGGACCTCGCCTCTATGACAACGAAATTGGGATGACCCCGTGAGTCAGTCCAAAACCGTTAAGGTAATCTCCTTACCTCCTTCCGATCAGGATGATCGAACTTGAAGATCAAGTTAGATTCCTCATGAGCTCATACGAACTCCTAAATCTTCACACCATGTGAACAAAGCTTCTTCCTCGTGTGAGCCGTGTTGTGATCCTCATAACACGCGCAATAGCACTCGCCTCCCCGTAACATGCTTCCGCTGACTACGCATCCTCACGTATTAATGGAACGGGAGGAAGATCCCTACAATACCCGGACCTAGGAATTTTAATGAAACCCGAGAGGCATGGAAAGGCAAGCCCGATTTCACCGGGGACAAACCAAAGAATTCACCTCTAATGATTTCTCATGGCCCCCACCTAACGGTCCTAACCAACAAAATGTCGGGGGATGTTGCAAAACCTAGTTGCATCCCAAGAAACCCAAATGGCTAAGCTCTCTGACCGCTTTTAACCATCAACAAGCCGAGATGGATAGGAAAATAGACAACCTTTTGAAAGCCATAGCTAATAGTGATAAGAAGGTTAGTGCTATCTCAACTCCCGTGCCTTCGTGTATAGAGATTAAGGATCCAAGCAAGTTAACAAGTATGTCCAATTCGTCAATACCATCGCTTTAGTTGAACCTAATGAAACAAATGACGAAGAGGACTATACACTTGTGGATGATGAAACACCCGAGGAAGTAGATGAAGTAGACATTGACTATTTCAACAAATTTCCTACGGAAGAAGAACTATCTCGCCACCACTTAGTGCGTGACCTCCGCCACATGTATGTTAGAAAAGTCCTCGAATCAAGTTTGGGAACCCTTGGAATCTTAACATACCATGTGTCATAGGACACCTTTGTGGCAAAAGCCTACATTGATCGCAAATCCCAATCAACATAATGACTAGCACCTATTACAATTGGATATTGAAGAAGCCTATTCCAACTAGGCAAGACCCCAATGATCCTAATGTTAGTTGCAATTTTCTAGGAAGAGTTAAGGATTGCCCGCTTATGTAGGTAGTTTCACGCTTCCTACGGATTTCATAATTGTGGATGATATTAGCACGGCCATAGACCCTAGTTTGTCCCATGTTATTCTAGGAAAACCTTTCATAGAAAGCACCGATGACCTATGACCCTCGTTAGGAGTAGTGCGATTCAAGAATGAGACCGATGACATAGCTTACCAAATGCCGCTTAAGATTGAGAAGTTTTCATTACTCTAATGATGAAAAGGAACTTAAACCGCTCGGTCTATTATAGGAATGATGAGGATAGGGAGAAGGGTGTTGATTATGTTATGGCTAAGATTTTCGATTCTATAAGGATTGCTTGAGCCTAGGACCGAATATAGGACCGATTGGGAGAGGATGAACTCTTAGAGAAGCGCATTTTAGGGTACTTCTACAACATGGAATCCCATTAGAAACCGCCAAGAGGGCGGTAATGAGAAAACGTAGAGCACGACTATGAGTCTAGCTACAAGACTCCTAAATAAAGAAAAGCGCTTTCGGGAGGCAACCCATGCTTAATTGTTTGCTTGTTAGTGTCATATATCTTTTATTAATTGTTTATCCTCATGTTTAAATTTGTAAAATGCTTTATTTTGTTTTTAACCTCGCCTTAATTGCATATAAAGGTATTTTACATAAGGAATAAGTGTAGGAGGATTACACACGCCAAAAGAAACGTAAACATGAGAATAACAATTAACTAAAAGATATTTATGTTTGTTTGTTCGAGTCAAATGCTTGTATCGAGTCATAATGGATGTTTTTGCGTAAATTTTTCCATTCTAAAGATGTAAATTTTCCGTAATTTTTTCCGAAAATCGCACCGCTTTTGTCGTGATAACTGACGGCGTCAGATTGCAACCGACAAGCGCCGTGAAGGAGTAAAACATCATATTACTTTTTCTCGTTTTCAACCACTTATAAATTTTGGAAATTTCTGTGTCTTAATTTTCTTAGAAATTGTAAACATCCATTCCACAAGCATTATATCCTAGTTTAAATCGAGTCTTATATATATTATTACCGCGATTTTACGCGAATGTTTCGCTTGTTTTCTTCAAATGTGCAGTGTTTAGTTTGTCAAGAAGAATTTACATAAGATTGGAAGGAGCTTTTCACGCAATAATTCTTCTTGAAAAGAATTTAACCACCACTTTACACGGATCCCA
The DNA here is from genome assembly GCA_022545495.1 of Chrysanthemum lavandulifolium. NCBI lineage: Eukaryota > Viridiplantae > Streptophyta > Magnoliopsida > Asterales > Asteraceae > Chrysanthemum > Chrysanthemum lavandulifolium. The sequence continues at coordinate 124,823,699 of CM040239.1, forward strand.
CCGAGCTAATCGGGAGTACTAGTTTCTTCGCTTTTGATTACCTTCTTTATCATAACTTTGATATTTCGGGAACATTGGGGACAATGTTCGGTTTAAGTGTAGGAGGGAAAATAAACGGAACTTTGAAACTATGCTTATCCTTGATTATTTGCTTTGTCCAAATGTGATTGTGTAATAAACCATGAGAAAATGTCGGTTAGGTAATTTTGGCACCAAATTTAAAATTTTCATGACATATAGGAGTGGGCCATTAGTCTTAACAAAAGCGCCTCACGGATAGGAAGTTATATGACTAGCCCAAACCCTTTACCACCCAAATTCCACCAAATGCGAGGATCGCCTTAGATTAGTAGGAATTAAAGCATTCATCTTCAATGCTAGAGTGTGAACCGGTAGTATATTAGATTCTAGAACTTGTTTTGTGATGCATTCCGAGATCGCAAGTGAGGCTACACTTGTGTAGTTAGGAATAACTAAATGATAAGAGGCATTAGGATAACCCTTGTTTAATACCGTAATATAATTACTTCTTCCATATCGGCTGAGTAATTCCCCACACCCTTTGCGTTGTACTCATCTTTAGTACACGATACCTCTAGTTAACCCTCGTAGCCTATCCTTTTCATGTTCTCGTGATGTTTCGGTTTTCCGGAATATCAATGAAGAGCATTGTTTACACCCCACCCCAAATATACACCCAAATCGCTTTAGCCTACCCCTTATGCACTCACTTTAGTGCAAATGTTTGTTATCACCCTAAACCCTTAGTTCAATTATCTAGTTGCTTGCATAAGTTGCTAAGTCGAGTCATATCCTTTGTATACGCTTTGGGACGATTGGGATTCATGGAAAAGTTAAAGTTTATAAAATGACGGGAAGGAACGTTAAATTCAAATTCCCTTTGTTTCATGTAATAATGTACCCCAAGTGTTTTGATCTTTTCAAATCGGGTCAAATTAGTGTTAGAGTAATAAAACTCAAGTGTAGGGATATGCCCAGAACCCTAGTATTTTGATGTTATCGTAGAGGATGGTAGAGTAAAAGTGTATAAAAATAAAAAATTAAAAAAAAAAAAAAAAAAAATCGAAAAAAAAAGAAAAGAGAAAAGAAAAATAGAGTGAAAAAAAAAAAAAAAAAAAAAAAACATACAAGCATCGATCCGTCTTGAAAACTAGTCAAGTCTAATCACACAAGCTAGCCACTTGTGAATGACCAACCGTAATAGACTTAAAACCGCTTAAAACACAAATACAATGAAGTCCCGGAGAATAGAATGAATTTCCGGTCGTTAAGTCCCACTTGAGACTCAATGGTGTGCAAACACTTGATCGACGATAGAATGATCACTAAGGATAGTGATCGAAAGGATTTTGATGGATAACTATACCTAAAGAAAAGTTTATAAATAACAAATGACTTAAATGCAAATTAAGAAAATTAAAAAGTTAAAATATATTAAATAAACGCTATCACTATTTTTACAATGATGTTTTTGTGATTTTATAAAACAAAATATCTTAAATAAACTATCTTAATGGAAACGTAAACTTATATTATCTAAAAACGTGACTTAAAATGAAAACGTAAGTTATTTATAAAAATTACGCGAGTGCGCAAGCAAAAACGTAAAATTTGTGAAATAAAAGGCCTACAAGTATAAAAACAATTTTATTACGTACTATACAATAAAAGAAAATTTTAGAAAAAAGATTTATATTTTTTAGACTTTTATATTTTTTATTATGAATTAAATACGATTTTTCACTAATTAAATGTTTAAAAATACTAAAACTATTGAGAAAAATCTGAAACTTTTTTATAAAATACTTAATACTAATACAAATTTAAGAAAATTATAAAAATTGCAAAAGCTAGTTCGAATAAGCTAGTAATAAGCTAAAATAAACGTATAAGCTAAACGGACAAAGTGTACTTAAATATTTGATTGTGCAAGATTAAACCAAGACAAGACCCAAGGGCAGTTGGTTTCTGTGTGGTGTGTTGGAGCGTGGGAATGGTAACCAGCAGGTCACAGGTTCGAATCTGTGCACCTCCTTTTTGGACTTTATTTTTTTTCTTTTTGATTTTTCTTTTTGAAACTTGTTAAGCATACTTAAATAAGCAATTTTTACAACTACAACTTTTTCTAAAAACCAATAATAAGCACAGAATAAGCTGAAGTTCTCAACAGTGGACTTTAAAAGGAAATAAGAAAAAGATTAAGCCAAAGTGGCTTATAAGCTAAAAATAAGCAAAGGAAAACTTGGAAATAAGCTAGATAACTTAAAATAAGCTAAAATTATAACTGAATAAGCAATATAACTTGAAAATAAGCACAAAATAAGCCAAAATAAGCAATAGCACAGGACACTTTTCGAAAAAGGACTTGAAAGAAGTCAAAAATAAGCACTCTATGTCGATTAAAACTAAACTAGTATTTTTCTAATTTATTTTAGCAGCTATATTTTAATTTCCTAGAAGCTTATGAGCTAAATCTCATTATTAAACACACAGTAAAATTCCAAAGTTTATTAAAAAACGAGTATTTAGAAATTTTGACTTTTTATAAAATGAACTAGTTTGACTTTTATGAACTTCTAATAATCCTAGATGATCTATTATGATGTTTTAAGCTAATTTGAGACTGAGGTAAGCTAGATAAACAACTTTTAAAACTAAAAAGATGATTATGCAATCACAATTCTTAACAGTTAACTGTCAAGAAAAGCTTAAGCTTGATTTTGACTTTTTGTGGAATAAGGACTAAGTTCTATGCTTGAAATGAGATATCTAGAGCTAATGTAACATGATACAACAACTAACAATCACACAAATGCATTCTAATCTTGAATAACTAATCAGTTCCAAACACCCCTTATGTGGGCTGTTTTGAGAATTTTAAACACTCAAACAAGATTTTTATCAAGAAAACTACTAATTAACTTGCATAAACTATTTTTAGACAGATTAAAACTAGAATCAACAAGGTTGAATTACTATTACTAGGAAATGCAAAATTTTATGAAATGACTTACAAAATGAGTTCATGCATAAGAAAGATATTCAAGGTCCGAATCACACCCTAAGGCTTCCCAAGCTCTATAACCCACAAGAATCCAAATTCACCGCTCACTTCCATCTTCATAGTCATTGATTTTTGATTTTACACTAATTTCTTTTTGGTATTTTTCTGAAATTTTAAATTCTATTACTAAACTCGATTTTAAGAGTTCTAATAGTTCCTGGCTAAACAAAGAACTTTTATGAGCTTTTGAGTCCTAGATAACAACAGCTAACAACTTTTAAATATTTTGAGGATTCGAGCTTGAAAATGGCATTTATCGAATTAGTACATAAAACTTGAAATTGAGACCTAAAGTAGATTATTGATACACCAAATAAGATTACAAATACTTGAAAGTTTTAAACATGCACTAGAAAACATAAAAAATAAAACGACATAAGAAAAAAATAAATTACACTACTTTTTTGATACAATGTTTCTTCTCACTCCTTTATAGACTTTTAGACTCTTGATATCTCGATTCTTTCCCACTTCATCTTCGACCATTAGATTGGCCAAAATTATCGAACCGCCCAAGTGGATTTTTACGCCATTTTTCTCTTTAGTGTTTAAAACATTAATGGGTTTTGGGTGTTAGTGGAAGTGGAGGGGACAAGGTATGGAGAGGGTGAGGTGAGGCAAGTGGGATGTTGAAAATATGGAAAACCGCTTCCGTTTTTGGTTTACAAGGTTTCATGTAGAGAGGAGGTGAATAGTGTTCGGTATTCGCTGGCTCAACCCTTTGACCGGATTTAATATTAAACGGATTGGATGATGGGCTTGGGAAGGGATTGGGCCAAGGTGGTATATGGATTGATTTGTGTTGGATTTGGGATTAATAACATAAGTGGTCCGGTTGGTTTGGTATAAGACAAGGACCAAATTTGCAATTATCCAAACTTCAAGGACTGAACTTGACACTTTCCAAACTTCTCACAAAGACCAAACTTGCCATAAATGAATAGTACATGGACCACTTTTGCATAAAATTCCATTTTAAAATGTCCAAGGACTATATTTGCAAATTTTCAAACTTTAAGGACCTTTTCCGCCATTTGACCAAAGAATCATTCAAGGATCATTTTGACAACTTAGAATATTTTAGGACCTTGAATGATAAAACTTCACATTTTTGAATTCCGTGGACTAGATTTGACAACTTTTAAAACTGGGGACTAAACCGCCAATTTTGCAAACTTAATACATTTTCATCTGATTTTGATATTTTGCATTTAAACACATAAAACACTGATTTGTGATATTTTGATCATTTTGATGTGTTTCGAGTGTTTCGGATGATTTTGCGCTTTAGATCGATAAAAAATGATGAGTATTTAGACACTCATCAATCCCCACATCGAGATATTGCTAGTCCCTAGCAATGATTTGAGAAAACTTGATGGATTTGAAAACTCTTTACCAAAAGCCATCACTCGAGTAGCCAAATGTTTCAGCTCAAGTAAGAACTATGGTACATCGATAACCATGCGATTTTGAGCAAACCACCGCCTTTCAACGGATTTGATTTTGTCTTTACCGAAGCCGCACCCTTCCGGACTAGCCAACTCTTAGATAAATTATCAATATTATCTTTGGTGAGTGATTACCAATTATGGTTTTTCCACCGCCTTTACCACAAGCCATAATCTTGCGCTAGCCAACTCTTCACTTTTTAGGATATGGTGAGTTGAGAACCATACAATTTTGGGCAAATTGCAAGCCATATAAACGATTTGATATATCTTTACCAAGAGCCGTTTGCTCTCGGATTAGCCAATCCTTTAGTTTATCAAACATGGCGGATCGATAACCAATTGAGTAAGTGTAAACATTTACTCCAAAAAAAAAATTGGCCAAAACGGGAATTGGTAGATAATATATGAAATTGTGAGAATTTCACACTTAGAAATGAATATTGCCCTCAATATTCAAAGTACCATGGTTATGCCGAAACAAAGAACGAAAAGGGAAATATTACGCCATTATTTTAAAAGTTTTTTTTTTTTTTTTTTTGAATATATATATCTATATAACATGCTGGGCATCACGCCCACACTTAGTGGTAGAAAGGGTGAGAGTCGAAATATGGGTGAAAACCCATATGGTGTGTAAGCATTGTTTTTGGTTACCGAGTCGCTAGCTTGACTCGACCCCCTAATTAATTTGTTCATGGGAAGTAAGTGGAAGAGACAATCTCCATCGGACTTTCATTCAAGATGTTTGGATAAACATCAAGCACGAAAGTTCCACACCGACGAGATATAGAGAAAAGAGATGCACCCGGCTCACGGATGGTACATGAAAATGCCGGGTCGAAGATAATGTCTTCACTCCGAAGGAGTTAAGACATGGAGAAGTCACACCGTATGTGAAGAAAAGAAGGAGAATCATGATGATGATCATGACTAATTCCTCATTATCGTAAGGAGAATTCATGATTTTGATCATGAATCTCATCGATGAGGATAGAATCATCATCACATGATGGAAGAGATAAGATAGAATACGAGAGGTGGGACAAGTGGTGTGCTCGAGAGCTAGCAATTTCCACCACTTCCGTGATGGTCTCTCGATCGGCCTCGGACATTTCATCGAAAAGAGGATTTACTTTCTCAAAAGTGTAGTCATTATTAAATTCAAAAGAGGATTTGAGAAAATCCCGGAAGTAACCTCGTAAATGTCAAGAGAATCACAAAAGGCAAATCACAATCACTATCGGATATATCCTCGACTCACTTGGGATTGGGACGGTTCTCAACATTAGACGATTCCATTTACGGAATAGTGCTAGAAGGCTCGTCCCCATTATGAGAGAGTATTTGGAGGCAATAAAGGTAAGATAGGTGTGATAGCAATAGATCGAGGGAGTTGAGAAATAAGATCGCTCAATTGAGTAACACTCTCCTCGTCGTCCTCATAGTATTCCCTCATTTGAATACTATCCTCATCATCATCGCCATCATATCGGATTCTTATGTTCATCTGTCAAGCTTACACACCATTCTTTTCATTTGTAGTTTCTTTCAATGCGTATTTCTTCGTAACTTTGTGGAAGATTACACTCGTAATCATTGGGATGCAGTGAAGGCTCGAAGTCCGATGACCGATGGAATATCGGGGGTTGGAAATTGTCAAACCGGAGAATTGGAATTTTGAAAATTTTGATTCATCGGTTGACATTCAAAAGTCTCATGAGGACCCCGCAATTCTCACAATGTAGATAATTGGGAAAATAACTTTCACCAAAGTTCGATTGTAACATGGTTCCGCTCATAGACAAGCGGGACCCGTGGTGACAATCAAAACCGTAATGAGAATCATTCCCACAAAACTCGCATGAGTAGGATTCAGATTGGGGCTGGAGGTAGGTAGGAAAAATCGGTGTTTCATTATTTGAAATGGGATCGGGATTACCGACAAACTTGTCTCCGAAACTCACATTGGTACATCGACAATTTCCACCGTTAAATGGACCTCCACACCTCGAACATGTCGAAAACCATGACATAAAGAATTAAACGGATAAGAGGATAAGAGATGAAGAATTAAACAGATTTGAGGATAAAGGATGGATATTTTGGATTTTGAAAACATTGCTATAAAACAAAGAATGAAAATATTTTTGGTGTTGTTAACACTTCAGAAAAGTGTCAATGAACTTTTGGATTTTCGATAACTTTACAAAAGAAAACTGCTTACAAAAGGTGGTATATGTGCAAGTACGGTTCGAAAAAGGTTTAACACACGCTAAAGCCTCCCGGCAGCAAGCGCCAAAATTTTATCTGCAAACCGCTGTCTAATCACACAAGCTAGCCACTTGTGAATGACCAACCGTAATAGACTTAAACCGCTTAAAACACAAATACAATGAAGTCCTCGGAGAATAGAATGAATTCCGGTCGTTAAGTCCCACGGAGACTCAATGGTGTGCAAACACTTGATCGACGATAGAATGATCACTAAGGATAGTGATCGAAAGGATTTTGATGGATAACTATACCTAAAGAAAAAGTTTATAAATAACAAATGACTTAAATGCAAATTAAGAAAATTAAAAGTTAAAATATATTAAATAAACGCTATCACTATTTTTACAATGATGTTTTTGTGATTTTATAAAACAAAATATCTTAAATAAACTATCTTAATGGAAACGAAACTTATATTATCTAAAACGTGACTTAAAATGAAAACGTAAGTTATTTATAAAAATTACGCGAAATGCAAGCAAAAACGTAAAATTTGTGAAATAAAAGGCCTACAAGTATAAAACAATTTTATTACGTACTATACAATAAAAGAAAATTTTAGAAAAAGATTTATATTTTTAGACTTTTATATTTTTATTATGAATTAAATACGATTTTTCACTAATTAAATGTTTAAAATACTAAAACTATTGAGAAAATCAAACTTTTTATAAAATACTTAATACTAATACAAATTTAAGAAAATTATAAAATTGCAAAAGCTAGTTCGAATAAGCTAGTAATAAGCTAAAATAAACGTATAAGCTAAACGGACAAAGTGTACTTAAATATTTGATTGTGCAAGATTAAACCAAGACAAGACCCAAGGGCAGTTGGTTTCTGTGTGGTGTGTTGGAGCTTGGGAATGGTAACCAGCAGGTCACAGTTCGAATCAGTGCACCTCCTTTTGGACTTTATTTTTTCTTTTGATTTTCTTTTGAAACTTGTTAAGCACACTTAAATAAGCAATTTTACAACTACAACTTTTCTAAAACCAATAATAAGCACGTATAAGTCAAGTTCTCAACAAAGGACTTTAAAAGGAAATAAGAAAAGATTAAGCCAAAGTGGCTTATAAGCTAAAAATAAGCAAAGGAAAACTTGGAAATAAGCTAGATAACTTAAAATAAGCTAAAATTATAACCGAATAAGCAATATAACTTGAAAATAAGCACAAAATAAGCCAAAATAAGCATCATGGCACATGACACTTTTCGTAAAAAGGACTTGAAAGAAGCTGAAAAATAAGCACTCTATAAGCTGATTAAAACTAAACTAGTATTTTTCTAATTTATTTTAGCAGCTATATTTTAATTTCCTAGAAGCTTATGAGCTAAATCTCATTATTAAACACACAGTAAAATTCCAAAGTTTATTCAAAAACGAGTATTTAGAAATTTTGACTTTTTATAAAATGAACTAGTTTGACTTTTATGAACTTCTAATAATCCTAGATGATCTATTATGATGTTTTAAGCTAATTTGAGATCGAGGTAAGCTAGATAAACAACTTTTAAAACTAAAAGATGATTATGCAATCACAATTCTTAACAGCTTAATCACAAGAAAAGCTTAAGCTTGATTTTGACTTTTGTGGAATAAGGACTAAGTTCTATGCTTGAAATGAGATATCTAGAGCTAATGTAACATGATACAACAACTAACAATCACACAAATGCATTCTAATCTTGAATAACTAATCGGCCCAAACACCCTTATGTGGGTGTTTTGAGAATTTTAAACACTCAAACAAGATTTTTATCAAGAAAGCTACTAATTAACTTGCATAAACTATTTTTAGATGATTAAAACTAGAATCAACAAGGTTGAATTACTATTACTAGGAAATGCAAAATTTTATGAAATGACTTACAAAATGAGTTCATGCATAAGAAAGATATTCAAGGTCCGAATCACACCCTAAGGCTTCCCAAGAAGCTCTATAACCCACAAGAATCCAAATTCACCGCTTGACTTCCATCTTCATAGTCATTGATTTTGATTTTACACTAATTTCTTTTTGGTATTTTTCTAAATTTTAAATTCTATTACTAAACCGATTTTAAGAGTTCTAATAGTTCCTTAAGCTAAACAAAGAACTTTTATGAGCTTTTGAGTCCTAGATAACAACAGCTAACAACTTTTAAATATTTTGAGGATTCGAGCTTGAAAATGGCATTTATCAATTAGTACATAAAACTTGAAATTGAGACCGAAAGTAGATTATTGATACATCAAATAAGATTACAAATACTTGAAAGTTTTAAACATGCACTAGAAAACTTAAAAAATAAAACGACATAAGAAAAAAAATAAATTACACTACTTTTTTTGATACAATGTTTCTTCTCACCCTTTATAGACTTTTTAGACTCTCTTGATATCTCTGATTCTTTCCCACTTCATCTTCAGCCATTAGATTGGCCAAAATTATCAGAACCGGCCAAGTGGATTTTTGGCGCCATTTTTCTCTTTAGCAGGTTTAAAACATTAATGGGTTTTGGGTGTTAGTGGAAGTGGAGGGGACAAGGTATGGAGAGGGTGAGGTGAAGCAAGTAGATGTTGAAAAATATGGAAAACTCGCTCTGGTTTTGGTTTACACGTGTTTGTGAGAGAGGAGGGTGAATAGTGTTCGGTATTCGGGCGGCTCAACCTTTTGACCGGATTTAATATTAAACGGATTGGATGATGGGCTTGGGAAGGATTGGGCCAAGGTGGTATATGGATTGGATTTGTGTTGGATTTGGGATTAATAACATAGTGGTCCCATTGGTTTGGTATAAGACAAGGACCAAATTTGCAATTTATCCAAACTTCAAGGACTGAACTTGACACTTTCCAAACTTCTCACAAAGACCAAACTTGCCATAAATGAATAGTACATGGACCACTTTTGCATAAAATTCCATTTTAAAATGTCCAAGGACTATATTTGCAAATTTTCAAACTTTAAGGACCTTTTCCGCCATTTGACCAAAGAATCATTCAAGGATCATTTTTGACAACTTAGAATATTTTAGGGACCTTGAATGATAAAACTTCACATTTTTGAATTCCAGGGACTAGATTTGACAACTTTTAAAACTTGGGGGACTAAAACTGCCAATTTTGCAAACTTGATACATTTTTCATCTGATTTTGATATTTTTGCATTTAAAACACATAAAACACTGATTTGTGATATTTTGATCATTTTGATGTGTTTCTGAGTGTTTTCGATGATTTTGCGCTAGATCAGACAAAATGATGAGTATTTAGACACTCATCGCCTACCATCCTACATCTATCCTTTAAATTTATGTTTGTTTATTTCAGTTATCTAGAGTTTAGAGTGTCGAGTCTTAACTTAGCAACGCCATTCTTCATATGCGCTAATATAAAGATTTTGACTTACCACCACTAGATAGCCTATCCCACCAAACCCTTGTTTCTCACCGTAAGCCTAACATTACAACCCTTTAAAAGACCTCTTTGATAGTCTTTCCTAGGTGCTTACGCCAAAGCGATGGAGGTTTGATCTATTCTCAAGCCTATGGTAATCTATGTACTAGGACCGTTAATGAGTGTTTATATCCCATTTCCTATTTGTTATATTTCTTATATACACCCGAGAGAGATGCGAGTATCCAAACACCCCATGCGAGGTGCTAGTATGTACTTCCACTTGTTATGACTTTTATGGGCTTATATGTGTTGTGGACCGCTTTGAATTAATGCTTCATGATCCCTAACTTATAAATTAATTGGCTAAAGCACATTTGCTTGAGGACAAGCAACAACAAGTGTAGGGATATTTGATAAGGTTTTAAAAGGTACCATTTGAGGGTCGTTTAAGTCCTTATTTGATCACTTTGTATCCGTTATTGCTTAATATCGCCCTTTTCACTTTTAGGTCTCTTGAAGGCAAAATGCTCGAATGGCACTTATTTGGACGAAAAGGCGAATATATGAAGAAATGGCCAAAGTCAAAATCGAGACACTCACGCTTCTTTGAAATTTGAAGGCGACGCGGCCAAAAGTTAATGGCGACGCCGTCCCAAAATTATTGTGACGGTCCGAACCCAAAACTCAGATTTTCAAGTGACGACGCCTAGTTGTGAAAGAGTAGGCCGTCGCTACTTAGACGGCCTAGATGCAATCCGACGACGCCGGTCAAGAGGACGGCGTCACGGACTTAAGGTGACGCCGCCGCAAGATTAACGCGCCAAGACGAAACCCAATGACGGCGACACGACGGCGCACAAAACATAAGGTGACGCGTCGTCGATATGTAATCTTATATATAGAATCCGAATTTTTCGCCTTGTAGAGAGTCTTTGGAGTAAAACCTAAACCGAACCTAAGGTGTCTTGTACAGATTTTAGGGTTTTAAACCCTATCTTACATCAAGATAAGTCTTTACTTCATTAATTCAATTATGTCTTTGATTATTTGTGTGTATGCTTGCATGTTCTCCATGTCCCATTAATTTACTTGTGTGTTTGCTTAGGAAGTATGAAACTTAATTATTGAATATTGATTGGTTGTTTCTTATCTTAGTTGATTAATGATCTAGTAATGCGATAGGTCATTCGCTGTGTACTTAATGCTTGATTCATCTTTGTGAACCTTAGAATATAATTACCCGAGTAGTTGTAGGCTAAACCATCCAAAGAGCGCTTTAGAGTAGGAGTTTATCATCCCTAGTGGGTTTGTAAACGAGACCCTTGGTAAGTTCAAAGAGTTAGGAGAAACGATACCCTACAACTTTAGACACACAACGCAACTAAGAATAAGGACGTGACAATTCAACCACCAATAGGAGATAATTAAGGAGTAATACAAACTAAGTAAACACATCTTTAAACTATCATACGAGCACACATTAATTAGACATAGACTCCCACAACCTTAGTTTAGATAATTAGATAATAGTAGAGTAATCGGTAGAAATACCAACCCCCAAATCCAATACCCGAGATTCGTACCTTTCCTTTCATAAAATATAAAAGATAAAAATAATCTTCCTCAACCTTAACCTTAGCGTAGTAACTCCTTACTAGCATTCCTATTCCCCAGATAACTATATCAATACCCGTGGCTTACCCTAATTACTACACTACAACGATTAGGTTCAACGCCTAGGTGTTATAAACTTGCTCAAGAAAAGGAAGTTTCGACCTCAACGACGTGTAGCGTTATCATTCACACACATCATATTATTTACACTCATATCACATACTTACTCACACGCCGAGGTGGTTCGCAGGCCCAACCCTCCGTAATCACTTAACGAAGTATCTACTATTTCTTATTGCGATTGGCTACAAGTTTGGCGCAAGCATATCACCTCATACCCTTCGATCACCATCAAGGCCCGGTCGCATTTAATTATTGTACAATCAGTGGCACCATCCGTGGGACCCGCTACTATTGGTCTCGCCATTCCAAACTTACACCCAACAATCACTCTCACTAGTTTCACGGCATGACTCAAGGAAGAAATATACACCCTCCCAAGTTTCTCGACCTTGGCACCAATCCCGCCAATGATCCTAACAACCTTCCCAATATAACCGCATCCACTTTACCACACGATCTCACCCTCAAATAACTCCCAACAACCATGCTTCAACCTCGGCTAACCCCGAACCAAGAATTAGTCCAATTTGTTGAAGCCAACATCAAGCATTGTAGTCTTTACTAAGGGTTCAAGGAGGCAAGCTCGAAATGGAGATGCGTAGGAGTTGGAATACCTGCGATGAGTATGACGAAGAGTTGAAATGGAGACTAGGCCCTGGCTCCGTGGGCTACACGCTTAGTGCTAAGGATAGGTCTCCGAGCGCCTGAAGGCCTAGTGGAAGGTCGGTCGGTTTGAAGCCATTCCTGAGAGGGCTCCGACTAGACGAGAAGGTACGATAGAAGGCTCCAATGGAAGGAGTAACCAAGGGATGCTACGGAGGTTAATTTGCCACCACTTTTGGCGGCTCATCCGGGAAGAACCGAGTCAGGTTCCACAGCAGCCTTCTCATGCATCCCCGTGAAGGCAATCCATCTCAAATGAATGGGGGAGGAAATCTTACTCCTCATGGTATGTACCCTCCTTTCGTGCTCAATCTTACCCTCGGGGTTTATCCTCATCTAATGGGTAGGCTAGCAACCCCAGCTTTACTCAACCATACGGAAGTATGCCCTACGGCAACCTATGGTATATCCTTCAGACTGTAGGAAGTCACCCACCTTATATACCCACCGCACCTCAATATGTTAACCAAAACCCCGTTGAAATACCTCCAAATCATAACCCGTGACAATGCTACCCCTACCTACATGCCACCTTATAATCGCTTTATTCGGAGCCCATGGGCTCCACAACACCTTCAGAAGATGGATAAGACAACCTTTGCACGATGGGTTGAAAATGCCCGCGACATTGGTACCTCTACGATGGGAAAGGGATCCGGATAACTTTGCACTTATTTGAAGGGCTATTAGAATGCGAATGGGTTATGCCTGCTGCTTGTCACATGTTTACATACACCCTACGAGACTCCGCTCAGATATGGTGGAACGGCAAAACCGAGTAGCATTGTGAATTTGGATTATCTCAAGGCCAAGTTCGATCACATTTCACCAACATAAAAGTTTACGAGAACACACCTTACAAGGCACAACATCAAATGAGGGAGAACGAGAGCACCGTAGCTTTCATTACCAAATACACCGATGACACGTTACAAATAATGGCTTGCACGAGGACCGGCGATCTCGTGTTTCGTGCATGGTCTACGAAATGTAAGTCCGGTCAATTCTCTCCACCGATCTCCCGCAGCTACAAGGGTTTGGTGGAGAAGGCTTATACCGATCAAAGCAAAGAAGTATCTACCAACGGGCTCGTCGAAAATAAAGAAAGTCACAAGAAAGTCCCAAGCATCCTTCGTGGGAAGGGTCAAGGAACAAACACAAAATAAGGACAGTTCACACCGCACTACAAAACATCAACCATGGGCTCTTGGCTAACTGCCTCAAATCTCCAAGAGATACTTGTTACGGAAAAGGTGCAAGGCCTTTGATCCTCCTCCTCTTTGGCAAACAAAGGAAGGCCCGTAGATACTTCCAAATTTTGCTACTTCCATGACGATTACGTACGTACGACACCAATAATCGCAGAGAACTCAAGAAGAGATAGAAGAGTCAGAAGTCCGGTCAATTGGGACATTTGGTGAAGGGTATAAAAGAGGTAAAGACAAAGCTCCGACACACGCTTGGGGAAAGATACCACACCGCCAAGCACCCATCCTCATGGTATACAAGGAGGACTCTTTTTGAAGAGGAAAGAAGCGGAGGAAGCCTTGTGCGGAGTAGAGATGTCACTTTTCCTTCAATCATGTGGAAAGTTCTTTCAAATGACCCTGGTCATCAAAGTCTTGATCTCCAATGAGAAGTAAACAGGGCTCACCTCGATCGCGGTAGCTCTTGCGGGTTATCTACGAACGATGTTTTCTAAAGCTCAAACCTTCGATAAGGTCAAGAGAGTTGATTCAAGGTACCCTTAGCGGGTTCTCGGGAACACTCATGGCCTTTGAGAGAAGTCCCCAGAGGTTACGATCGGAGAAGGAAGGCTAAAAAGAATGTAAACTCGATTTTCACGATCGTAAGGTCGTAATCTCCTACAACCTATTGATAGGGAGAACATCAATGCGTAAGATGGGTATCGTTGTCTCCACCATACATGCCACGATCAAATTCCAAACACCTTCGGCATTGGAACGGTTTTCCAATATAGGTGAAGGAGCTCACTAAGTAGGCAAAAGGATCAAGGTGTTTCGCAGAGCCTCCGGGATGTTCTCGCCTGTACCAATTTGAAGAACGATTGTGGTAAATGATCTCACCCGATCGAGACATGCGGTAATCGAAAAGCAGCCCCAACCTCCTATAAAGCGTAATTGGAAAAGGTACTGCTAATGCGCATGTTTTTCATGGACCTACTCGACATGACGGGTCCCAGAACCTCACCATAGACGGAAAGCCCTTCGCATCGAACACAAGCTCAATGAGTTCAAACATATTGAACCCATCAAACAAAAGCGTCAAGCTTGGCTCCTCGAAGAAATGCCACCGCATGCAAAGAGGTGGACGAGCTCAGAGCAGCAGTATACCGAGAGGTGAAGTATCAAACTTGGGTAGCCAACCCGCTGATGGTCAAGCATGATGAAGGATGGAGAATGTGCGAGACTTCACGAGATATTAACAAAGCTTGCCCAAGGATTGCTACCTCTGCAGATTGATTGAAGGTTGAATCCTTGTCGATTTCGGCAAAGTGTTTCCTAGACACTTATAAGGGTTACCATCGATACAAATGGCGTAAGAAGACGAAGAGAAGACAACCTTTTTACAGAAAAGGCTTTTATTGTTACAAAAGATGTCTTTGGTTTGAAAATGCACGTGCTACCTACCAACGATTAGTGGACAAAGCCTTCCACAAGCGAGATAGGTAGGAATCGAGGCATACGAGATGATATGGTCATCAAGAGTAGATCGGAGGAGGATATGCTCTTCGACATTAAGGAAACCTTCACCGCCTTCGAGCCATCAACATGAATTAAATCCCAAAAGTGTTCCTTCGGTGGAAGAAGGACAATTTTGGGGCATTTGATCACCAAGGTATTAAGGCCAATCCTTCAAGGTCAAGGCCATCATGGATTTGCACCTCCTAATTCCCTAAAGAAAGTGCAAAGTCTTAACGGAAAACTAGCCCCTCAGCAGTTCTTATCGGGGTGCGCATGCATCTTTGTCGCTTCAAAACGCCAAAGGATGCATGGACAAAAAGACGCCCAATGGAGTATAGATGCGTATGGCCTTCCAAAAGCTCAAGGATTTCATGGTTATTCTACCTACACTTACAGCCCCAATCAAAGGCGAAGTGTTATTCATGTATATCGCAGCCTCTTCGAAAGCATCGTCACCGTGTTATTGGCGTAAAGGAGAAGAAGCAAATCCCTATCTACTGCTAGTAGGGTTCTACAGGAGTCGAGATAAATTATCCAAAGATTGGAGAAGCTAATTTGGCCTTGGTCCATGCCGCGACACGCCTCGAAGGTACTTCCAAGCTCACCCCATAACCGCATTTCATCGACAAGCCAATTAAGCGATACTTTCGCCGGAGAAACTGAAGGATAGCTAAATGGCTATCGAGCTAGAGAGCATGATATTGAATACAAGGGCGTAAACTCACCAAAGGGCAAATATTGGCGAGCTTTTTAGCGTAAACACCCTCCGAACCGAAACATGACACAAAGGTTATTGAAAAGAAGCTTGATAAGGCAATCTAAGGGTGGAAACTTTATACTGACGGAGCCTCCAGCTCCTATGGTTCTGGCGCAGGTCTCATGCTTGTTGATCCCAAAGGGAAGGAGTATACTTACACACTCCGTTTTGAATTCGACGCTACGAACAATGAAGCGGAGTACGAAGCCTTGCTAGCAGGCCTCCGACTGGCCAAAGACAAGGAGGTAGAAGACTTGGCTATCTTCGTTGATTCACAACTCGTAGCCAATCAGATAAAAGGCTCCTACGAGGCAAGGCAACCTGTGATCAAGCAATACCTGGATAAAGCCAAGGAAATGCTCGAATGGTCCGTATCCTACAACATAGAGCATGTTCGGAGAAACCAAAACAAGAAGGTGGATGCCCTTAGCAAACTGGCATCAATGGCATTTGCTCATTTAACTAAAGAAGTTATGGTCAAGTGTTGGCGATAGGTCCATTGTAATGTCGCATTTTGGGTCACTATTCATTTTACTATTCACTATTACTATTCACTTTTCACTATTCATCCCGTAAAATTTTATTTCACATTCTCGTAGGATAAACTATTTTAGTAATGACCGAGAGTTCGGCAATCGTTAGATCATTTTCGAAAGTTATTAAGAAAACACCGCTTTAAAGTTTCGCTTTGGACGGTCCACCGCTTAAACATCTCACGATAACTAAAACCGCCTCGACAATTTTCCCCGTGATTAGATTAATTTTTTATCACTCATGATGAATTTGAGAATTTTAAGATTTATTTTATGTTACCAAATAAGCCCAAGAAGATTTAAACTAAACTTACATTTTAAACAATTCTACTTACATCCGACTTAACGATTCTCAGATCAGATTTCCTAAGATTTTTAGAAAATTTTACATTTTGGAAAATTCAAACATATTTCCTCCTCCTTTGACTATAAAGAAATTAACCTTGTACGCTCTACCTTTTATTAAATCGCAGAATTTTTAAACTTCACGAATAACTCTAAGTTATCCCGCTGACAAAGAAAACCAAAGTTTGACATCTCATATCACTTTTAGACTAATTTTAGTCTACTTTAAATAAATTCACCACGCTTCCGAAATTTCGTTTTTTCTCGATAAACTGCGACCACGCTGCTTGACCCGTATTTCCGCTTTTAAGCAATGCTTTTGCACCCAATAAGACTTATCACCCATTTTATATTTTTAGATGGAGTATAATGATGATTTTCATCATTCCTGCAAGTTTCATATTTTTACGATACCGGTTTTACATTTTATGGCTTCGATTAGCATTTAACTGAACCAAAACTCACTCAGAACCAAGATAATACCAAAACTATCGACCAAAGTCATCCTATCTTATCATGAACGAAATTTAGGGGGAGTCATCACCTTGGTGTCAAAATCCTAAGCATACTTCCTTTAGATCATTTACATGTGTAAATTTAACCATGGTTAGTTTTAACCCAATATATAGTTAACCAAAACTACTAGCCTATAAATACCAAGCATAATCACTTCATTTATTCTTGCACCACCCTTTCTTATCATCTAAAGTCCTAAACCCTAAGGCATTTCTTATAGATCTTGTAAGAACATTCATGTGTTCTTGAAGAAAACTAGCGTTTGATCTTCGTTCTTGGAAGTTTTCAAGAAAGAGTCGTTATAATCTTCAAATATCTTCAAGTCTCCAAAAAGACGTCGTTATAATCTTCTTTTCTTCTTCGGTTCTCAAGAAGGCGTTGTTATAATCTTCACTAGTCGTGGTTTTCAAGATGCAAATTCTACGTCAAGTCTGCTAATATTTTATTTTTCCATAATACTCATGCATTCTATTTTAAGGTAAGTGTTTATAAAACTCAAACTTATTAAAATACTTATAAACTTTGTTAATTTATTTATTGTATTTATAAACCTTAATTTAGCATATAATCAAATAATCAAAATATATGTTTTACGATTGAGCACTACAACACTAGGGAACTTCATGTGAGGGTTCATTTGGGTAAACGGATTGACGAGTTGTCGGATTTACGATTTAAAGTGTCCTAGCTCCTAACGCCATCGATGACCTCTCGAATTATGATGGCCCGAACGGTAGTACGAGATATACAAACTAAAACCATTTCTATAAACAAACATACAAATACTACGCCTTGATCAATATAATGGCATATATAAGCTCGCTCATCTTTTCTTAGGCATTATACCGAACCCAAGAGTTGACATCATATTCTAGGTTATACGAGAGACTTCCGTGCTTATCCATCGATTCCGTTATACGCTCGATATCATTTTTAAGGTGAGTCATAGCCCCACTTTCTATTACTTAATTGTTTTACAAACTCTTTGGGGAGATACATGCTCAACTATTTTCATTTACTTTTATAAGTACTCTAAACTTTACTAATTATCGTGAGTTTCATAGCCCCTACTTTTATACATTTTGAAATTACTTTGGGGAGATACATGCTCAAACACTTTATTTATACTTTCACAAGTACTCTATACTTTTAGGATTACCGTGAGTTCAGAGCCCCACTTTTACTCGCTTAATTGCTTTACAAACTCTTTGGGGAGATACATGCTTAACTACTTGCTTTACAAATACAAATATTCAAAACATTTACACTTTTATGCTACGCTATACTTTTTATACTTGATTGCAAAATACTTGATTGCATATATACATGATTATGATATACCTATTTGCGTTATTTTTGACTGCGTATACTTATTTGCATTATTCAATTCAAGGGCTTCAAATTAAGTTGTTGGACGACCATTAATTTAGTGGCTCCAAATTAAGTTGTTGGAAGGCTATTAAATTAGATACATACGCAAGTCGCTCCAAATTAAGTTGTTGGATGACCATTAATTTAGTGGCTCCAAATTAAGTTGTTGGAAGGCTATTAAGTTAGATACATCCCAAATTACGTTGTTGGAAGACCCTTGTGGTGACACATATACTTTTAGTACTATGATACATACATACATGATTTTGCAACTATATTTTGGCAATGCTAGAACACACAAAGTTGCAAGTTCTTTATGGCGAACTTGAACCGAGTGGATTTGTCACACCCCAATTTACTGCTTTGCAATGAATGGAATTCTGGGGATCGATCATTATAACACCACATCACGCTTATATTGAACGACCTAAAGTGTCGCTTTTAAAACACATAGTTGGATATTTAATAAAACATTCGTGAGTACAACATCGGTCCCAAAAGGTTTACAAGTTTATGGAAATACAATTATGTTACAAACCAAACGATGTTTTTGAAATAAAGCGCCATAATGTATAATAATGTAAGTCGACCGCTGACTCAAAATGTAGGTCCCTAAACCATGTCATGATGATAATGCCTCGCTACCTAAAAATACATTGCTAAAAGGTCAACAATAATGTTGGTGAGAAATCATAGGTTTATGTAAATGTTTTATACGACTACACAAGTATAGATCGTGCATGACAATCAAGTCACGTAAAAATGTTACTGGCATGACAATTATGTCACGTAAAAATGTTACAATTGCAATAAGTCCATGACACCAAACTAGACAATTCATAATGTATGCCCCCGCAGAGTGTTTGCGACAACCTCCGTGAATGTTATGAAATGAAATGCATCCGTATGGCAGTTGGGAGTCACCAACCCGGATGGAGGCGCCACCTCGATAGATCTATCCACTCATCCTCGCTCAAAGATTAACGGTTCATGTTCGTAATGGAATGGGACTTTCAATTGGCAACACGGTAACTTAAGCAATGTAAATGAATTTAACATACTTGGTATCGTATAAAAAAAAATGTAGTAAATGTATTCTCCCGTGGTTTGAAAATAATCAAAAGCATGTAAACGGGCTATGAAAACTCACTTGGTAAACTGAATGATGGCAAAGTGAGTACACCGAGGTATAATGTGATGCTTTAACCGGACCTATTATCAATGATATGATATGTAATGAGTTGCAATGTAATGTTATGCATGCATTTCAGATGTTATTTATACCATTCATGAAGTTTTGAAAATATTACTTATCGTCGAAAAATACTCTTTGACGCCTTGACCAATCAAAATGACTTTACAAGTTTTTACGCCAAAATGTCATCCTACAATGGTTTAATAATGATTTATGGTGAAATTTTCACTTTTCGACGCAAAACAATGTCACCGAATTTTCATGAAATTAACAAAATGGCTTTGGAAAACTAGTCAGAAATAGTGTACGCCGATCGTTAGAGAACTAACTCGACGGTTTTGGAAAGTTTGTATCGAAATCTAGAAGTTTTAGTTCAGGAGTTTTCGCCAAAAGGTCTCGAACATAAAGATAATAAGGGTTAAAGATAGTGATTTTGGCTAATTGTAGTGCAAAAAGTGAGTTTCGCCAAGTTTAGACATCCGTAATTAGTTTATTACAACTCCGCTATACAAACGGTTTGTCGCTTTGAAAATATGCCCGTGATCTTAATTTTATCAAAAGACATCTCGCTCCAAAATGTTTCACAACCTCGTAAAACAATTTTCAACAGGGACGCATACCACCGTAACACTTGTAACGTAAAAATAATATAGTTTTCGTAAAATAATAGTTACGGCAACTTTATGAAAACGCATATCTTTGTCGCTTTCAAACCGCTTTCACGATAATACGTCCTTAGCTTCGTATCAAGTAAACTAATATATTTTGATAAGTCGAAATAATTTGTGAAGCTTAAGGCTGCTTTTGACTCGTGACAAGAAAAATATAGTATGTCAAATTTCAAAATTATATTTCTCGTCACAAACTTGTAAAATCCATAACTTCTTCGTTATAACTCCGCTTTATTCCGCTCAAGCGCCACGGATTCGCTTTTAAAGTATATATTCTAAATATCAAGGCAAAAAGTCGTGCCCACCGCCGGTTTTTCCGAAAATCGAAATAAGGACAGAACCTATTTTATAATGTATTACAAAATAGTTTTTCTCGGACAAAACCTATTCTAATCCCTTCAAATCAACTCCAAAGCTAATCTAATCCTACCATACACCTTCTTAGGGTGTCATGGGTTCCTAATCATCATCAAGACCAAAGAATACCAAGGGATATTTATAGGATGACCAAATATATATATAACTCTTAAAATCATGAAAAATGGTATAAATCACATATGTCTTGTATGTTGCTCCAAAATGAAAAGATACATATGAAATGAAAAAGGAAACATGAAAATGAAAGAAACATGCTTACAAGTGAATATGATGAGGTGCAAGTAACAAGGTTAATCCTAAATACTCTTGGTTTTATTTCAAAACCTAATAAAGAGTATAAACTAGATTGTAATACTTGAACTTGATAAAAAAAATTTGATCCTTTTTCTTGACGAGAACCGTTGAAGGAGACCCAAAAGAGAGGAAAATAAACTACTAACACTTGTGAATTGATTGAAGTGAATGAGAAAGTTGTTTAAGTAAGACTTTGAGGAAGTGTATAGACAATAAAATCAATGACCATGCATCAAATTAATGCTCACCTCTAGAGGGTCGGATTTTGGGGACTTTTGTCACCAAAATATCTTTTTTTTTTTTTTTTATAAATTGTGTAAAAGTATTGTGTAAATATTTGATAAAGAGTATAAGTAACATGTGTAGGAAAATGCATAATTAAAGGTAAATGGTAACCTTTTGGTACAAGTAAGTTTTTAATAGATCAAAATAGAATGTATGAGATAATAAAATTGTAAAATACATTCCTTGTGAAAT
>CM040239.1:124845637-124935040 GCA_022545495.1 Chrysanthemum lavandulifolium
GTACCTGTTTTTCCAATTTTCCTAGCTTCCTAATATTATTTTAGAGTTTTCCTGAAATTTTCATATTTTTCCAAGCTTGTTTGATATTTTTCTGCATTTAAATCAATTTTTAGCACTTTTTAATTAGCATTAAATACAAATAATTAAGAAAAGGTTCAAAAAAATAATTTTTCAATTTTCTTAAGTTTAGATAAATATAAAAAGACAAAAAAATATTTTTCTAGATTTTTCTTAGTTAAATTTGTATTTTTAAGTAATTTAATTAGTTTTTAATAGTTTTAATTCATAAAAATAGAAAAATAATTAGAAAATTACAAAATAGTTTTGAAAATTCTATTTTGATATTTTAGATTTTCTAAGTCTTAATTTTATTTTTCTAGCTTTATTTCCTAATTTCTTGTATTTTAGGCTATTATTAAATAGTTAAAATTAGTTTTAATTAATAATAATTAGATAATTAGTTATAAAAATAATTTTATTTTTCTATAAATTTTCTTTTATCATTAGGATTGTAAAATATCATTTTCATATTTTTAGGGTTAATATTGTGTAAGTTTCACGCTTTATTTGTAGTCGCGTAGTTTTAAATTAAGTTTTATAAAACATAAAACAAAAACATCATTTTAAATATAGTGATAGCGTTTATTTAATAGATTTTATCTTTTTAATTTCCTTTAATTTGCATTTAAGACGTTGTAATTTGTTGGCATTTTCGTAGTTATAATCATTATCGATCCCTTTATTCGCTCAAATTTCTCGATCACTTTACGCTTGATAATCCATTGATAGCTCATTGGGGACATAACGACCTGGGAAACACTATACTCCCAGATCTTCATTGCATTCGTGCTTAAGCAGTTTTAAGCTTATTACGATCGGCCATTCACAAGTGGCCGGCTTGAGTGATTTAGCTTGACTGTTTGGCACGCATCACCTCTTCTTCAAATTTGGCTAATCTTTCCGAATGGGCTGCCATGTATTCTCTCATTTGTGCCTTGAAGCTTGGTGAGAGTGGAATTGGAGAGGTAGAACGAAAGCGTCGTATGGAATTGAGATTTTGTTCACAGCTTGGTGATTCAGAGAGAGGTGTTGGGCGGTTGGCGGAGTTAATGGAATTAACCGTATCTCGATGGATTGGTCCAGGTACTCTCTTTTTCCTCTCAATTAGATAGTCGATCCTTCTCTCAAGAGAACTAACTTGCTCTTCAGTAATGTTGGAAGGCTCATGAGGAATTGATATGGCATTAAACATTCTTCAGGGGTTTCATGAGATTCACTCCAATTTCCGTAGCTTTGACTGGTAAGCTCTTCTATTATATCCCATGATTCTTCTGCGTTGAAATCACCGAGCCTTCCACCGCCGCTCGATCAATGGACCGCTTAGTGAGGAAGTTGGCATGATCGTAAAAGATTTGGACTTGAAGCAAAAGAACAATGCCATGATGAGGACTTTATGGAGCAAGTCCTTGAATCGAGTCCATGCCTCGTAGAGATTCGCCTTGATTTTGTTGGAACGCCAAGATGTCCTTCCTAAGTTTAGTAGTTCTCCCGATGGGAAAAATTGGGCAAGAAAACGAGTGGTGAGATCATCCCAACTTGAGATGGATCCGCGGAAGTCGCCAAGCAAATTACTAGCTTAGTCCCGTAGAGAATTCAAGAGACGCAAGAGCGTGGTCTCCGTGTGGTAGCATCAAGGTCGATGGAATCAAAGATTTTAAGGAAGTCCTTGAGATGCCGATTAGGATCTTCTAATGAAGTCCATGGAATGCACATCCGCTTTGCACCAACCGGATGGTGTCGGATCGCAGGTCGTAGTTTGAGCTTGATCGGGAGCTCAATGGTGTTCCTATAACCTTGGTGGCTTGGTCTAGAGTATTCACCTAGAGTACGGCCTCTTGGTTGGTCAATGAGTGGTGGGTCGATGGGAAGTGGTGGATGTGGTGGCGGGTTATCACCTTCCATGATAAAAAGTGATGGGATTACTAACAAAGTCACGAAGAAGGGGGATAGACTACAAGGAAGCTAAAAATGAGAAAAAAGTCTTACTTGATAGGAATCAAGCAAAGGAACCTAAACGAGATAGAAATCTAACTAGCTATTCTATTCCCCGGCAACGGCGCCAAAAACTTGATGCGCGTACAAGACGCGTTTGGGGTCAAAGGAAATTCCTTTCATCGAGAAAGTTTTTCAACACCCCAGCAAAGAACCTAATCGTTGTAGTGTAGTATTGGGTAAGCCTCGTATTGATATCGCTCTCTAAGGAATAGGAATGCTAGCAAGAAGTGTACTACGCTAAGGTTGAGGTTGAGGAAGATTCTTTTTTATCTTTTTATATTTTTTAGAAAGCTAAGGGTAAAATCTTGGGGTTTGGATTTGGGGGGTGGTACTTCTACCGATTACACTACTATTCTAATTATCAAATACTACGGGTAGTTTATGTCTTTTTGATGTGTGCTTGTATGATGATTAAAATTTTGCTTACCTAGATACTATTACTCCCTAGTTATCTTTTATTGGTGGTTGAATTGTCACGTCCTTATTCTTAACGCGTTGTGTTTTCTAAGGTCGTAGGGTGTGCCTTTTTCCCTAACTCTTTGAGACTACCTTAAAGTTATTGCCTACGAAATCCACTAGATGATTCATAAACTAACTTTAAGGTTATCTTTGGATGTTTAGACTACGAAATCCGCTAAGTGATTCATAAACTAAGGTTCACAAAGATTACTCGAGCATTTAAACACAACGATAGCCTAATTACACTCTTAAGCCAATTACAATTAAGATAAGAGACAACCAATCAATAATTAATAACTAGGTTTCATAGATCTAAGCAAACACACAAGAAATTTAGTCGGACATGTTAAACAAGCAAGCATACACACATTCAATGGAAGACATAATAAAATCAGGGGAATAAAACACTTATCTTGATGAGCAAAATAGGGTTTGGGACCCTAAAATACTGCCCAAGTCGGACTACAAACGCTTAGGGTTTTTACTCTACAAGTCTACCTCCTAAAATTCTAAAATTCGATTTCTATATATAATTTACACTTATGACGACGCCGCTTTATAGGTGGGACGCCGATCGCCGTTATTGTGGTTTTCTTCGCCAAGTCATCGCTGGGACGGCGTCACGTTGTAGTTGTGACGCCGCTAAGCTTCGAGAGCGACGCCGCCTGATTTTGATCCGGGCCGTCCGAGATGAAAAGTCTTAGTGACGCCTTCCTCTTCAAAGCCTCGACGCCGTCAGTGTATTTTAGCAAAAAGCCTACTAAGCCGTCTCGAGATTTTTATTCAGATAAAGGGACGGTGTCGCCTTTAGTTGGGACGCCGCGACTTCAGCCCAAGACTTGAGTGTCTTCGATCTTGACTTAGCCATTTTCTTCATATATTCACTCCTTTTCATCCAAATATGCATCATTCCAAAGATTTTGCTTCCAAGAGACCTAAAAGTGAAAAGGAATGAAATTGAGCGGAGAACGGATATAAAATTGGGTGATTAAGGGCTTAAATGACCCCTTAAAAGTGTACGTTTTAAATCCTTATCACACGTTGTTTTATTTTATCTTGGCACCCGCAAGTTGTTCATCTTGACCTTAAACCCAGTCTATCCAACCCGATCTGCCTGGATTGGTAGACCTACACTCGCTTGGGGGCCGGGCTGCAACAACAGAATAATGAAGGTGTAATTTTCATCCTTTATTGCTTGCCGTTGTAAGGGAAGCTTCTTATTGGTTAGGGATCATTTGATGCAATTCATTGTCCCTAACATTTTTTTCTACTCTTCCCTGAGGACCCATCCTTTTCCACGCTTCGTTCATCCCTTCGCTACCATCCCACTTCCCCCATGTCTCCTTGCCCTGGTAGCCATCGAAGTTGACCAGGGAGTACATGCACTATCTTATTTCCCAACGGCTAGTGGGAGTCTAATCGACAGTATGACTCCTGCCGTGGAAGTCACCATGCTGCTTGGCAAGGTACCTAGAGATGTCATAGAAAAGGGTTTGAGTGAAGGGATGTTATGAGATGTTGTGGTGGTGGGTTATTAGCCGTTATTTTAGAACGACTAAATGTTATTAGCTGTCATTTAAGAACATATTTTGGTTGCCGCAGTTGTCTCTGCTTTTGCCCTTATGTTTTTCTTTTGGGGTAAAGGTTTAGGCTATGTATGAACTTTCCGAAATTACCGTATGTGGGTAGCGTGTTGTTTTAAAAGGCGATTGTGTTTTGTGTGCCATCGCATTCTTCTTTTGAACAACATCTTCAACTTCTTTCAAAGTAACTTTTAGGAGTTTCTTGGGATTTTGTTGTTAAGACGTTTGGTGTTAGAGGATGATGCTTTCTTTCACTTTTCTTGCCTCTCCCCTTTTTACTTCATGTATTTATAGCTAAGATTTTATTGTTTCGCACGCTAGCATTTACTTTTTCCTACTATTTGATAGGTTGGCACGTGCTTAGGCTCGTAGCTCTGGCGCTGCTTTTAATGCTATATTTGACATAAAATTTCGGGAAGGAACGTGAATCAGATTTGCGCATTTTCTCTCGCTTTTGAACATTTGGATAAGGTTTATCCTTTGCTTCCGCCTTGCTCGGTTGTTATCGAGAACTTTCCTTCCCAAAGCTGTGTCCTTCCCCTGATTTTGTTATTTCCCATATTGTGGCATTTATGTTTTGTCTGCTGCAACTCTTTGCTTGCTTCTTTCGGAGCGTTGTTCTTTCTGGAGCCGATTTTTGTTGAGCCGCGGATTTTTGTACCCTTTATTCTCTGGGAATAATCTCCGTAGGGTCTTTTCCTGGATGTTGTTAGTCCTACGTACACCCGTGGTGTATTTCAATATTTTTCGCCTTCATGTTAGCTTTTTCACATGACTTTCCGCGATCTAGTTGTTTTAAAGTAATAGGGCGCTTCTTCAACATTTGTACTTGCTTCTTGAGTCTTCTCGGTGACTGATTCCTTATATTTAATTGTTCGCCTTCTTACTTTGTGCTTTGACTTGGGCCTTTTGAGTCTTTACTTGTTAAAGTTTATGGGATCGGGACTTTTATTCTTTCCGGTGGGGATACCCGCATCCGTATTTATTTTATAACGTCCCTACTATGTTTCTCCTGCTGGATTTTTGATTTCACCGTTGTCCGATTGTGTATGTGATTCTACTACCACTGCATTGAGTGTCTTCTCCTTTATTATGAGTAAATTTTGAGTGATGATATTTTTGTGAGGTTCAGCATTTGGCTTTTCTCCATTGTTCTTCTTCCTCTATCATCGGTCCTTTCTTCCTTTCTTCTCTTTACTTTTTTAAATGTAAATATTCTTCCGTGGTATGCCTTGCTTTTCCATGAAATTCACAAAATTTACCGTCATTCTTTTCTTCGATTACGGTAGTCGGAGACGGATTTGGAGATCTTGCTCTCCTTTGTGTCAGTATTTCTCTCGAAAGGTTTATGGGATGCGAAGCTCTGCTGCTTTTCTCTTGTTCTTGGTTTGTTTCTAAATTCTCTTTAAAGCTTTTCCGATACTTGACCGTATCTTTCCTCTTGGCATTTGTATCCATGGCCTTCTTCTTTCGCGACTCCATGCGGCTGTTTCCCCCCGTAGGAAGGAGGTGGTTATATCCATTACTTCATTCATTGATTTGGGATTCTGTCATGTAACCGCTTAATCAGTTTCGAATCAGTAATTGCGTGCATGAATCCTGAGATTCTCATAACTTCCGAAGCTCCTTCTATGTCCCTGGTTTCTTCTTTAAACCTTCTTATAAAGTCTTCCGTTAGTTCTCCTTCCATTTGCTTGATGTGATGAAGTTCCACGGGATCCTTGATACACTTCTTTTGCTGGAGGAAATTAGCCAAGAAAACCTCCTTTATTTTATCATAACCGTCTAATGACTCTGGCGGGAGATCGTCAAACCAGACCCTAGCGGATCCAGTTAGTGTGGAGTTAAACATGTGGCACCAGGTTGGCATAGCCCATCGTTCTACCTTTGCGGCTTCCTAGAAGATTTTGAGATGATCTTCTGGGTCTCCACTCCCATCATATGTTTTTACGTTAGTTGGCATACGTGTTTTCGTTGGCATCTTAAAGTAGCGGATACGTAGAGTGAATGATCGCCTCCTGCACCTGTGGCCTAGCTGTGTCATCATCGCCGCTATTACTTGGTTCTCGCCGACTTTGGACCTTCGACATCTACTCCGCTTGACCCATCTCCCGAGCAGCTTGTCCGCTTTTGGCGATCGCGCCTTTCTGCCCATGCCCCCTGAATTTTGGCCTTACTAGTTGCGATTGAGAGTTTCGGTAGCTACTTTCTTCTTTTCTTTCAGCGACATGACGAACTGGTCTTCTGGGGTCTTTGGAATACACTGAGAAACTTTCTTCTTTGTCTCCCAGCCTGTGGAACACACTTTTGCGCAGCCTTTTGAACACCGTCTCCCGTTCACCTTCTTTCCTTTTAGGTGACCTAGACCGGGTACGTCTTCGACCGCTTCTATCCTGTGTATTCTGATGCTTCGCGGACTCGAGTTGTTTCCTCAAGTCTCTTCTTCCCGTTGGCATTTCCGACTCGTGATGATGCGAGGCTTTATGGAGATCCACCCGAGTTGTCGTTGCTTTCACCGCTTTGGCTCTTTCTTCCCGCTTCCGAACTTTCTCCGTCACAATAGGTAAGATCTCGATCAAGTACTTGTCACAAGATTCCTGAGGGTCGTCGGACTCATGCCCTTCAAGATCCGCCGAACTTGTATGATTTTCTCTTTCCGCCGTATTCAGTAGTGTGGATACAAGAGCGGAGTCACAGGACCGAGTGCTCATGGTGAGTATTTTCCAAACGCAGCTTGTGTAATGGGTCCCACGAATGGCGCCAACTTGTTAGTACAAAAAGTGTGACGGGTTGTAATGGGTGTTTGTCACACCCCAAATTACTGCTTTGCGTGGAATGGAATTTCGGGATCGATCACATAGCACCACAATCACAATTATATTGAACGACCTAAAGTGTCGCTTTGAAAAGAACATCGCTTGATTTAATAAAACAATCGAGTTTACAAAGTAGGTCCCAAATGAAACCAATTTGAAAGGAAATAAGTTTGTTACAATTCAAACGATGTTTTAAAGTAAGTAAACCAGTGAGACGCTGTCACCACGACTCCATGATGTGTCCAAATGCATGCCATGGTGAATGCCTTAGATACCGAGATTAAAACATGCTAAAAGTGTCAACACAAAGGTTGAGTGAGTTCATAGAGTTTGGTTTGAAATGTAAAGTCTTTCAAAATCGCTTATGCAAGAAAGGCATTGAAAATCCACTCGCCCAAGTTCCACCATACAAAACTTGCAACTTTGTGTTAACAACCCATTGCCAAATGTGTATAGTTTATGTTCCAAACATATGATGTCAAATGAATTCACAATAGTACCAACTCGACGAGAACAATAGCACTTAACCCATAGACATAAGCAAAGACATAAGCAATAGCACCTAACTCAATGTATATCAAGAGTCAACTCGATGAACGTTATACCTATCGTAAATTATAGCACGCAAACAAGAACAATTTATATAGTATAACCTTTGATTTAGAAACAATGGTACTCATGATAAATTTAAAGTACTTATGAACGCAAATGAAAACAGCTGAGCATGTATCTCCCCAAAACAAGCTTATGAAAACAAGTAAAAGTAGGGGCTACGAAACTCACTTGGTAAACTGAGGCGATGACAAAAGTGAGTACACCGAGATGTAGTGTGATACGTTAATCTTGACTAGTGAAAATGAAGAGGTGATAAGAACCAAGGTTAAACCTAAACACTCTTAGTTTTTATTTCAAAACCTTATCAAGAGTGTTAACTAGATTGTTATATAACTTGAGCATGAAAAAAAAATGATGATCCCTTTGTATCTCTTCAATGGCCGGTTTATAGAAGGCAAAGAAAAAGAGAGAAAAGCAACTAACACTTGATGAATTATTGCAAGTAAATGAGTGAAATGTATGTAGACTTTAGATAAGTGTATAAATATGGATATGTAAGAAAATTTCATCAATTCATTAATGTACCATCCCTTAGGCCGGATTTTTGGGGGCTTGGTCTCTCAAATATATTTTTTTTCTTTCAAATGTAAGTATATACTTGTGTATTATTGTAAATGAAATGTAAGTAAAAGGTAAGTAGTAATAACTTGTAAGGTTTTGGTAACTTTTAGATAAAAGAGATTTTAATAGATCAAAGTGGAATGTAATGAGATCATAAAAATTGTAAAAATACATTCCTTGTGAAATTGGAGTGATAAAATAATCATCGATAATTTTTAAGAAAACGACGAATAATTTAACTTTAAAGATTAATATACCAAATAAATTTGAAACACTATGAAAACTAAAAATATAGTTTTATAAACTAAATGTAAGTTTAAAATACATCGGATCATTTTGAAAGTAACGGGTTAAATATTAAATAATAACTCACGCGATAAAGATTATTAAATATAAAATTACGCTACAAGGTGAAATGAAATGTCGTGAATGTACTAATGAAATGCACATGATGTCAATGAAATGTAGACTAATCATAGTCCATATGAAATGTACGTGAATGTCATGATCATGAATTACCGCTAAACCTCCAAGGTTACGCGATTTGAAACAAGTAAACCAAGTTTACTAAAATGTTGAAATAATAAGACATGAACTGTGTCGAGAAATGACCTGAAAGTACGGGTTGTCACAGTGTTAGTGTTGCTTGTTGGATTGGTCTAACAAGTTGTTAGTGGTTGATCTTGTACTAATCCAAGTAGTTTGATTGAATTCCCTGCGCAAGAAGAGTAAACCGTTAGCCTTACCGTGGGGACGGACCCCACGATTAGACTCCGGCGTGAGAGTAAGCATACATTCTTGTCAGAGAAATAAGAGTATGTGTGTGTTATTATGAAAGAGAAAGTTGAACCTTGTATGGGGATTAGAGCCCTTTTTATAGGCGAGGTTTATCACTAGGGTTTCCTGGTAACTCGCACATAGTAGTTAGCTGCCGGAGCCAGACCTTTGTCGGACAAGGTTTCGTGTTAATCGCGGATGCAGACACAGGATGCCTTCCGCGGCCGGAGGTTTGGTCTGCTAAGTATCCTGCGCACGTCTTTTAGTCTGGACTATAGCCAATTTCGTTATTGGGCTTACTGTTGGCCCAGTGTTCGTAGTTATTCTTGTTGTTGGGCCTGGGCCCAGTATGTGTATAGCACGGGTCAGGCCCAGTAAGCCTGTTATACGTGCTATACGTCATCACTAATCAAAGAATAACAATAAAGGGAACAAGGATAAAACCTCAAAAAACTCTTAGGCTAAACACAGTAAGGCTTGAACGATCGATCCTTTTGTCGATCCCAATTGATCGGCCTTATCGGGCACCATTTCTAATTCGATCGATCGCAACATTTTTGGATAAGGGTCGTTTGACGACCTCAATCGCCGCGGGCTAGCATTAAAAAAAAGTAATGTGACACCAAACGGTTTGAAAGTAAAAAAATAATAATAAGAAATAAATACTAAAAACTAAATTGAAAGTAACCGTTAGGTACCGGTTTGAAACAAAAAAAAATATTTTAAACTTTCAAAACTTACTTATAAATAACACCCTCATTTCACTATTTTTTTCACACTTCAAACACATTCTCTCAAATCTGCGTAATGAATTCTTACGAGCTATTTATTGCCATTCATCTACAGATGATGAAAATGAAGTTAATAGCGAGTTTATGATGTTTTTGGAAGAGTGTTGGGAGGCTTATCAAGCGTCACAACCTAAACTCTCACGAAACCAAATTAATAGGGATCGTTTGGGTACTCATAATCGCTTAGTGGCAACTTATCTTGAAAAACCCAGTGTATGGCGAAAAGAACATTCTATGATCGCTTCCGAATGAGCCGAAACATGTTCACATGAATTGTTCGAGAGTAATGATCATTCCCTTATTTTCAACAAACTCCTAGTTGTGAGGGCACACTAGGTATTTCTCTATTGATGAAGTGTATTTCATTAATTCATTAATTGGCATACTGAGTCAATCATGATGCTCCTGACGAATATGTGCAAACGGGTGCGACAACAATTCGTGAGTGTCTTCAAAAATTATGTGATGTCATCATGGAGTTATATGGTGAAGAGTAATTGCGAAAGCCAATGGTTATTGACATTGAATGTGACACACGAGAACTTTTCACTGATTATTTTAATAATAAATATGAATTTATTATTGTCTAATTTATATTTAAACTTACGTAAGTTTAAAGTGCTATTTAGAGGTTATCCCACACACTACATAATGCAGTAACACACAGCGTTGATATTTTATATTGAAATAAGTGAAATGATCACTTTTCAACATTTAAAGATGATTTATGAATCTAAAACGAGAGTTATCTCGTAGTTTCGTAAAAACATGGACCGCACACATACCGACATTGACATAGTAATTCAAAAAATTATAATTCAATTCATACTTAATAATAATATCATATTGTTACGCTTACGAAAACATTTCCAAAAATATGATTTTATATTTTACGCATCGTGAAGTACGCTTACGCAGGGACTCAGAGACGAGGTACAAATTATACAATATTTAATTAATAAAACATTTACCCTAACCCTCTACCCCGTGTCCCTATCATTTTCTCCTTTCTTCCAGCCTCTCTCCGGAGTCCGAACGCCTCCCACACATAATCATTGAAACATGTTCTTCTTCTTCCTTTTTATGGTCAACTCCAAAAGCATCCCTCTCAACACCCTTCAAATGGAACTCTACTACCATAGCTATCACGAGAGATCCTTGGAGATGCGGCTATAAAGAGAGACGCGAGCCAAGAAAGAGCATTTCCCTACAAACTAGGTCAAGAAAGCAAAGGATACTTCATCCTCCTTATTCATCTATAAATAGGAGTGTTTTCACAGATTTTTAATCATTCTTCACACAAACTTCACTTCAATTAGGGTTTCTCAGTTTAGGGTTTTATGATTTAAATTAAAAAAAAATAATAATAATAATACGATAATAATAATAATAACCATGTCAAGATAATCATTTTCTGAACAAATAAACAAGATGTGATATAAGATGGATAAGTGGTTTGCATTAAGTTTTTCATCACGTTTTTGTTGTGTTTAACGTGTGGCAAAACAAGTTTAATAGAAGAAGTAAAAATAATAATAAAAAAATAATCCAATATTATTGTTAAGTTTTGGATCACGTTGGCTGTGAACGAACCCACATAAACCAGGAAGAAAATGAAGCTTCAAAAATCCTTATTTAATGGCTTAATATGATTATCGGCT
This sequence comes from Chrysanthemum lavandulifolium, assembly GCA_022545495.1. Lineage (NCBI taxonomy): Eukaryota > Viridiplantae > Streptophyta > Magnoliopsida > Asterales > Asteraceae > Chrysanthemum > Chrysanthemum lavandulifolium. The sequence goes on from CM040239.1 coordinate 124,856,956, forward strand.
TATTTGATTTTCGAGCCGAGCTTATTTGAGATATTCGACTTATTTTGGTTTTTATATATAAACGGCTTAGCTTCTGCTTATCTCTGTTAACCTCTTCATACTTTGCCTCGACTGAGGTTTAATTTTGGTTTTGGCTCATCAGAAGGTGTTTATTTTGCTCGTTCTCACTTCATTTTGCTCGTTCTCACTGTGATCGACAGAAAGTCACTAAAATAGGGTTGTGTCGGACCCGTTACCTCTCGGATTAGCACATGAGTTTGATTAAGGGTTTTGATGTTTGATGCGTTGATATGAATCTTGTTTTGGATCAGGTGTAAACCCGTATTTTGTTCCGGGTCAGTTTTGAGTTCACTAATTTGGTCTTGGTCACGATATGGTTTTGATTATTGATGTTAAGTGGTGTTTGTTTTTCATAAAGTTATGCCTAACAACCTCTTAATACGAACCGCTCGACGCCACGACATTTTGGTAGCTCGACTATTTGTTTTTTTTTTCCGCTCGACGCGCTCGTAGCCAAGAAGATCTTAATGGCTCAGACTGAGAGGCGTATGAACGCTTCTTGCTTCTCACGACACAAAAAAATTAAGACGAGCAAAGAAATGCGCTTAAACACGAGTTTTTTTCCCGCTCGACGCGGTCGATTCGTACATTTACGCCTCGATCGGATGTATTGTTGATTCGATCCGAGCCTCTTAAAAAACAAACACCACCAAATAGTTATTCTGGATTCGGGTTAGAGTTGTGACCCATTTTGAGTCACGAAGTGATTTGGATTTGGTTAGAATTCATCGTTTTACTAGTCGTTATAAATAGATTTTGAGAGTTTGCTTGGTTACATTTTGTTGACATTCAATCCTGATGAGACCAACGGGTGGTCTGGTGCTTGTGTCGTGGTTCGGTTCGACCACAGCTCGAGTGTATTTGTTTATTTAAGTTCGTGCAATCGTGCCGCAGCCACACCACAAGTGGTGTCGAGTTGTTGTTGTTTAGGACCAGTCGCCACCCACAAAAGGGTGTGCGTTAGTATTTATTTGTGGTTCGACAAGACGACCCATAAGGGTGCGTGATTGTTACAAGTTGGTGTAGGGTGCGTCTCTCTTAGGCTGTAATGTTACAGCTAAACAAAGGGTGAATTTGGGTTGTCTAACAGCTGGGCTGTTAGGCCCATGTCTTCAAAGGGAGTGTTTAGAGTGTTTATAAGTTAACAGTTGGGCTGTTAAGCCCATAATCTCAAGGGTACGTTTGGGCTCACAATTATGTTGGGTGTGTATGTAATGATTTGCCGAAGCCCTTCCGTTTGTTTATCCAATCAGCCCACTCAGGCATAGTGTACGTAAAGTCTCAAGTTTTCCCTCGACTCAAATACCGTCTCATTCGACTTTTCTTCCATCTCGACATTTCCTTATGCAATACGACACACTACTTAAGGATAAACCGGAACCGAGGCAAATAATTAATAACAACGAATGTTGAACACAAACTAATAAAACGAGATTGTTTATATTAATTACAATTCAAATTGGACATTATCACACACCTAACTATATGTAATCAGAAACTTGAAAACGAACATTTTTTATTGTTAAAAACCGGATAATAAACTTGATATACAAACTTTTGACATTTAGTCAAACCCGATGAATAGAAAATTAAACTAGGATCATGCTCATTGTTTATGAACACATAATTATTTACAATTTACAAACGAAATATATTTCCTGAAAAACAGGTATTGCAATTTTACAATTTTCAAATATTAACAAGATGAGTCATAATTAGAGCTTTTCAAAACATACTTACTATTTTGAGATGTATTTTTCTAATACAAATCTCATGTAAAATTAAGTTAAGACTAAATTTTCTTTTAAAATAAATACATCTATTTTAAACAATATTGGAACACATGAATGTGTATTTTGAAGCGTAAATCATTTTTCTAAGTGTATACGAGTTAAATTATACTTAAACATTACTAGACACTTATCTTAACCATTATTTACGACATAAGAATATATATATATGCTTGTTACATATTTTTCGATCAAGTCAGATATCGCCTATAATAAACGTGTCATTTCGCTCATCATCATTTGGTCAACGTTAAGCTAAAGCCTCGTCGATCGATAATTTTCTATTATGTACCTTCACATTTCATAAGCCAAAATACTCGCAAAATTTTGAAAACTATTTTCAAACTTAAACGATGCCACACAAGCAATAACAACACAAACAATGTAAAGCTTACATAGTTATAGTTAAACTTTATCAAGTCTTAAACATGAAATAAATAATAAACTTGTCGTACTAATTTAGGTTGCGTGTTGGAGCCGTGCACTATCACCATTTGATTTGTTCAATTCGCACCGTTGTTTGTTGAGGTGAGTTTATAGCCCCACTTTTACCGATTAAACTGCTTTATAAACTTGGGGTGAGAAACATGCAAAACAATTTTATGGAACAATCGAAAATTTATGTTTATTTAAACAGCACGTAGAATAGCCTAAGCACTTAAATCCCTTTTGACCGAACTCATGAACCGTTAATCCTTGGCCGGGAGGCGCGAATGCTATAAATAGATCTATTGGGGTGACTCCCCCATTCTGGTTGACCGGATAGGCAAATGGACGATATCATGTCGAGATCCAAGTGTTTTAGGATTTCAACACTTGAAAAGCCTTTATTTAACATGCTTATAGAGCATGCACACTATGGTTAAGCTTCGGTTGCATGAACTTAGTGCTAGCGTAACATATTTCACAACTGTTTTGAAATGATTATGATATTGGTCCATCCTTGTGTGGATATTTAAACCTATGAACACACCAGCGTTTTGCTGACTTTTAGCATGTTTTCTCAAGTATTTAATCTGCAGGTAAGGGTTATAAACTATCCATCGAAGTGTGTTTACACAAACTATGACTTATTTTATAGGATAACTAAAACATATGGGCTATATTTTCCGCACTTGATATTAAATGTAAATCTCTTTAATAATTAATGAAATTTAAACGGAGTATGTATTCCATTCTTTATTATCTTGTGTTTTGTATACCAATTGAGTAGCACCACATGTGCTTCCGCAGTACAAATTTTGAGGGTGTTACATTGAAAAACTCTATGCTCATCACTACGAAAAGCATGGGTTCCCTAGGATGATAGGAAGCATTGATTGTACAGATTGGCCGTGGGCGAATTGCCTACACGCTTTAAAATCTCAATTTTCTTAGGGTGATCACGGGCCAAATCCATTCATTTTATCGAAACGACCGCCTCCCAAAATTTATGGATTTCGCATGCTCTTTGGTGTCTCCGGTTGAATAACGACATTAATGTTTTACGTCAATCACCTCTTTTCAATGATATTAAACGGGAGAGCACGGATGTGGAATTGCTAATGACGCGACTTATAAACGGGATATTATCTTGTCGATGGGATATATCCGAGTGGTCCGTTATTATGAAGTCCATTAAAATCCATGGATGGTTGATCACAAATGAATATTGTTTAAGACGATGCACGAAACAGCAAAGAAATATGTGAAACGTGCTTTTGGTGTACTAAAGGCCAAGTGGCTAATGATTAAACATCTGGCTAAAAGGGGTTGACAAAAAATGGCTATCAAATATAATGTACACATGCATTTTATTACATAATATAATAATACAGGATGAAGAGCGGGCGATATCTCCCATATTCTTTCGAGTGGAGCAGCACCGTTCTTATGATCCTGTAAGAACGCATGTGAAATCGTTGGAAATTGCAAAGGAGATAATCGACAAAACAACTCATCTTAGCCTAAAATCGATTTGGTGGAAGACATTTGGCATCGTCAAAATCAAAACTAGTTTAGTCGTTTTATTATCGTAATGTTTTAATGTTATTTGAATTTTATTGTAATGTTTTAATTTTATTTGAATTATTATGTAAGGTTTGAATTATTAACGAAATTTAAGTTTGTTGTTAAAGAAATGAAGGTTGCCCTTACTGTGGCAATCAATCGTCTCAGAGGTCGTCAAGAGAGAAAGTTGACGTGGCAGAAAAAATGAAGGGTTTTGACCCTCATTATCGTGTTTAGCCTTAAAACATGTAGTTTATCTATACTACATATAATACAAATGAATCTCTCATTAATCTTAAATTTAAGACTTACAAGTCAACAAGCTTATTGTCCAATACGCAAAACACTCTCTCTCAATCTTAATTTCAAGATTTACAAATTTGCAAGATTAATGTATAAAATTTACAACACAACAACACTCTCTTTCTTAGTTTTAAGTGAGAAATAAATCAAGATTTTCAAATGAATACAAATATTAAAGCAAAATGTACAATTAACTTTTGCACAATTACATTAACAACTTAATTGGTCAATAAATACAATTAATGCAGTTATTAAAACACCTCTTACATAAAAATACAAATTATCAAAAATATTATACAACCAACTTAAACAAAAAAATTGCATTAAATGTCAATAATACAAATAATAAAGCACATTATACAAACTATTCAAACAAAAAAACAACAATTCAAGAAATACAAGTAATAAAACTAATATTACAAAATATTTTTCATATATTTTATTCTATTACACATATTATACTATATACTATTTGTCGGGAGGTTATCAGAAGCAAAAGCACGATTTATTGCAAAGTTTTCCAACTTGCGTAAACAAATTTCGAGGTTCAAGTGTCGCCGCAAAATAAGTCCAAACATTAAATGCAAAGTTTCACAACTTGGCAAAACAATCCCCGAGGTTTAAGTGTCATTGCAAAGTAAGTCATTTAGCATTAATTGCTACCTATAGCAATTTGGCAAAATAGTCCCTAAGGTTTAAGTGTCGCTACAAAGTAAGTCCTTTTAAGTCAATCCCACGCATCGCTGGGTTTCAACACTGCTTCTAATCAAACCTCAATTTGTTTAAAATTACATATGTATATAAAACAAGTTTCGATTCGGTAATCACGATATTTTAAAAAAATGAAATCGAACCATGATAAGATGGTTTATCCGATTTTTGGTTTTTCGGATTCAATTTCTTAGTTATTATTTCTTGAGGTTTCAATTGCGGGTCGGCTCCGCTTGTTGGTTTCACAGATTTTTATTATTTCTTCGTCTCAATTATAGTCTGTTGATTTTTTTCGGTCTTTTTTACAACTTTAACCTTAAGTATTTTGTTTGTGTTATATAATAATTGATGCAAAATATATGAAAGGGTTGAGTTTTAAATGTATTTTCATTGATATAATTTTCATCAACTATTGTATAACACAAACAAAATATTTAAGGTCAAAGTTGAACAAGAAAGACCAAAAAGTCAAACGGGACTATAATTTTGAGACGGAGTTAGTAGGTTTAAAGACTTAAATTACCAAAGAACTTTTCAAAATTTTCAAATACCACCAATTTACTTTTTAACTACGGTTATCACCGATAAAAGTTTACTTTCTTTTTTCTTTCAAATACCACCATTTTTCTCAAAAAGCGACCATGCTATAGAAGTTACCAAGTACAAAATACCTACACGCCATCATTTTTTTACCAATTATATTAAATTATAAACATTTTTCCACCTAACCATCACTTGTCCCGAGCATCACACTCACACAAACATATAACAAACTCGTTTCATCATCTTACCCAAACACAATTCTCTTTCTATCTCTTCTTTCTTCCAACTATCGCCAATCCCCACTAATATCGCCATCACCACTACCACAACCCAATAACCCATTAACAACAACCAAAAACCATCAACTACAATTACCACCACCTCTGGACAAAGCATCGATCTGATGGCCACACGTGACACCACTACTGGTCTACCCATTGAAAACGAGATTAAGAACAACCACCATCATCAACAACCATCATCGAACCACAACACAATCCATCTTGGTGTTGATTTATTCAATTTCGGGTGTTAGAAAGGTTGGTGGTGGATTTTGGTTTATAAGGTTTTAGATTTTAGTCAGTTTATAATTAAGTTCAATTAGGTTATCTGAACAAGATAATGGGTTATGTTCAATTGGGTTAGTCAATTTATTATCTTAGCAGGTTATGATTTTTAGTGGTATATAAATGGGTTTTGAAAAGGAAATGTTAGTGAACAAAATGATGGATTTATCTGAGTAATAAATTATTGCATTTTTAAGTAACGAATATGCTTGATGCTTATATATAAAATCCTTTTTCTTTTTGGCTTTTTGATGTTTTTTAATTCTACTTTTTGATGTTTAGTATTTGAGTTTTTATGTGTTCTTTTTTATGGTGACGTAGATGGAAGTTTGGTGGATTAAGTTATTAGATCTAGTTGGTGATTGGTGATTGGTGATTGTAGTGGTGGTGGTTGTAATTGATGACGATGGTGCAACAACGGGAACATGATGGTGTTGAATGGGTTGCAGATGAATAACCATAAAAAGAATGGGTGGAACACAATGGTGCAACAAGAGTTTTTTTTGGTTGGAGTAGAATAGATTGAAGATGAGACCGGCAATTATTGAAACCCGACCCAATGGGTCTAAATCGGGTAATAAAAATCTATTTGGAAAAAAATCCATGTAGATAAAAATGAAGTGGAAAATCATATGGATATCTTGGTGATATTTACAGGTATTCACAAGTTAGGTTGGTGATAACGGTATTAAGAAAAAGTAAATTGATCGTATTTGAAAATCTTGGAAAGTCTGTTGGTAATTTAAGTCTTTATCCCTTTTTATTAACACCCATATCAATAAAACTTAGCTTTATATAAATCAAATAGATATTTTGAACGACGAAGAAAACTTGCTCACTAAAATATTTATTATTCCAATTGTATAATGAAAACATTGTCATCGCTAAAGAGTTGAAATATGTCATACGTAAATTTTGATATCCATTATTGTCAAAACAACATTAATAAAAGACTAAAATACACCGTTGGTCCTTAAACTTGACAAAACATTTTATGATGGGACAAAACTCGGCATTATCATCGCCAGAGGTCCAAACCTTGGCCTTTAAATGCCAAATTAGTCCTTTGACAAAGTCCATACACATTTATACTTTGATAACAATTTATATTTTAGTCATTCATCTTTCATCCTCGCCATCATCTCCCAAATCATTCATCTCCCAAATCATCATCTCCCAACATCATCATTCATCTTTCATCCTAATCTAAAATAATATATGCATTCATCATTCATCTTTCATCCTAGTACACCACTACCACTTTAGCATTATGTCAGTGAGAAGAAGGAGATCGAGGTTCTACTAGTTGGGCCAACGCTAAAGATGTACAAGGAACCGATGGGGTCAAGATGGAGTATGTAACGGAGCGAAAATTTTGTGTCAAGACCAAGTGGAATCAGCCAGGGAGGAAAACAAGGACTATTTGAGCAACTATCAATTATTCAATTGTGGTCGCTTCGTGAAGACCATCAACTCGTGCTTTGCTCTCGCAGCTGTGAAGGACCACCTTTTGGCATAAACGTTGTTGCTCGAGGACATACATACTCAAATTCGCTTATTGTAGTTCATTTATTTTAATTAGTAATCGATATTTTATGTATGCCTGCTTTTATGGGTTAATGTTAGCGGGTTAACCCATACACTACGCAGATAAACATGGAAGTCATAGACAACCAAACACACCAAAGAAAAAGTAAAAGTAAAACCCAAAACAACAAATAAATGAGGTTATATAATTTGCAAGTCACGTTGATGAAAATAGTTGTTGTTGAGATATATTAATTGGAGAAAGGAGGTTATGGTAATATTGATCTTTTATGATTTCGTTGCTAAAATTAACTGATATTTTTCATTTGGTTTTGGTCATTTGGTGTATGAAAGGAAACATAGAACTGATGGGCATATGTTGCTACTTGGTACACTACTTACGTTTTTGTTTGATTTTGATTAATGATTATATTCAAGATGTAAGAAAATTGGGAAATTATGTACAGTAGTTTACTTGAGTTTTGTTGGTGTTCTTGGTTTTTCTGTTTAAACATAAATGCAAGTTCAAGAAAATATTCGACTAGGAAGAAGACTAAGCAATTTTTGTCATTTCAACTGCCCCAAGCCGGCATTCTCTATAGGTAAAGGGCGGTGTAACGACACTTAGTGAGAAAAGATGCAACTTACGCAAACATATGAACAAAAGTAAAATTTATGCTAATACTAATAAAATGGTACGCAGATGTGCAGAAAAGCAACGATACGACCAATATTTGTTGTGTTAACTGTTACAAAGGAACCATCTGCTCTGCATAAAGCAATATGCAACACAAAAATCATCAAGAAACTACCATAATACGTCACAATGATACATCTTGATCCTTTCAAGGCACAAGTTTATATGCGAAACTACAAAGTGCATAAACATATGATCACTCACGATGCAAGCTTCTCCTCATCCACATCAAAAGCTTTCCTTGCTTGTTTCAGCTTCTTCATTCATGGACAACAAGCCAGTATAACGGTTTAGCTTGGTGTGTCCTATAAACACATTTTATTATAATATTAGCACTTCCATCAACCTTAACCAAATACAATTATGGAAAACATAAAGTTATTTGCATTTCTAAGATAATAAGTATGCCCGTTGTAGGGTCGATTGTTTTCAATTGTAGAGGTGCAAAATATGTATAGAAAGAAACGAAATATACTTTCGGATCAAAACAAGAAATCCTCAATCGAAGTTTCCTCTTGATGCAATGTCTGGGATTTATGCACCGTGATTCACACACACAAAGAAACTTTAGTCACATCCGAAAAGGGAAATTTGCGAAAAAAGTACTAGATCCGATCCAAGTTATAAAATTCTCACCATATCACCACATACTCTACCACGATATCCTCAACAAGAGCAATACCGCAATGGATGGACACACGTAAATAATACCAAACAATGTCATTCGTTGATCCATATTGGTAATGATACAATCTCATTTCATCCTAGTACACCACTACCACCCAAGATGAATGATGAATGCATCTATTATTTTAGACCGTGATGAAAGATGAATGATGATGATGGGGAGATGATGATTTGGGAGATGAATGATTTGGAGAGATGATGACGAGGATGAAAGATGAAGGCTAAAATATAAATTGTTATCAAAGTATAAATGTGTATGGACTAAAATACCCTCGACTACAAAACAAAATCGACTTTGACTTTGTCAAAGGACTAATTTGGCATTTAAAGGCCAAGGTTCGACCTCCTGGCGATGATAAGGCCGTAGTTTTGTCTCATCACGGTTTGCCAAGTTTTGGACCAACGGTGTATTTTAGTCTTAATAAAATAAAATACATGATTTTTACCAAAAATTTTATTTCAAAATACCCACAAGAACGCCGCAAATACCCCGCTAGTTAATAATAGTGATTAAAAGAATACCGCTCTAGTTAATAATAATGATCAAAAGATAAAATTACAATAAAATAAGTTATATATTTATATAGAAAAGATGGATTGGGATTTTTTAACTGAATCATGGCCATACTCAAGACTTAAATTTGGGCCAAGCGAATTTCACATTAACTAGTCCGAGTCACCCCGTAGGCAATGGCACATTTCTCTTTACGCACGCTGAGGAAACCCCATCGCCCTGCAGACAAGACTCGAACTTGAGACTTTAACTACGGGTAAAACCTCCATACCACCTGATCGTGAGGCCGATATTCTATCTAGAAAATTAATTCCTTAATTAGCCCTAATAAAAAATTAGGAAATTAAACTTGACATCTAAGTAAAACATAAATGTCAATTAAAACAACATATGATTCGAGACTTATTGGCATACATATTCTATTGTAAAATCGCTAGTGTCAAAGCGACGGTTGCATGGGCCTAGCGATTAATTGATTAAAGCGATTAATCGAGAATTAATCGATTGAATTTTGTGCAAAAATGTAATTTTAGATATTATATTATTTTATATGTATGGATAAACGATTGCATCAAAGCTCAAATATTTCAAGTTGTTCAAATATATACATAATACATAATTTTCAAAGTTCAAAGTCAAACATAAATATTACTCGGTTTGTTGACCATTTTGCGATATATGACCGATTTTGTCCGATTAATCGGTTTGTTGACCGATTTTAAGTGATTTTGTCCGATTTTAAGCAATTTTGTTGACCAATTTTAAGCACTTTGTCCGATTAATCCGATTAGACCGATTTTGTCCGATTAATTGGTTTGTTGACCGATTTTTAAGCGATCTTTGACCAAACCGATTAAATAGGCTGATTATGATAAATCAATGTGCTTAGTGAGCGATCAATATGGCGGCGATTAATCTACGCGAGGATTAATCGTACGCCTACCGGTAAATTAAAGTGCCAAGTATATACATAGTCTTCAATAATTTCTCTGTAACAGAACTGGATGAAGATATTATTTATACAAAATATGATATTATAGGCAGTATTCACAAATATTGCAAGTAGATTAAAAAACGGTTTCTCCTGTTTTATTCCGTTTTGATTAAGCTTTGTCTTTTCACTCGCCAGCATGAGTTATTAAGTTCGTCTGCAATGAAAGGTAGATCACAATCTAGTAAAAGCAATAATGATATTATAGGCAGTATTCACAAATATTGCAAGTAGATTAAAAAACGGTTTCTCCTGTTTTATTCCGTTTTGATTAAGCTTTGTCTTTTCACTCGCCAGCATGAGTTATTAAGTTCGTCTGCAATGAAAGGTAGATCACAATCTAGTAAAAGCAATAGTGTCTATTAATAAGGCCATGTAAATTTAAGGACACCAGTTAACTTTTAGCTGTGTATCAAAGTATCAAACATAGCAAATCATAGTTTCATATCTAGCTAATTTATAAGTAGTAACGTTAAAAATGTTTTTACCGCTAAAAACATTTCAAATGACCTTTTACTTGTTTGGCGCATCCCCAAAACCAGTGAGCGTAATGATGATATAGCTTTTAACGAGGTTTGGTAATAATATTGTTTCTAAATCTCGAAACCGAAATGATGGAATTATGTATCCCAAAGAACTGATAGCAAATCATACCCATATCTTATGACTGATTTAATCTAGACGTTTTGTCAAATATCTATACTATATATTTATACTATCTATAAAAGATGTATGGTCAAAGTGAAATTTTAAAATAGTTAAACGTGAGAGAAATATATAGTGTAATTAATACTCTTATTAAAATATTAAATTACTTAAAAGACATTGATTTATTCATATTGTACAATCAACTAAAAGAATATCTACCAAATTAAATACAAATAAATAAAACACCTCATACTAAAAAGTACAATAAAATTTTCACAATATACAATTTAAACAAGCTACAATATAATACAGAATATAAAATAATTAAACACACTAATTAATGTTATTTTTAAAACACCCTAAAATGAAAAATACACGTTATTATACACATTATACAAATTAATAAAACACACAAAGTTTCATACAATTAACAAATCATGGTACATACGTTTTAAAACCGAACCGGACCAACTGATTCAATCGAGAACCGGTGTCGCCACCTGCACGACTAACCAATAAAAGCCATCCGAAACGAATCGAGAGGATCCGTTGAAACCGATACAAATCAGAATCGTGCCTCATCGAACTATTTATCCTTAATCGTCACAGGACCAGCAGATACTATATACCGGAGTATAAAGGAAAAAACAAAAAAGTGAAAAGTAAAAAGTTGAAACTAAAAATAGAAATGTTGAAAACATATATTTCAAAAGGAAACTATTAATACACATCGAAAACCGGGTCGACTCGGGACGCTTCAAACCCCACCGGTTGACCCGGTTTAATTTCACCCGTGTTCAACCCAACCCATCGGTTTGACCCGGTTTAAATCGACCCGTTTTTCGACCGGAACGGTTCAACCAGTTGAACCATCTGGGTCGACCCGGGTTTCAAAACATTATGTTTAATCCCCAAATCTTCAATTTTTATTTATTTTTTCTTTTATAACTCATAAACTTTTTATCAATAAACGATTTGTCATATAAAATCCGTTCATATACACGACTCGCTCATTAATAAAAAAGCGGTTAAAGGTGAAAAGTTGAAAAGATGAATTGTTGAAATTTGAAATCGAACGAGAGAGAAATACATAATGTAATTAATAATCTTTTAAAACACCTCATTATTTAAAAGTACAATAATTTATTCACTTTGTACAACTAATTAAAAGCACATCTACCAAATTAAAACAACCAATTAAAACACCCTTATTAAAAAGTACAATAAAATTTTCACAACGTATAATTCAAAGAAGCTACAACATAATCCAAAATATAAAATAATTAAACACACTAATTAATGATATTTTAAAACACCCTAAAATGAAAAGTACATGTTATTATACACATTATACAAATTAATAAAACACACAAAACCGCATACAAGCTAACAAGTTGATGTTACATATAGTTTTGAAAGCCGCACTGCACCGGACCAACGCGTGTTCACCGTAAAGCCGGTCGCCACCGGTTCAACTAACCAATTAAAGCCATCCGAAAACGAACCAGAGAGGACGCGTTGAAACCAATACAAACTGGTGAATCAAGCCTCATCGAGATGTATTTCTGCGGTTAATCGTCACAGGGTATCCGCCAAAAGGCGCGAGTACCCTACTATATACTATATATAAAGGAAAAACCAAAAGTAAAAAGTGAAAAGTTGAAACTAAAAGTGGAAATGTTGAAGACATAAATTTCAAAAGGAAACTATTAATCCACATCGAAAATGGGGTTGACCCGGGACGCTTCAAACTCAGCGGGTTGACCCGGTTTAATTTGACTTGTTTTCGACCCAACCTGTCGGGTTGACTCAGTTTAAATCGACTTGTTTTTTGATCGGAGCGGTTCAACCTAAGAAACCACCCGGTCGAACCAGTTTCAAATTTGACAAAATTATATGAGAAATGATAAAGTAGTTGTGGACCCGTGATAAATTTGGAAAATGATAGACCAAGTAATTGTAGTTTTTGTTGTTTATTTTGCTTTGACACACGTACGTTGTCATTTGTATAATGTTATTTTGAAAATGTTAGTCTTGCACCACTTAATTGGACCAAAGATATATAAATCGCCTTTAAAAGTTAATATGTATCAGATAAATTTTTTGTCCTAATATAACAATCATGTTATGTAAGTTTATTAGAATCACCAAAATTAAATAGTATTGTTATCTTTAGCGATAATTATTTATACCTCAAACAAATAAACTTTGAACAATCTTAAATATCTATCTGAATTGATAGTACGGATAATCCTATTATGGTGATATTAAAATTGTAAGGTTACAAGTTTAAAGCCACACACCAAATAATAGCTACACATGTAAAAAAATAGTTATCATCGCCTAAATTGTTGACAAAACAAGAAAAGGCGGTCACACACGTTGGCTTATATCTCTAAACTACATATAATATCGCCAACTACATTATACCGCTGCTTTTTATAATGCTTGAATCATATTACTAAAATCTTAATAACTTAAAAGTTAAAACAATCCTATTACTCACACTTAGATCGACTCATATAATTTTTTGAAATCAGATATTTACACCGCTATGCAACCACGCATCAAAATTATAGTTATTCAAAATGATTCTCTGACGCTACAAATACAGTTTGTTGAAAGAAACTTTTGGGTCGTCGGAATTTTGCAGAAACTAGACAATCACATCGCTAAGCCGCGAGTACTCGTCTAGTTATTAATAAAAGAGTTAATTACATAAATCGTCCTTGTGGTTTGGTAGAAATTACGGATCTTGTCCCATGGTTTTTTAGCGGGTCTCGTCCCTGTGGTTTATAATTTTACGGATCTTGTCCCATCTCCGACCGATCTCGAAAAGGACCTCCTTTGTCATTACTCACTAACGTGAGGGCTAACATTTTATTTTGGTTTTAACGATCGTTATATAAACCACATGGACGATTTATGTAATTTACTCTTTAAAAAAATATAAAGTTTTTTCTTTTTAATTTTATTATTCAAATTTTTTTTAATTTTATTACGATTAAATTTTTAATTAATTTTTTTTTTAAATTTAATTTTAATATAATAAATTTAAAAGAAAACAAAATTTAATTTTATTATAATAAATTAAAAACTATTTTTAATTTTTTTAAATTTAAAAAAATCAAAAAATTATAATAAAACTAAAAATTTAATTTTAATTTTATTATAATATTTTTTTTTAAAAACTGTTTTTTTTTAAAAAAATTAATTTTATTAAAAAAAAAAAAAAATTAAAAAAAAAAAAAACTTTTTAATTATATTATAAAACGGATCAAGGCGATAAAAACATTTTATACGGTTTGTCCGTTCGTTTATTCGTTTTATACGGTTTCGTTCATTTTGTATGAAAATGTATGAAAACAACGTCAAAATGTATGAAAACGTATAAAAACGAATGAAATGTATAAAACGGACGAAACCGTATAAATTTTTTTTTTATACGTCTTCATCAGTTTTATAATAAAAAAAAAAATTGTTTTGTTTTTTTTTAATTTTATTTTAATTTTTTGATTTTAAAAAAAAAGTTAAAAATAGTTTTTTAAATTATTATAATAAAATTAAAATTTGTTTTTTTTTTAATTTATTATAATAAAATTAAAATTAAATTAAAAAAAAAAAATATTTTTTTTTATTAAAAAATTTAATCGTAATAAAAATAGAAAAATTTTGAATAATAAAATTAAAAAGAAAAAACTTTATTTTTTTTAAAGAGTAAATTGCATAAATCGTCCTGTGGTTTGTATAACGATCGTTAAAACAAAATACAATGTTAGCCCGCGTTAGGTAGTAGCTATCGCAAGAGGTCCTTTTTTGAGATCGCCGTATACGTGACAAGATCCGTAAAATTGTAAACCACAGGACGAGACCGCTAAAAAAAAACCATAAAGACAAGATCCGTAATTTCTACCAAACCGCAAGGACGATTTATGTAATTAACTCTTAATAAAATGACTGCACACTTGCTTAGAACTTGGTTAAAAAAAAACCATCAAGTTATCAACTCAAGTATTAACCCACTAAAAGGGGCTATGGACTAAGTTTGGGCTAAGAAGCCCATTACTTCTGTATAGAAATTAGAAAGAAAAAGAAGATTGTTGTATAGAAAATGACATTGCAACTGGAATGTTTTTCATTATCACCGTTTAAAGCATTTTTAGTTCCACATTTAAGATTTATTTTCCTAGATAATATCATGCGTACAATATTTTCAGGTTGTTTTGCTGATTGAAAGTATGTTTAATTTCCTCTCCAGGTGTCATTCAAACGTTTAATACGTTTTACTTTTTTAGCTTTATTTAAAAATTAGCTAGTTACGCTTAAGCATATTTATTTTCCTAGATATAATATCATGCATATATATTTTAGGTTGTTTAGCAGATTTAAAGTATGTTTAATTTCCTCTCCAAGTGTCATTTAAAGTTTTAATATGTTTTACTTCAAATTAAAAGAAAAAAAATGTTAGATATTCCAAATAATTATCCAAAGCATTATTAATTTATAAGACATATTTGATGTTGACCAAAAGAATATACACGTAAGAGAAACAATATTTATTCTTACTTAATATTTTTACAAAACCAACAGTTTAGATGAAGATAAATAGTGCGTGGATAATACATGTTGTATTTTTATGTGAGTAAGAGATTGGATGAATAGTAATAAAATGTGGTAAGATATCTTCTCGTCTCCAAAATAATTGGCGTCGTTTGATTTTTAAAGTTTTTATTTCAAATTTGATCCTTAAGATTTTGTATGTGTTATATAATATTTGATGAAAATTACAATCGACGAAAAACATTTAAAAGAACAATCCATTCGTATATTTTAAGATCAATTATTATATAACATAAATAAAAATATTTACGATCAAAGTTGAAAATTAAGACTTTAAAAAGTCAAATGAGACAATTATTTTGGGACGGAGGCGCCTCGTCTAACATTAGTGTCATCATTTTTTAAAGTTTATTTTCAACTTCGATCCTTAATATTTTCAGATGTATGTGTAATATTTGATAAAATTACACCAACGAAAACATTTAAAAACAATTCATTCACATATTTTGCGTCAATTATTATATAACATAAATAAAATATTTAAGATCAAAGTTGAGAAATTAAGACTTTAAAAAGTCAAATAAGGACAATTAATTTAGGACGGAGGTTAACAACACTATATATAAGTAATGGAGAAAATTACAAATGTTTAGAAAAGAAAATCAAGATTCAGGATTTATCAATGGACAAAAAAAAAGTAGACGAACTTAAATGAACATCCTAAGAATACCTTTGTTTTAATTGTTTCTTTCATTTTCATGCGGGGTTTGTGTATTGAATAGACAGATAAAACCATTTATATAAAAACAATTTTGCAAACATGCACATGCAAATTCCAGTTATTATACTTTCGTGAGTACAAAACATCGCATTCCATTGTAGTGTCATCCCACCACAGAAAACAAAAATAGGAGTTGATGAATCATAAATGTATTTGGCAACTATAAAAACAGTTCTTGTTTTCATCCACAAAATATCTTGTATAACGTCACTTACACGTAATTTATCTTTCTTTATTTGACCACATATAGTTTGTTTTGCGCCGAGTATTTTGGATTATTTCAGAACACAAAAATATTTAGGTAGTTTAGTTGGTGAAAATTTTTTTGTTTTTAGTTTAGGAATTCACAGAGAGGGATTGGTTTTTCTTCTAGAAAAAAGTTGAGAATTTTGAAACCCGTTTAGATGGATTTATATTTTTCATTTTTAAAAATGTAAAAAGAATAACGTTAAAAAAGGAGACAACGTAAGAAAAGCAGACTGACAACGTAATGAAGCGTATAAAAGCGTATAAAATCGAAAAACGGATCAAAGCGTGTTGAAGCGGACGTATAAAAATTGAGAATGAAAAAGTGAGAAGAGTAAAATGAAACTTTTCAAATTTGTAGTTAAAATTTGGAAAATGAAATTCGCGTTTTGGAAAATTGTTGGAAAAAGTGTAACTAAACGCATTTTCAAATTTTCCATTTCATATGAAAATTTCGCGGAAAATAGGAAATTTTTCACCAACTTAACTATGCAGGTTTTGTTTTTTTTTGTTTTTTTTCTTGAACGGCGATTTTATTAAGGTGCTTAGCAAGGAGCTAAAAGCTCAAAGAAGACTACATAAGAGCAAATAAAGGGCCATTAAGCCAACTAACCCAATTAAGATTTCTCTTATCTCTAGCATTAAACCATACAAAGGAGCGGTAAACAATAAAATCAAATAAAGAGGCCTTCAAAGGAACATCGGACGAGAAAAGAAGCTTGTTCCGGAAACTCCATGTAATCCACCATGCGACGAAAAATATGGCTTCGAAATAAACTTTCATCTCTCGCTTAATCTTGAGCCCATCAAACCATCTTTGCCAATCTTGGAATGTGGAGAACCTAATAATTGGAAGTCCCACCCACACTAATATCTGAGAGATAATATCAGAAGCAATCGAACAAGAGAAGAATAGATGGTTTATGGTTTCCACCCCCCAAACAAAGCGGACACTCTATAAAATAAATTCCCAACCCTCTCAAGGACATATTAAACCTAGATGGAAGCTTATTCAATGCTATTCCCCAAGCCAATATATTCACTTTTATTGGAACTAACTTACTCCATCTAGCAGGCGTCCCTTCCAGTAAGTATAAGCTCTCGTCTATATGCTTCCTAGCCGATGCTACAGAGAATTCTCCATCACCGACCAAAGACCATAACCACCTATCAAGACCTTCAGAAAGAGTAACAAACCCACCATATTACTTAATTCCTCCATTTGCACACTTTCTGCCCCACCATATGCGTTCTTCTAAAGCTCGACATCACTTCATTCTGAAATTTTTCAAGAACTGATATTTCTTTGTTCTCCTCTAGCGCAAATAAACGTTTTCCAACCCTCTCAAGGTTGGTTTAGTTAGGGGAAAACGCTTTTGTTTTTTACAAAATATTTTGTGGAAAACAAGGAAAATAGAGATTGCGTTCAAATCAACAAAATGTTTTGCAGAACACAAAATACTTTATTTCCTAACTTAACAAGGAAAATAAAAAAGAAATTTTAATTATTTTCCTTTGTAACCTACAACCTTCCCTCCTCTTCTTCAAAATAGAAAATACAAACATCAACTAAACACGTTTTCAATATTTTCAAGTGTTTTGTGGAGATAAATTTCTTTTCCATTTTTTTTTATAAAACTAAGGATATAAAATAAGAGAATTTTTTCTTCAACTGTTTGACAAGAAGCGTAGGTTTTCTAAAGGCCGTTTTCTATAATAACACTATTAAAAGAAGCAAATAATTTTGCACATTATAATTTTGTTACAGAGAGATCAATATATATCTCATATTCTTCATATATTTAATAAACCAATCTTAGCCTTTTATTTTTCACTATTTTTTTTAAACATAAAATATCTTGCAAACGATAAATCATTAAGCGACAAAAAATACACCATCGCAACGAGAATTTTTTATCTTTCAGTAAACGGGCACTTCGATATACTTTCGACGAACTTTTTTTCGAGTTTTGTTTTGTTGCGTCTTGAAAAATCACATGTGATTTATATGTTAGGAATCACGTGTGATTTCACAAATCACATGATTTCAAAAAATAACATGTGATTTCAAAAAATCATATGTGATTTGAAAATAGCAAATCACATGTGATTTCTTTAGACGTAAATTTCAACACTTACAAAAAAAATGTCAAAAAAAAAGTTTCTCGAAAGCATATAAAAGTGCCACTCTATTGATAGATGATTTAATTCTCATTCTGATGGTATGATTCTTTTCACATACAATTTATGGTTTGCGAGATATTTAATTTTTTAAAAAATTATGAAAGTTTATTTTTATTTTTTTAATCAAAATATGGATGGCTATTATTTGTTCTTTGATCTTTAGAGAACATTGAATCTAAATTGAACTTTTCTCTTTTGTTACAACTATTTTATCAAAAAAATTTATAAATCAAATTAACAACTATTGTTACTACTTATAGCTACTACTTGTTTCGTCAAATAAAAAAAATATCAATTGTTTTCTATCTTTTTCTTTTTATTAAAAACAACTAAAAATCTCATTATTATTTTTTTTAGGTAAACATTGTTTCTGGTGTTTTGCATAATTGATTCATGGAGTTTGAGTTTATCGCCACACAAACATAAACAAGATAAAAGCCTTACACTTTCTAAGAAGGTTGTTGTGACCATATCATTGATCGTTTCGCCGATTCTGAGTTGAAATAAGAAGAAAGGAAATAAAAAGTTTTTTTTTTTTTTTTTTTGGATGAAAGGAAGTGGAAAGGAAATAAGGAGAATTTTGTTAAGTAAATTTTCTTCTCACTTTTGGGAGAAAGAGCAATATGTTGTGTAAAGTAATATCACATTTTTAAAAGATTTGACATTAACAACTAAAGGGTATATATGTAATTTGATCGAGTTATTTTCCTTTTCATAAAACAACGTGATTATGATTCTTTCTTTTTATTTCTATTTTTGAACATAACATTTAACATTACGTTCTTTTCTTTTTTTCCTTTCATATTCTTTTTAATTTCTCTTCACTCAAAACTCAAAAACTGAACATTAGGCTAAACAATAATTGAACTTGAAACTCATCGCAATTAGTGATGATAGTCACAAATTTTTTATCATTTGCCGCTTGACCACCCAAAAGTGGTTACAACCAACAATCTTGTGATATATAATTTTCCATAATCTTCAACTATCTGTTTTAATGTTTTATTGTTAATTGAAACTTAACATAATTTCCCGTCTTTTAAAAGGCTTTTTCCATCAAACTTTTTATTCTCGATCTCTAGCATCCCCGCTCTTGTCTATGTATAATTTTATGTATTTATTAGCGTATCAGAATCCTTATACTTTCATTTTGATTTACTTATAATCCAATGCATACATGAATTTTTAAATATTACGATTAATTTAATATATTGATGATAATAACAACAATTGGTGCAACAACTATATATACATGTGTTTTGTTTTAAGATAAAATCTACGGGTGCATGTTCTATTCTAAGCGAAAACTCATAATTTACCGCTAAGTCGATAAAATTATACATAATATTAAGTTATTTATAAAGTTTCGGGGTGCAACGAATTCAACGGACAATCAAAATATAACATTATTTTAATTATCTTAGTCAGAAATTGTAAAAGTGTAAGAATTTAAAGTTCATAATATGAGCTAATTCTGATCTTTCTTTTAATAACGATGTTTGGTAAATTAATTTGTTAAATGTAATTATAAGATGTAAAATGACATAAAAGGATAAATCTATAATTGTAAATAAATGTTTGGAGGGTATATTAGTAATTTAAAGTTTTAACAAATCATAGACGTTTAAAAGCTTCATGAATCATTTTTTCGTTTTGAGCTATTTGTTTGAAATAAAAGCTTGAGGTAATGCGTCCAAACGGCTACATAGTTTATAAGAGATTATTTTGTAACAAAAAGTTAATAGCCCTCCAAAAGTTCTCGCCAAAGTAGTATATAATTACTTTACTTTTCTTTCAAAGTTATCTTTTAAATTTATTTATTTATGCAATTTAGACTTTTATTTTTAATTTATTTTTAGATAACGAAATTATTGTAATGTTAACCAATACATCTTCAATCTTAACTTTTTTTTTTTTTTTTTTTTTTTTTTTTTTTTTTTGATAGAATAAAAATTTCATTAGTCAACTATCAAATTTACATCATGTTGTACAAGTGCCTCAATTAAAATGCCACATATCCATTATCTGAACATCTACATTATCGATGGCGCTAATCTAGCGGGTTCATGAGCAACTTTATTCCCATCGCGTCGCACAAAAGACCGGTACACGAATCGAATAGTTGGCATAGCCGGCGAATGTGGAGGAATAAAGCTCTAATGTGATACAAAACTTTGTTGTGTTTGAAGGCATCAACAAGTATACTCGAGTCTGTTTCCAAAACAACCCTTGTAAAACCCTTGGTTTGAGCCACTTGAATAGCCCATAGGATCGCTTTCGCCTCGGCTTCAACAACAGACATAGCAAATGCCAACCATTTGCTTCCTGATACCAATACTAAACCGTTGTGGCTTCTCATGACAAAGCCAAGGCCTGATACACCATTGTTTCCTAATATTCCAACATCACAGTTGATTTTTATCACACCGTAAGTTAAGCGAGACCAAGCTCGGAGGTGCATGATGAGGAGTTGTAAGTGCTTGATGGGTAGATTGATTCGGGAAAATTCTTGCACATCCCATAAGCTAATTGTTTCACTATATTCTTTTCGGATCTCTTTGTCCGTGAGCTTTAGGGTTTCTAGCACACCATATCCGCCACATTAGCATCAACATCACTCAAACTTGCCATTTTTACTCTCTTTGTGGCACCTAGCATTTCTTGATCGATATATCTACTACGATTAGTAAGATCACTTAACTCCATGTCACCCCATATATCTCGAGCCTAGTTACAAAGAAACAATGCATGTTTAACGTCTTCCATGGGGTTGAATAATGAACACAATTAGTGGAGTTCGGTATTAAACCTCTTGTAACAGGAGTGCTTATAGTGGGCACCAGATTCATACAAGCTCTCCAAACAAAAATCTTTACCTTACTAGGAACATTTTCCAACCAAACGTACTTCAAGTATTTTCGTTCGTGCTATGATTCTTGAAGGCGATCTATACTTTGAATTGCGATCCAATAAACAGATTAGTGTGTACACATGAAATCCTGGTTGCAATTTGGCGGGAAAATAATTGTAACAGGAGCGTATGATTCCACCTCTGTGTAGCACTATCTAAAATATCATTAACAACATTATATTCAGAATTTTGAAGGTGGTTATGAAGCATCCTGTAGCCCTCTAACCAATGATCTTCCCAAATTCTTACTTTCATTCCATTGCCAACGTTCCATCTTTGCACTTTCTATATAATGTCTCGTGCTGAACATAGGCTCCGCCAAATAAAACTCGGTTTATGGCCAATCCTTGCCTCTAATAAACAACCTTTGGGAAAATACCTTGCCTTAAGAATTCTTGCTGAAAGTGACCCTTCCATTGTGATTAGTCTCCATCCTTGCTTTGCGAGGAGGGCCTTGTTGAAACCATTCATATGACTAAAGCCCAAACCACCACGATCTTTAGAGATGCACATAGACTCCCATGAAGCCCATAGTATAGGATTTTCCTTATTTCCATGTCCCCACCAAAAGTGATTGAAAGCATGGTGGATCGCATCTATTAGCACATCTAGTAAGATAAAAAGGTTCATAACATACATCGGCATTGCTTGAGCAACAGATTTCAAAAGAACCTCTTTTCCCCCTACTGACAAATTTCTCTTTTTCCAACTGGCAATCTTCTTTCATACCTTATCTAGAATAGATTGAAATACATCTTTTTTCTTTCTTCCATTGATAGAAGGGAGTCCTAAATACTTTGGTTGATTTGATGCTTCACGAACCTCAAGTTCGGTCACAATAACACCCCGTAAAGTTGCTTCAACATTTAGGCTAAAGAAAACCTCAGATTTCTGGAAATTTATCGTCTGACCTGAATAGCAGCAGTACTTTCCCAAGATATTTTTCAAGCGCGTGCATTCATCCACTGACGCCCTCGTAAAGAAATTACTATCATCCGCAAAAAATAAGTGACTCACTTCAGGCGCACCACGACTGATTTTAACCCCGTGAATGTGACGTGTAGAAATCTCTCTCCTGATCATTACTGACAACAATTCTGCGCACATGATGAACAAGTAGGGTGAGATAGGATCCCCTTGACGGAGTCCTCGTGTGGGAACAACATGTCCTGAAATATGCTCATTAATATTAAATAAAAAGAAAACTGACGTCACACATGCCATAATAAGATCGATGAAGTTTTGTGGGAAACGAAATCTTTGAAGAACTGATATGATAAACGACCACTCCACACAATCATAAGCTTTACTCATATCAACTTTAAGAGCCATTGCGCCTTTTCGACCGCTTCTTTTGTTCTTGAGCCAGTGAAATACCTCAAAAGCAACTATAGCATTATCAGTGATCATACGCCCTATAACGAAAGCAGACTGAGTTTCATCAATCAACCTTGGGAGTACTTGTTTAATTCTGTTGACGAGGACTTTGGAGATGATTTTGTAAATCACATTGCATAAGCTGATGGGGCGTAGATCATTTAACGAGGTTGGGGATGAGATTTTTGGTATCAAAGTTATGAGAGTTTCATTTATATTTGGCAGCATAACTCCGCTACAAAAGAACTCAGTCACTGATAAGGATTTAAAAGGTACACTTTTGAGGGGTCATTTAAGCCCTTAATCGACCACTTTTATATCCGTTACTGCTTAATTTCGTTCCTTTTCACTTTTTAGGTTTCTTGAAGGCAAAATACTGGAATGACACTTATTTGGACGAAAAGGCGTGAATATATGAAGAAAATGGCTAAAGTCAAGATCAAGACACTCAAGTCTTTGGAAATGCACCGACGTCCACAAACAAAGGCGGCGCCGTCCTCTAATCGCGACGGCTCGGGTGAAATTGCTAGTTTCTACCGATGCGTCGGCTTTAAAGAGTAGGGCGTCACAACTCGGGCGGCCTAGATCCGGTTCGACGGCGTCGAAGATGAAGCCGACGACGCCACAACAACAACGTGACGCCACAAAAGTTGACTTAGTCAAGACGAAACCCTAATGAGTCGCGATCCGACGGTGTCACAATTAAAGAGTGGCGCACGCGATTGTAACTCTATATATAGAATTCAAATTTTCGGACTTTTAGAGAGGTAGAATTGTGGAGTAAAACCCTAAAATGATTTTGGTTTGTCTTGGGCGGTATCTTAGGGTTCTCATACCCTATTTTACATCAAGATAAGTAATTTACTTCATTGATTTCATTATGTCTTTGATTGTATGTGTGTATGCTTGCATGTTTACCATGTCCGGCTAATTTATTTGTGTGTTTGCTTAGATCTATGAAACCTAGTTGTTGAATATTGATTGGTTGTCTCTTATCTTAATTGTAATTGGCTTAGGATTGCAATAGGCCATCGTTGTGTTTTTAATGCTTGAGTAATCTTTGTGAACATTAGTTTATAATCGCCTAGAGTTATTGTAGGCTAAAAATCCAAAGATAACCTTAGAGTTAGTTTATGAATCTTAGAGATTTTGTAGGCAATAACCTTAAGGTATCCTCAAAGAGTTAGGGAAAAAAGCATACCCTACGACCTTATAAGACACAACGCGTTAAGAATAAGAACGTGACAATTCAACCATCAATAAAAGATAACTAGGGAGTAATAGTATCTAGGTAAATACATTTTTAATCATCATATGAGCACACATCAATTAGACATAGACTACCCCTTAGCTTAGCTAATTAGATAATTAGAATAGTAGAGTAATTGGTAGAAGTACCACCCCCCAAATCCAATACCCAGAGATCGTACTTTCAATTTTCTAAAAAATATAAAAAAGATAAAAAATAATCTTCCTCAACCCCAACCTTAGCGTAGTAATTTCTCACTAGCATTCCTATTCCCCTAGAGAACGATATCAATCCCGAGGCTTACCCTAATACTACACTACAACGATTAGGTTCACTGCCTAGGTGGTTGAAAACTTGCTCGAAGAAAATGAAGTTTTCTTTGACCCCGAACGCGCGTTGTAAGCGTATCAATCACTACATTTACAACAGTAGGGCCTACGATCTTCCAAAATTTTTTATAAAACAAAGTAGTCATACCATCAGGTCCAGGGGCCTTTGAAGAGTGCATTTGCATAATCGCACCATAAACTTCATCTTCAGAAACTGGTTTTCCTATATTTTCGATATCAGCATCACAAAGAGCTTTATCCAGGCATGATAACTCGTCTTCACATTCTGGTGGATTGGAACTGGCAAATAACTTCTCAAAATATGACGAGACCATGTCACATAGACCTGCACTATCTTTCACCCATCTGCCATCATCCATTCGTAATTTTAATATGATATTTTGTTTTCGTCGACTACTGGCACGAACATGAAAAAATTATGTATTCTTATCGCCTTCCTTCAACCATTGAACTCTACTCCTTTGACGCCATATGACCTCTTCCCGTGCATATAGTTCCTTTAACTCGTTTTGTAAGTCATGTTCTTGTTGGTAGGAATCGTACCTCGTTTGGTTTTGTAGAACTTTAAATAATTCAACTTTAGCTTGAATATTGCGTTGAACATGACCAAAGGTTGTTTTATTCCATTCTTTGAGTCTGCCCGCACAACCACCAACAAGAGCGGAAGGATTACTTCCCAAACCTTTTCTTACACCATCAAGACATGCATCTTTTACAATTCTCTCAAGTGTGCTATCTCTGAGCCACATATGTTCAAATCAAAACCTCGTTCTTTGAGTACCTCTATCAATACATTCTTCTTGAGAAAGAACAATGGGTGAATGGTCCGAAGCCACTCGAGGAAGATTTTGCACCTGGTTAGAAGGAAAAATGGTGGACCAATCTGGTGTAGTTAAAAATGTATCAAGTCGTTTTTGTACATTATGCACCCCTCTTCGTCCATTTGACCAAGTCATCTTACTGCCTTTATAAACTAAGTCATATAGATCACAGTAGTGGCACGATGTCTCAAAAGCTTTCAATTCTCGCAAATTACACCCACGCATTCCCACTTTCTCAGAGGTATATAGCACTTCATTAAAGTCTCCTAAACAAACCCAAGGAAATGTTGACATACTTTTTAGAGAACGAAGCAAGCCCCATGTACGATACTTGTCCCGATTTTTCTACCACCCATAAATGCATGATCCTCTCCATTGTGTACTAGTATCCTCAACAACACAAAAGTCAACATGATTTTCAGAAAAACTCATAACTTTGACATTCAAGCTCTTTTTCCAAAGTAACATAAGGCCACCTACTCTCCTAACAGGATTAACGACAAGAAAGTTAAAATCTAAGAAACATTGATGGATACCCTGAGTTTCTGTATCGTGTAACCAGGTTTCCATAAGAAACAAGATAAAGGGCTTATTTTCCTTCACTAGTTCGAGAAGGTGATGGACCGTCCAAGGATTGCCCAGACCCTGAACGTTCCAACTTAGGAGCCTCATGGTTGTAGACAGGGCTGTCCTATAGCCCTCGCCTTTTCAATGATACATTCGCCCTTCTTCAAACGCTTTTCACCATCCACCTCCATAGGTTCTGATCCCGCAGTCTCCTTCCATTCTCGTTTGTTCGCTTGCTTCTCATTGGGAGAGTCACCAACACCAACAGTAGGCAGAAAACTATTAGACGAGACCCTTGCTCGTCTTTTCCAAGAGTTTCGAGTGATAGTATCCTTGGTTTTAGTACCTAAAGTTGTTGTAATTTTTACGTTTGTCTCAATGTTCTCGTTCTCTTTTGAATGTGCCATAGGTTCACCATTTTGCCCCTCTATCGCATAACTTTTTTTTATCATTATTCCCATGATTACTTTCTGTATTCTCTAACATACACCCTTGTTTCACACCACATCGCTTTCATCTCTTGTTTTGTTTTCCTTGAGATCATCGGTCTCAACATCGCTCCTTTACCATTATTCTTTGGAAAGAATTGAGTGTTGTTTGTCATGGTTCATGAGCGCAAGTCAAAGGATGTAGAAACACAGTCACCACCTTGACTAGAAATATTATCGCTCCTACTAATTCATTCTCTCAATGCGAGGCACCCAAGGATTCTTGAAACAGGCGATTTCAAGTATTTTTCATTACTTCTATAGGCTTATCAAGGCATTCTTTAAAGGTGTGCGAGATGGCCACACCAAGAGTAAAAATTTGACAATGGCTCATAACATAGCCCAACCATTACTTTCTCATTTTGTCGATTCATCACAGAGATATATATGCTGACACAAGGGCTTTGAGACATCAATCGTAACCCGGACTCGAATGTACTTGCTACCTTCTTTTAGGCGACGCATATCGACATCCAACACTGAACCAAGCCTTCCAGCAATGGTTCGAACATACTTCTCACTACGTCTACTAAAAGGAATATTAAGTAAACGGATCCAAAAAGGAATCTTACTCAGCTCCACGTTAGAAGGTTGCTCATCCACATCCAATGGCTTTAGAATAACCATGTCTCTTTCGACAGACCAAGGACCGTCATCAAGAACATGCCTCATGTCCACCAGGTGATCAAAGGTAGCTAGGAATAGACCACCTTCCAGCTCTTGTATTCTTACCGATCGTCTAGGCAGCCATGCCGCTATTAAGATTCTTTGCAGTTTTTGGAAGTTAATGACACGGTCCGTATAGACCTTGCCCACAAGAGTAAACCGGCGTTCATAGTGTGTATCATCATCCATAAAATCCATGACCTCATGCTCGGCTTCATTAATCGAAAGATTAGACATGCCAATTTCATTGGTTTGTGACATGATTATGCTAAAAAATCAAAGTTTGTTGTATACTTTTATATTTTTGATCTCAAACAATATTGGAATATGGATCGTTGGGGGATTGAATTTTTGGTAGTGGGAAGCCTAGAATCTAAATGACTCCAATTTATTATCATTTGACGTAATTTGAACTCTCCTATCGGTCGATTTAATTTTCCTCAAAAGTTATTATTTATTTATTTTTATATATTTTATTTTATGTTTTCCTTAGCTATATAGAAGATTTATCATAAGTAAAGAAATCGCCAAATCAATCGTTTATATTAAGACCATTTATGTGCGTTTACCATATTTTTATGTTTCAATAGCTGGTGAGAAAGATGAAATTATGGGTGTAGTAATACTGGCCGAAATGGTGACCAAACTCATCACCGTCACTTCAGTTCCACATTAACTTTCAATCTTTCACCAGATCAATTATCAAACAGCCGTAATAACGACCACTAAATCGATCACACAACTCATACCACTTTAAAATAAAAATACCCTACAAAACAATACACTGATCACACACATACACAATAACTAAAACTTCGTTTGGTAAAGCGGATGGCCAATTTGTTTGAAAACTAGATGCTCACGTATGACAAAAAGGAATGTAATAAAGTTTAACGTAGTAAAGGGAGTTGACGTGTGGTCCTCTCTATCACGTTCCATCTTAGAGAGCTCGGTGTGGGAAGCATTTGTCCACCATTGCACCAACAACGAACCAATAACGTGTTGTAGTGCACATGGTTCATGCAATTCGTGGATTATTGGTGCATTTAGTGGGTATAATGGCTGGTGCCATTAGTCTTTTTTTTTTTTTATTATTATTATTATTATTATTATTATTATTATTATTATTATTATTATTATTGTTGTTATTATTATTATTAGTATATTGATTTGTTTTGTAAGTGAGTGAGTATTTTTAGTAGTGTATTTTGTGACACCTACAAAAGTGTTATTGGTTTTTTTGTTGGGGAGGGTGTTTTACTTATTGGTGTGTTATTGAGAAGGTGATGAGGTGGCGGTGAGGTGGTAGACGAATAGCATGTTATTCGTTCTCCTCACACTTTGCCCTCTTAGAGAGCTAGGTGCAGTGAGAACGAATAACATGTTATTCGTCTACCACCTCAGTGTCACCTTATCAATAACATACTAATAACTAAAATACTTTCTCCAACAAAAAATACCCACTCACTTAAAAAAAATAAAAAATAAAAATGAGTCATATGTTGGTTAGAATGGCTGAGTGAGGAATACATGATAAGGCTGGTCGGCAAGGGCTGGTGAGGTCCTCACCTTGTTGCATGCTCGCGCGCGAACCACCTTGCACAGCCTCTCCACCTACGCGTGAGGTGAGCTTCCCAAGAGGAGTTATGGTGAACGACTCACCCTGTAGAGATACACAAAAATCAGGCCCCATTTATTCAATTTAAACGTTATCCAACCGTTGCATGTTTAAAAAAAACACACACAACGCCCAATTTTTCTTTTATAAATACCTACAAAACCCACTTTTTAAACACAATCTCAAATCTTTTACACACTCAACTTATTACTTCATATTTTTATTAAAAAAATGTCTCAAGAAAACACTCCCCGAAACATCAAACGTCCCCAACGAAGAAATTCCCAAAGCAATCCCCCGACACCCGAATGAACCTTCAATCTAGAAAATATGTCTCCGCCAAACCAACAAATCAACTTACGACTAGAATCATTCTTTTATAACCAAAATTACACAAACCCACCATACCGTAATCCATACCCACAACAACAAGCCTTTAACCAATTCTCTCAACAACACCAACACAATGCGTTTAGCCAATTCTCGGGCCAACATAACGGGTACCCGTCTGATATGTCACAAACCCAAATTGGTGGCTCGTCATCACAACATCATACCCACCAACCCATGTCTCCCGTTTCTTCATTTCGAAATAAGGATTTGTACGAACCTCAATTTGATGAGTCTTATTATCCAAATACCGCACGTGAAGAATCTCCCGTCGACGTCACAGCCCCGTCACCACCACCGGTTACAGCGAAGCCGAAAAGATGCCAAAAGATGCCGGCTCAAACCAATGATCCACGACGGAGCATTCCATGGACCCAAGACGAAGAAATTGCGTTGTGTAAAGGTTGGATTCATGTATCCGAAGATAGTGCCAAAGGTAACACGATGAAAGAGAGTGGATTTTAGGGTGAGGTACAGGCGTACATGGAGAGCAAAAAAAAAAAAGTTGGATCGACGAGGGTACAATATGGTTCTTGGGAAATGGAGGACGGTGCGCCCGAATGTGGCTTGATTTTGTGGAGTGTACAATAATGTCAAGCGGATGAATCCTATGAGTGGAGCCGGAGATGAAGATTACTACAATACGACAACTCTAAACTATGAAGCTGAATACGGAGTAAAGTTCACATTCAAACATTGTTGGGAGCGAGTTAAGAAAATGTCAAAATGGAATGAAAGTGAAATTCCAAATTT
Organism: Chrysanthemum lavandulifolium; assembly: GCA_022545495.1. Lineage (NCBI taxonomy): Eukaryota > Viridiplantae > Streptophyta > Magnoliopsida > Asterales > Asteraceae > Chrysanthemum > Chrysanthemum lavandulifolium. Next base: position 124,886,943 of record CM040239.1, read on the forward strand.
TTAGCAAAGGAAGCTAATGAAAGGTCCAAGAGATACAAGTCATCCAGGTCTAGCTCGTTCAACCCGAGAGTGGAGATGCTAGTATTAATCGAATGATGCCGCACGTGATGACGAGGAAAATGAGGTGCAAGAACTTTCACGACCAAAGGGCAGGGACAAATCGAAAGCTTTGAAGAAAAAAGGTGTGAATAAGTCGGGATCGTCGGCAACTATTAATGACAAGGCATTGACTAAGATGATGATATCAGATATGGCACAACAAGCCGAGCGTGACAATGAATTGAAGAGGAAAGAACGGGTTGAATTTATGGCGATAAAAAAGAAGGAAGTGGAAGCAATTGAATATAAAGCAAGGCAAAAAGACTTGATGTTCTATATGTAGCCATATGAACATTTGACTGGGGAAGCAAGCAGAGCCATGGACGAGGTTAGGGCGTGGATCAAAGCGAAGTGGGGTTTCAACTTTTAGTTTTAATTTCAAAGTTTATGTAATGTTTTACTTTCGTATGTTTGCGTTTTTAATATTCGTAGTTTATGTATTGTTTTAATATTCCCGGTTTATGTACTATTTTTAATATTTGAAGTTTATGTATTTTTTTTTAATTTCGTACGTTCGCGTTTTTATTTTCGTCTATTTTACGTTTTTATATTTCGTAATAAGTATTAAAAAATGGGAGTTAAGGTGAACATGGTGTTGCCTTGCCCACTAAAAGGTGAGTGGGAGTGAGGAGAAATGAAAGGAAAAAGAAAGTTGAGGTGGCGCTGAGGTGTAAGGTAAAGTTGTGTAAACCTTGCCATCTAGCCTAAGAAGGTGAAATTGACATGCCGGTGCAATTGACATGCCGGTGCAATTGACATGGGGCAAAAGCATTACTAATAATTGCACATTGCACCCTTAGGGGACGTTTGGTACGATAGAATGGAAAGCTGAGAAACGGAATGGAGAAGCATTCTCGTGTTTGTTTGTGTTGAGAATGGAATCGGTGAATCAATATTTGATTCTCTTTCCATTCTATGCATTCTCATAAAATAGTGAAGAAATGAGAGAATTGGTGAACAAAAGGGAAGGCATTCTATGGTTGATTCTTTCGTATAATAAAAAAAAATTGATTTCAAACATCATCTTCAAATGTTTTGTTTCATTTAATTTTTTTTTTAAATATTTCAAATACAAAAATTAATAAGTTGATATCAAATCTTCATATCAACGTTTGTATTTTAACCTTTTCTTATAAAACCAGTTATTCAAATGCTAATATCATTTTTTTATTATTTATTATTATTTATTTTTTTTATGTTTGGGTTTCTTCAAAATTCGCTAGAACTATTATAAATAAATATTATTAGAATTAATTTTCAATTGTGTACATTATTACGAATTGCACCCAACAAAATATCCTCCAATATTGCTTTTGCGATAGAAGGTTAGCATATACTCAGTGTATTTAAAGGGAATAAAAAGTGAGAATAGTTAACGACATTCTATGGCATTCTCACGTACCAAACGTGCCCTTATACTCTATCAAAAGGGAATAAAAAGTGAGAATAGTTAACGACATTAATTTGCGTTACCAATGAAGTTTATGCGTATAGGGTGTTATGGTTAAATGTAGCAATGACGAGTAGCGATGGAGCGGTGGCGATGGTATGAGCAATAGTTACGGTTCATCACTCACCGCTTTTAAAAGAAGCATTGGAAAATGAGCATTTTTAAAAAAATAGTAAAGCTCACCGCTGCTTTGCCAAACGACTACAAACTAAAATGCTCATTGCTCACCGCTCCAAAAAGCTTCACATCGCTCCGTGCCAAATATACCAATATTAAAAACAAATATACTAAGACAATAGATTTCATTTAATTCATTTTGACAAAAATAGTACTCATTTTGTCCTAAATTTGTTATCGTCTAAAAAAAACACATATTTTTAATATTATTGCTTTCTCTTGTTTACTTTTGTCATAATAACAATTTTACTCTTAAATAATTAATTAATATTTTTTTTAAAGCTTGTAATAATAATTTCAAGCAAGAATAATATGGTAAAGTTGATTAAACTCTTTCATTTATATTTAGTAGTTGATAATTAATTTGGTATATTATAACAAAAAATGTGAAATGTTATTTTAAGACGGAGGGGTAAGTACTAAGACGATTGGTTAAACAACACTCTTTAAAACATAAACTTAACACAAAAACTAATAAAAATATGATAAAGTTGATTAAACTTTTTTATTTATATTTAGTAGTTGACAATTAAGTTGATATATTATAACAAAAAATGGGAACTGTAATATTAAGACGAAGGGGGTAAGTATTAAGATGATTGGCTAAAAAACACTCTTTAAAACATAAATTCAACACAAAAGTGTTGGAAAATTTAGTGCACTTGTGGGATTAGTTCACACCTTGTAATGGGTTAGGAGGTACGGAGTGTACACCCATAAGGTCCATGAACACCCTGACTCTTATAGTGGTTTGTATTGGTAGTACTAGTAGAAAGTACGCTTGTGGAAAGTCTTGCTTGTGGTTTCCATCGATAGCGATGTTTCCACCGATGGCGATGTTTCCAGCGATAGCGATGTTTCCATCAAGCGATGTTTCCACCAAGCAAGTGCTATGAAAGTTTCCAATTGCTAGAAATCTATGCTAGAGGTATGAAAGTGCTAGTGTTAAAGCATTGCTAAATGGCGATTACAACGCTTAATGACCACGTTTAATTGGTCATGTAACCACTAATGACTATAATGGGGATAGTTATGAGGTGATTAATGGGCGATTAATCCTCATAATTCCATTTGAGCGGTGAGAGTAATGTCCTATAAATAGGATATCTGATTATGCATGAAACACATACAGAAAACGATTAACACTTATAAGCGCAAGGGTTATAGAATTGTGCCTAATTCCATAACTACATTTGGTCTTATCCCAAGTAGATATTCGTGTAACCCAGGCATTAGGGTCGAATAGTTTACTTTGGAAAGTGATCACACGATTTCAAGTGATATCCGGTAACCACCTAGTGGTATTTGTTTCTGCTGACTTATTGTTTGTTTGGTGAATTGATTATCTAACCACGCTGCGGGAATCTAAACCCCAACAATCAAAGTAAACTATTTTGTGATAATCAATGGCAATCTTTGCAATGAAACACATGGCTTCAAAATTTGCCAAGCTTGATAAGTTTGAAGGGTGGTCTTTAGGAGGTGGCGGAAGAAGATGCACTTCTTGTTGTCAAGCATGAGTGTGGTGTATGTGCTTACTACACCTATTCACGATGATGGGGATGATGCTACTATGGAGCGGATCGAAGGAGGAGCAAATGGGAGAATGATGACTACATATGCAGAGGTCTTATTCTCAATGGTATGTCCGATTCTCTGTTTGATATTTATCGAACTTTGAATCTTCCACGAGCTGTGGGATTCCTTGGATGCCAAATATATGGTGAGGATGCATCAAGTAAGAAGTTCCTTGTTAGTAATTTCACAAATTACAAAATGACCGATTCAAGACCAATTATGGAACAATACAATGAACTTCTTGGAATACTTGGAAGGTTTACACAACACCATATGAACATGGATAAGGCTATCAAAGTCTCTTGTGTCATTGACAAACTCCTCCTTCATGGAAAGATTTCAAGCATACCTTGAAACATATGAAGGAGGAGTTAACTCTTGTTGAGTTAGGCGATCATCTGCGCATTGAGGAATCCTCAAGGTGCGGGGATAATGACAAGCCAAAGAGTAGCAATGCTCTTGGTGCATCTGTTGTCAATATGGTGGAGCATAACAACTCCACCGGTACAATGATAACAAAGGCAAACGCAAATATCATGATAACACAAAGGCAAATCTTAACAAGAAGGCAACTCTACTTGTTGGAAATGTGGCAAGGCTGTTCACATTAAAGGGGACCGCAAAGGTGTTAAAATTGGTGGTAAAGCCAATGGATCGTGCACTAATGGTTCGAGGAGTGGTGGTTCACCAACTCACCGAAAGGTCGAATATGTTTAATAAGTCTTTTCGATTTATTATGTTACATATGTATCTCAATCTTTTATGTGCGGGATGATGATGTTGCGTGGTTGGTTGACTCTAGTGCAATAGTTCATGTGTGTAAAGATAGAAGTCGGTTCAAGACTTATGAGTCAACGAATGATGGTTCTATTCTTCACATGGGAAATGAGTCAACGACCTTGGTGCATGGTCGTGGTTGTGTAGATCTTAGGTTTAGTTACGGAAAGATTGTAACTTTGTTTAATGTTATTCATGTTCACGATATAAGGAAAAACTTGGTTTCAAGTAGTGTTTTGAATAATCATGGATATAAACAAGTTATTGAGTCGATAAATTTGTGCTCTATAAGCATGGTGTTTTTATTGGTTTTGTTATTTATGTAATCAAATGTTCGGGCTTAATGTTACCACCGATAGTGTTATTTCACTTTTGTGACCACATATGACCGGATGACTCTACCCTTTGGCATGCTAGACTTGGCCATGTTCACTATAAAAGAATGCAAGATATGTCTAGGGATGGTTTAATCCGCTTTTGACATGGACACTTTGAAAAGTGTAAAACTTGCATGTTGACCAAGATAACCAAGAAACCCTTTCGTGGTGTTAGTCGTGAGACTAAGATCTTGGAGCTTATTCACGATGACTGTGTGATTTGCATGCCACTCCTTCTTTGGGGAATAAGAAGTACTTTGTGACATTTATTGATGATGCTTCTAGATTTTGTTATGTCTATCATTACATACCAAGGATGAAGCATTAGATAAATTCAAAGTGTTTAAAAGCGAAGTTGAATTACAACTTGGGTCTTTGATCAAAAGATTAAGGATCGATAGGGATGTGAGTACATGGATACTCGGTACTTTCGATCTGTTGGAATAATCCATGAAACGATCGCCCTTATACTCCTCGGCAAAATGGTATTTACGAAAGGAAAATAGGGTCTTGAAGGAGATGGTTAATTCCATGTTGTCCTATTCGGATCGAGTCGAGGGTTACGGGGTGAAGCTATGTTAACGACTTCCTATTTGTTAAATAGGGTTCCCAACAAAAGGAACAAGGTTACCCTTATGAACTCGGACTAAAAGGAAACCCAACCTTAATTATCTCAAAGTTTGGGGTTGTAGGGCATTGTAAGACTCACGATCCAAAGTTGAAAACTTTGGGTGAAAGAGGCATTGATCGCATCTTTGTTGGATATGTTGAGCATTCCAAGGCTCTTAGGTTCTATGTTATTGAACCTAATGAACATGTTTCGATTAACACAATAATTGAATCAAGGGATGCAGATTTTGATGAGAATAGATTCTCATCGGTCCACTGAACCACGTCGAGGATTCCTAATGGAACTCATGACACCGTGTATCGAGGTACTGATGATGAACCATCGGTGGTCCCCGATGAGTTTGTGGTACAACAACTGAACCTATGCTCGGGAAGAGCAAAGGGTTAGGACTCCAAAGTCATTTGGACCGAGTTTCAACTATACTTAGTTGAAGGAACTATGGATGAGGTCTCGACCAATACTCCTATTGCTTCATTGTTGAGGATGATCCCAAGACATTTGAAGAAGTAATGAAGTCCCGTGATATTGCTTTACGGAAAGAAGCAATCAATGATGAGATGGATTCCATCATGGGCAACAACACTTGGGTGTTGGTTGATCTACCTCCGGTTGCAAACCTCGGGTTGCAAATGGATTTTCAAAAGAAAAATGAAGGTAGATGGAACTATTGAAAAGTTCAAGGCTAGACTAGTCATTCGTGGCTTTAAACAAAAGTCGAATAGACTATTTTGATACTTATGCCCATGTGGCTCGTGTCGATTACCATAAGGCTAGCGATTGCTATGGCATCTATTCAAAACCGGTTATTCATCGGATGGATGCGAAACTACTTTCTTGAATGGTGAATTGGAAGAGGAGGTTTATTTGAACCAACCTCGTGGCTTCATCATGCTCGCAATGAAAACAAGGTGTGTAAACCGATTAAGTCTTTTATGGACTAAAGCGGCACCTAAGCAATGGCATCAAAAATTTGATGAAGTGGTTTTGTCTAGTGGTTATGTTCTTAACCAAGTCGACAAATGTGTATATAGCAAATTTGATGAATCTGGTAAAGGTCATCATTTGTCTATATGTTGATGACATGTTGATCTTTAGCACCGACCAAAATCAGTTGACATGACAAAGGAATTTTGTCATCGAGGTTCTCCATGAAGGACATGGGGAGGCGATGTTATCCTTGGTATAAGGATTAAACATGAAAGTAAAATAATTTCTATCTCTCGGTCTCATTATATTGAGAAGGTGATGAGGAAATTCAATTACTTTGATTGTACTCCGGTGAGTACACCTATGGATACTGTGAGAAGGCGATGCCTAATCATGGCAAGGTCGTATCTCAACTTGAGTATTCTAGGGTAATTGGTCACTGATGTATGCCATGACTTGTACAAGACACGATATTGGTTTTGCGGTGGGAAAATTGAGCGGTATACTAGTAATCCTAGTGCTCATCAACGGCAAGCGATTCACATGGTCTTCAAGTATTTGAAGAGAACTATGGATTATAGTCTTTCATATCTTGGTTATCCATCGGTGTTGGAAGGTTACAACGATGCAAGTTGGATCGATAACTGCGAAGACAATTCGTCTACCGGTGGTGGGTATTCCTACTTGGTGGAGGTGCAATTTCTTGGGCATCCAAGAAGCAAACTTGCATCACCGCTTCAACAATGGAATCTGATTTGTGGCCTTAGCGATTCTTTGGTAAAGAAGTCGAATGGTTGAAAAACTTGCTTCTCGAGATTCCATTGTGGCCTAAACCTATAGCACCTATTTCTATCCGTTGTGATAGTGCGGCTACATTGGCTAAGGCTTATAGCCAAATGTACAATGGTAAGTCTAGACACTTAGGTGTCGACATAGCATGATTCGTGGTGATCATGAATGGGGTGGTATCTATAGAGTTTGTTAGATCTCAATGAACTTAGATGATCACTTGATGAAGGGTTTGGCTAGAGACTTGGTAATAAAGTGCGCTAAAGGGATGGGTTTAAGTCCAACTTAGTCATCGAATGCTAGGACACCCACTCCTCCCGAGGAAACTTGGGAGTCGAGTTCAATGTGGAAAGTCGAACATTCGATGGACCGGAGCACATGTTTTATTTACATCCAAGGTTGTGCTCGAACTCACCGAAAGGAGGATGAAGTCTTTACTTCTTAATGGTTAATTTTCTTTGAAAAGTGCTTGCCGTGAGCATGACTAAAGAGGAACCACCTATGTAAATGTTGAAGTTTTGCCGCTTGAGAAGCTTTGGACTTTAGCTTTTACAACATTTATAAATTTGGATATGGACATGGCTCATATAGTGTCGGGAGTCGATAAGTGTTTGAAAACTTGTGTGTATTTTATCTTGGTATTCAAATGGGTTGAAGGTTCAATTCTTAGAACACCGATTCTCGAATATTTGAACGTGTAATTTACTAAGATGAAAATTCAATTCTCAGGACATTTTCGTTTATGCACATGTTTTGCTTGATGTTTATTTTTCATGCAAAGGAAGTGAACTAAATTTGGGGAGGATTGTTGGAAAATTTAGTGCATTTGTGAAATTAGTTCACACCTTGTAATGGGTTAGGAGGTACGGAGTGTACACCCATAAGGTCCATCAACACCCTGACTCTTATAGTGGTTTGTATTGGTAGTACTAGTAGAAATCTTGCTTGTGGAAAATCTTGCTTGTGGAAAGTATTGCTTGTGGTTTCCATCGATAAGCGATGGTTCCATCGATAAGCGATGTTTCCAGCGATAGCGATGTTTCCACCGAAGTCTATGAAAGTATCTTGCTAGAGGAATGAAAGTCTTTGCTAGTGTTAAAATCTTGCTAAATGGCGATTCAACCGCTTAATGACCACGTTTAATTGGTCGTGTAACCACTAACAGCTATAATGGGGATAGTTATGAGGTGATTAATGGGCCGATTAATCCTCATAATTCCATTTGAACGGCTGAGAGTAATGTCCTATAAATAGGATATCTGATTATGCGTGAAACACATACAGAAAACGATTAACACTTATAAGCGCAAGGGTTATAGAATTGTGCCTAATTCCATAACTACATTTGGTCTTATCCCAAGTAGATATTCGTGTAACCCACGCATTAGGGTTGAATAGTTTACTTTGGAAAGTGATCACACGATTCCAAGTGATATCCGGTAGGTGGTATTTGTTTCTGCTGACTTATTGTTTGTTTCAGCTGAATTGATTATCTAACCCTGTTCTAGGAATCTAAACCCTAACAAAAAGCCAATAAAAACAAAAACAAAAACCACTCAATGGCGCAAGCCATTAGCATCACTCGTGTTTTGACGTACAAAAAAGGGAGAAGAAGAAGGGTGTATGGTGACTTGGCTTTGACTCAAGCCAAAAGAATGCCACGTGGGTCATGCGTGAGTGCACCCGGCTATCTTACATGGCCACTCATAATTAAAGACACATGATGACAAATCTTTTTTCGGTATTTTGTTGGATAGAACATGTGTTATGTGTTATCGACAATGTTAGAAGAGTTTTGAGTTACAGTAAAACCTCTATAAATTGATACTCGATAAATTAATAACGATAAAATTAATAATTTGTCCGGTCCCGACTTGGGACCTGATTAGGACACGTCGATAAAATAATAAGATAATAATTTTTTGAAACACGGTGTATATATATTAGTCAATGAACTATAAATTAATAATTACTAAAATTTCATATATATGTATATATGTGTGTGTGTGTTTAGAGAGAGATCTGCTCAAAATTTTAAGATTAGTAAAAATGAATCCATAGTCGCTTGTTTTTGTTGAACTTCAATCATATTGAGTTTATCTTCAATCTCTTATGCACTAAAGACAGGTGCGTTGTCTTCTCGTATTGCAATAAAAAGTGTTAATTTTATTTTATAAAGTGTGAATGTTAATTCATAAAATGTTAATTGAAACTTGTTTTTCAAAGTTATTTAGTCTCTAATGAGTATACATTGTAATATTTAGTATATTAGACTTGAAAATTTAATGGTCATCGTAAAACCTCTTTAAATTAATAAATTATTAATTTATCGATATAATAATATCTCGTTAAATTAATAAAATATCCGGTCCCAACACTATTAATTTATAGAGGTTTCTTTGCAATAAAACCTCATAAATTAATAGTGTTGGGACAGGATATTTTATTAATTTAGCGAGATATTATTATATCGATAAATTAATAATTTATTAATTTAAAAGGTTTTATTTATGACTTTAAATTTTCAAATCTAATATACTTGGTTACAATTTATACTCATTAGAGACGAAAGATAATTTGAAAACAAGTTCTAATTAACATATTATAAATACACGTTCGCGCTTTGTGAAATAAAATTAACACTTTTTGTGCAATACGTAAGCAACGCATCAACTCTTTAATGCGATAAAGATTTTATGATAAACTCAATATGGATTGAAGCTCAACAAAAACAAGTTACTTATGGTTATTTTTACTAAACAATCTTAGGATTTAGGTTGTGTGTCTGCCACGCACACACACACACACATATATATATATATATATATATATATATATATATATATATATATATATATATATATATATATATATATATATATATATATATACGCATATATATGGAATTTTTAGCGATTATTAATTTTTAGTTCGTTGACTAATATATATACTGTTGAGATTCAAATATTATCTTATTATTTTATCGATTGAAATTATCTTTGATCATTCCCAAGTTGAACCTGACAAATGTTAATTTTATCGAGTTATTAATTTATCGAGTGATAATTTATGTAGGCTTTCTTATAGTTCATTTTCCCTTTTCTTTTATGGTCCATACATATAGCTATCCGTTTTTAGTGTTTAGTACAAAAAAGAAAAGGCATAGTTTGTCCGATAGGTTTTTGTACTTACATATTTTAAGTTTTATTGTATTCGGCTATTCGCAAACTTATTGGATATCAAGAGATTGCGATATAACAAAACTTATAAATGTCATATAGTCACTGCGATATTATACATTATAATTTGGTATTGCGAGATATCTATCGAAAGATAAATTTGTGCTTGTCATGATGGTTAATTTTTTGAAATAATTTATATTGTATATAAAGAGAAAATATATTTGCTTAAAACTAAAATATTCTCAAACTATAAAAATTAGTGCAGTTTATTAATTATTTAAATACTTAATTACAATTTGAACTATTAAATTTTTTCACTTTCGCTTACTCTACGCTCATATATACATAAAAGTTTTGCACACAAAATTAATGCTACTATACACCGTCGGTGATATGAGCGAGTAATCGTATATTGTATTTTAAAGAAGGGATTGGAAATGATGAATGCTAATAAAACGCAATAGATTACGAGTTAGTATTTCAGAAATTATGATACCATCATTGCTACAATTTTTTTTAGCAATTTTGACTAAACTAAAGCGCATGAATATTAAGCTATAGACTTAATTTTGTTTACTGCTGACATATCGAAAAAGATATAATTGAAGATTCACCATTGATTTTTAGGTAGGGATATAAACAAAATCAATACCAAAATTATTATATATCCGAGTACTATCTTCGCGTAGCGACGACAGATACCATATAATTAAAATTTTCGTTAAATAATATTTATCGATTGGAAGACGCTAAACACTGATGAGTGGTGATGACAGTGATCACCGCAAATGCACTTAAACTGAGTGTAATAAGTAAACAAACGATGCATTCATACCCTCATTAATGTGTCGTCATTGAAACCCACAACCAACACATTTACGGTGAGAAAAAAGTAAAAGTTTGTCGGTCGTTTGATCGACCGACTTGTAATTGGGCTATGTAATGTTGGCTTTTGTGATGTATTTTCATATATAAGTAAGGTATATTTAGTTGATGATGTTGATTTCGTTAGTGATAGATTGAAAAGAAAATGTGACGCCGAGTAAACTTGCAGTGATATATTGATCACTTAATTTTTTTTTTGAACGGCAACTTTTATTAAGAACTAGCAAGACGCTAGACAATTACAAGGAAAGAGATTTAGGATGTTGGAGCCAACGATCCCATGTAAAATTAAATCTACTTCTAGCATTACACCAAGAAAAAGAACTAGAAGTAATATCATCAAAGATAACATCTTTCCTAGGCTTGTTTGAGGCAAACAGCAGCTTGTTCCTGTATGACCAAATATACCACCACGAAATATAAAAAACACCCTCCAGAATGGATTTGATATAAGATCCCAACCTAATGCCTCAGTAAACCAAGATAACCAATCCGTATAAGACCCAAGATGAGACCAAGGAAGATCCCACCAACGACATATCATCGATGGATATCGAAGCCATAGAGCATCCGAGCAGGAGGTGAGAAATGTCTTCATCTTCAAAAGAACAGATAGGACAAACGGAAGGCGGGACATGGATTCTCTACTAATCGTGTTAACCCGAGAAGAAGCTCACAAGAGATACTCTCAAGCAAAATGTTTATTTTGATAGGAATGGACTTGACCCATCCGGTACCTCTCGCATCTTTAGGCAAGAAAAATCATCTAAGTAATTTCTCACATCACAAACACGATACAAACTGAACCGTTTAAAGACCAACTCAACGATCCTCCATACGGAGAGAGTGGCGAGATCCAACATCTCTAAGTCGCATAAACGGAGAGATTCGACACCTCCCCTGATAGCCCGACGAAAAGATAAATCAATAGAACCCTGGACTTTAGACGCAACAGTACAATATTGATCACTTAATAATTACTAGTTGGGTACTCGTGCGTTGATACTAAGTATCAGTCAAAAAAATTTATCCATTTTTCCTGATATTATGCATGGATCAGATATATGATGGCGAATTCTTCAGAAAAAATCATGTCTTCCACAATGGAATCTGATAAGTGAGATTTCGAGTAAGTTTTTCCATAATCTTCTTCTGTCCGAAGAAATGAGTCATCGAAATAATGAGTCATCATTGATATCGACACATCTGACAAATGTTCGGGAGTTCCTCTATGCAATCCTTTTCCTTCTTCTTGTTGTTGCATATCTCGTTTGTACACATCTTCTCTTTGTTTTCGGGCCTCTAGTGAGTTACAAGCGAGTTTGAGAAGATCAAATCTTTGATGATTCCATCATCTATGATTGAGTTGCAAAACTTACGGATAGGTATCCTACATCCGAACCAAATTCTTTACGGTTAAAGAATCTTTTCTAGTTGCTCAAAGCTGCTAGGATATTCCTATGTGGCAACATGCTATTAGGTGGTGGTCCCGGTCAAATCAATACGCTCTAAGAAGAAATATTTGAATATCAATCTCATCGATCTCATAAGTATCATACCAAATTCCATCAATCGAATCAGTTTTTCGATAAATACGAGACATCTAAGTCATACAAGTAAAGAGATTTATTCATTGATAATAAAAAGAAAAAACGTGAATGGGGACTGTATTAATGATAAAATAGAATCCTGGGTTGCAAACAATGATTCAATTGATGATGAAAAAAGAGAATTCTTGGTTCAGTTCTCCAACTTAACGACAAAAAAAAAGGATTGATCAAATTTTATTGAGTCTAACTCATAATGATCATTTATCAAAGAATGACTCTCGTTATCATATGATTGAACAACCGGGAGCAATTTACTTACGATACTTAGTTGACATTCATAAAAAGTATCTAATGAATTATGAGTTCAATACATCCTCTTTAGCAGAAAGACGGATATTTGCAGCAGCAGGTATCATGTGATTAAAATACATGCACCGGCGAAATAATAATGACGAGTTGGTTAACCTGAGAAAAACAAGAAGAAATGATTCCGGTCTAGCCCGATTCAGTCGTTTGTACCGCTTTTCGACGGTACTCTCAGGTTCATTTTCAGACGGCTTTTTTGGGCTGGTCGAAGAGGTGGAGACTCCGGTTCCCGGTTAAACCGATTAAACCCATTGGTACAGTCCGGTTTTTAAAACCATATGTATCATCAACTTGTTTGCATATAAACTTTGTGTGTTTTTTTAGTTTATATAATATATATAATAACATGTATTTTTTATTTTAAAGATGTTTTAAAAATAACATTTATTATAAAGCTGAAAAGTAAATAGGTAGTAATGATTATAAACATTTTTTATATTAAATTATATTATATTGTTTTAATCATTTTGTTTAAACATGTCTGAAAAAGTGCTTTAAAGTATTGTAACTAATGTTATTCTAGTTATACTCATTAAAAATTGCATTTATTTATAATGAGTATGGTGCAATGTATTGATTTCATACCAAATCAACAATTCCATAATAAATAAATGTGTTATCTTAATATTTAAAGAATTTTATTTTAGAAAGGTATAAAATGTTATAGTAACTATTTGCGTCTCATATTAAATGTCCATAAGGGAGGAGGGAGTCCAAGTTTCATACCTAATACTGCGAGGGTCTTGCGTCACCTCTGTCCGATAAAATCTTCCAACTCAAAACTACCCCAATCTACCCTAACACTACCCTAAGTGGACGGTGGTACCTAGTACCAATTTCATTTTTTTTTTTTTTTTTCCACTTTGTGGTACCTTCTTCTTCCTCGAGTGGTACCCTTTTGTTCTGCACTGCAAAACAAGCAAAAAAAGACAAAATAAAATAAGAAATACAAACCAACGTTTAAATTTGCAACGTTCACCTTCGACACGAACTACATAATCCAACCCCTTACCTTACCCGAGCTACGGTATGGTGTAGCTGTTCGGTTCATGAACTCGCCCCCAACCCGACTCCACTCAGTCCCCTCTAATTGTATCTTTAATTGTCTCGTATTAAGTGTCTATTACCATAAATAAAGGAATCTTGATTTTTAATTTTGTCTTTTGACTTTTATCTATACTACATTATAATATATTTAGAACTTTCTATAAAAGGAAGTCTTAAAAATATAAGCTTACACATGTTACTATAATTAGTAATTTATATAATTGAGAAAAAAAACATAATGTAGAACACTTTAATGCACATAATTTTCAGACGTACAAGACAAGAAGTATAACGTACACCAATTTAATGCACATATTAAAAAAAACAAAACACCACATTAATGTTATTTAATATAGTCAATTAATTAACTGATCAATAAATACAATTAATACAGTTATTAAAACATCCTTAACATAATAAATACAAATTATCAAGCATATTGTACAACCAACTTAAACACAATTCCTACATTAAAAGTCACTAATACAAATAATATTCAAGCCCGAACGGGCAACATGCCAAATGGGCTTGAGCCCGAACAGGCGCAGGCCAAACAGGCTCGAGCTCGAACAGGCACGGGCTAAACGAAAATTTTGAAATATGTAAATTTATTGTCAAAAAAAACATAATCAACTAAAATACATGATTCACTTGAAAATTTTATTTCAATGACTCGCCATAAGCAACGCGATGTGAAGACTTTACGTTAAATGTCACTAATACAAATAATAAAGCACAATACAAATATTAAAGCTTGAACAGGCAACATGCAAATGGGCAGGAAGAAACAGAGAACCGGTTCGAGTCAGAATAGGCGAAATTAAATGAAGTTTTTGATATCAATAAATTTATTGTCAAAAAGAACATAATAAACTAAAATACTTGATTCACCGGAAAATTTTATTTCAAAGAATCACCATGAATGCTTGGCAGATCTATCTATTATTAATTGAAAGTATAATTGTACTAACAATTTATTACAACTAAAACTTTGTGTTTTTATGTTAATTGAGAGTATAATTGTTATTTAGTTAACTAATATGTAACAATTATATCTAAAACTTTATACTTTTTGTTATTGACACTTAATATGATACGGAAGAAATAGTAAAAATACCAATTTTCTCATCTTAAAAGGCATAGATTAATTTTAAATTTACGTTCTTTTGAAAGAATAAATTACAATGCCATATGTTGCAACACTAATAAATGATGAGGTAGATTGTAGCTAATATGGTAGGGTCCCACACGTGGCAGCCACATGTAATCCAGGTGGGAAATCCATAACAAGATCCTAATTGATGTCGTATGTGTTTTGAAGAAGAAAATAGATAAAAGGTGGCACGTGAAGGTTAAAGATACTCCTCTTGTCACTAAACGCCGCCCCACATTTTTTTGGATCCGGGCCAAATATCTTTGCTTTTGAAAACTACTACTTCCCCCATTTTGTAGTAATAAGAAGACGAGTTATCATTTTATAGTTGCAAATAGTTTTAATGATAAAAAATGCTTGTTATAAACGAAAAATAATATTAGTTTAAAAATTTGGGGACTAAAGATAATGTTTTAAAACACTGTTCGACTCGTGTGATTCAACCGGTTGAATCGTTCTAGTTGAAAAATGAGTCAGCCGGGTTACCCGACGGATTGGGTAAAAAAAACGGTTCAAATTAAGCCGGGTTAACTTGCCTGTTTGAAGCATCCCGAGTTAACCCGGTTTTCGATGTGTATTAATAATATCCTTTTGAAACATATGTTTTCAACATTATTTTTTTTTCTTTCACTTTTTGGTTTTTCTTTTGTATATATTATAGATAAACGTTCACTTTTAAAAAACACAAAATTTAAGTAATCCCACCAGCCACACTCTTTACTAGTCAATTATTATCTTGACTCACTAAACTTTCTTTTATTAATTGAAATATTACATGAACAATTATTTTAAAACATCGAAAAATAATAATACAAACACTTATCTATACTACTTATAAATAATTAATGTTCATTCTTAAAATCGTAAATCTTTAAAACTTAAATTACCTTAAAATATCTTTTAAGACACATTAAGTTTGATCAATTCTAAATTTGATAATTTTCAACATCACACTATGTTACATTTTGTATTTAAAAAAAACACACATTTTGCATCATAAGTTGAATTAAAATTACGATTTCACAAATATAATTATTATTCTTATACATCGTCGCTTTTCTGCGGGTAGCGAGATAGTGATTTACACCTTAAATTCAATCTCACCCCGACAACAAAATTGAGTAATGTTATACTGGTATAAGTTTACTTCATCATCTTAATTGATTATCTATCCACAAATAATGACAGTATAATTCATTAAACCTCTTTCTGTATATGCATCTTTGATATTATCAAGTTTCTTTATCGTATTGTTAGAAGTCATGTTATCTCTTCTCATAAAATAATACTCGTGATATATTCTGGGGTTTTCGCACGAATTAGATTTAGCTGAAAAGTTTAGATTAATATACGGGGTTTAAAATAATGTTGGCGTATTTAGTTTTCTCACAGAGTTATTAAACGCCGGTTATAATTTTTTTTGTATAGTTCCTGAGTCGTGATATTAGAGCAATAAGTGTCATAACAAGCTCAAGCTCTTTATTTAAGTCTTACGAGATGTCACATCACCTTAAAATACAACTTCAAAATAACCATCTATCATAATACAACACAAATTCCACAAAATTATTCTTCATTTGGGCCCATCACCTTCAAGTATATTTTCTTTTCATTTTTTTAAATAAACTAAAATTCATTCATTAAAATAAGATTACAATACAAAATATTAAAAAACATACGAAACATAAAAATAAAGATAAAAAAAAAGACACGGAAAAAAAAAAAACATACAACACATAAAAAACATACGAAACTTAAACATTTTATTGCCCGGTCAGTTAGACGGATATTTCTTCATTATTTCTTCTTGTTTCCTCCGGAAGTATGCGCTTTGGCCGGTGTGGTCGATTCGGGATCAAGCATGAGAAACTCCAACTCTCTACACTCCGGGTACCCCAGTTCTTTCGGTCTCCTCGCCTCGTACGCGGCTATGGCTACTTCAGCTTTGCGTCTACACTTGGAAGATAAAACTCCGAAAAAGACTCCGTTTGACTCCCCCCGGCGCCCTCGGCGTCTCCATCGACTTGGTTTTCTTTTGCGGCTCTCGATTTTCCGGCGGGACGAGTTTGGGTGTCAGGGCCGAATAGATCGTCGAGATTTGTCATACCAATCGGTCCTCCGCGTCCCATTTGAGGTATTTTCTCAAAAATTCCCACCCGTGAACATATAGGAAGTTTCTCCTACCAAAGCGTTGACTAAAATTGATGTTTGCATTCCCGATATAATCACCCTCATTTCCCTGCTTCTACGTTGTAAATGTTTGTAAATAGCGTTGAACTTTTGGCAAACACCGTAAGCCTGCTCCATTTCCCCGTGATCATATTTTTGGTAAGAGGATCACGTTTTGTAGCCGTGTTAAAATCCTCCATAATCTGGTTCCAAAACGCTTTATCGAATGGTCATTTCCGATCTTAGCGTCCTGGGAAACTTCCACCTAAGTCTCGGCTAGCAACGTTTCTTTGTCGCATGTCCAACGGGTATTCACTCATGTCATTTCCTCCATGTCATCCTCATCGTCCGCGTCCAAGTTCACTATTGGTGATTTTTTTGTTTTTGACGGTTTCACAACTTTTTTTCCTTTACGTTATGCATCACGTGTGTCTTGTGATGGGGGTTGTGGTACTTTGAATTGTTATTGTGATGATTATGATTCAAAGAATTGTGGCTGAGATTGGAAAACTGTGTCGTGATGATTGTGGGAGAAAGATTGTGGTGGTGTATTTCTTGGATTTTGGAAATTGTGGAATCCTTGTTGTTGGTTTTGATGATACGCAAGTTGTTGTTAATAAATTTGCCCGGGTGACATTTGCGTACCAAATGGAGGAATCATTTGCGAGGAAGAATTTGAGTTTTGTGACGATGGGGTAGACGTTTTTGTTAATACAAATATCGTCATTAAAGGTTATTTATATTTTATGATCTTTACCTAAGTTTTGTTAACGACAAATGCAAATTTAATTTTTGTAAAGCATAAAGCTTGTCAATATTAATAGATATTAAAACAAGCTTTTCCTTAAATAATATCTTCATCACTTAAGCATTTACATTTTGATTAGTCATATATCAATTAACTTTGATATCCCTCTAAACCATAATGTATGTTAACATTTTTAGATCAAGCATGTTTTAGTTACTTAAAACAAAACATTACACATGTATTTACATTTAACATATTTCTAAAAATAGAAAACAACAAATGACATCATGTGGTGCATCATTAAAATCTCTAGAGGATTTCATAAGATATTTTGTGTGGATTTGGACTCTACATATCTTACATGATCTTGGTTAGATTTGGTTGACTTTGGTAAAATTTTGGTAATCTTCTTTATCGGACACAGCGGCACAAAAAGTTTATACCAAGGTGAACCAATTATTTGGTTCCGTGGTCCGTCGTATCGCATAATGTTTTGGCTATAAATAGCAAGCCAAACCAAGTTGTTTTCTCATCCCTTTCAAGCATAATCACATACATTCCTTCTCTCTAATATTTCTAACTCAGTTCATATCATTATAGTGATCCTCTTTTGTAGCAAAGAAGATCAATGCATATTCAAGCTTCAACAAATAGTTGGAAGTCTTGTTTGTTTTGTTGTTGTATGATCTAGTCTTGTTCATACATCATTGTTGTACCAAACCATCATAAACTTGTGAGTGTGGGTGGTTAGTATTTTAGTCCTTAAAATACATTGTGTGTGTGTAGTGATTGTACCATTGCAAAAGAACTCGACATCTAGCTTAGTGTCGGAAATAGTGTGTAAGTGAAGTGTAAAGGTTTCTCCACCGGTGAAAGGAGCTTGTTGACTAGTGAAGTTAAACTCTCGAGTTGGAGACTCGGGGAGTGGAGTAGGGCAAGGAAAAATAGTCCTTGTAGACCGAATCACTATAAACAACTTGTCGTGGTTTGATTGTTTCTTTCCTTATTTACTCTTTATATATTGCTTGCATATTGTTTGATATCTTTGATCAATATCAATTGATCATTACAATAAGTTTCAAAACAAAGATTTTAATCAGTAAACTATTCGACCCCCCCTTCTAGTTTTCCACAATTGGTACCAGAGCCTCGTTGCTCAAGATTTTCTAAAATATATTGTATTTTATAAACTTGAAATGATCCATGGATTCGAAAACTTTAAAGAAGGGCAATCTATGCAAAGACCATCACTCTTTGAAACCAATGAATTTATCTATTTGAAAACCGTTTTGAAACATATGTAAAGTCAAAAGATATAGATCTTTGGTTTGTTATAATTAAAGGAGACTTTAGTCCTACAACAAAAGATATTTCTAGTGATGATTAAAAGAAATTAATAGCTAAAAATAACGAAGCTAAAATGATGCTTTATAATGCTTTACATAGAAAAGAATATGAAATAATTTTTATGTGTGAAACCGCAAAAGAGATTTGGGAATCTTTAATTATTACACATCAAGGAAATTCACAAGTTAAGGATAACAAAATTGATCTTCTTATTCAACAATATAAACAATTTGTTATCCATGAAGATGAAACCATTGATTGTTGATCTGCTTGCTTTAATACTATTATTACTTCTCTTAAAGCACTTGATGAAACTTTTCGTAGTAAGAACTTTGTCAGGAAATTTCTTAGAGCACTCCATCCGAAGTGGAGAACAAAAGTAAAGGCTATTGAGGAATCAAAAGATCTCTCAATAATGTCACTTGATGAGCTAATTGGAAACCTCAAAGTACATGAAATGGTGATAGTGAAAGATTCAGAGATCATCAAATAAAAAAGAGAGAAAGTCAAATCCGTTGCTCTAAAGCAAGAACAAAATCTAGTGATGATGAAGAATCTTGCTCCGGAGTGAAGATGAGGAGTATGCTATGGCAGTTAGAAATTTCAAAAAGTTCTTTAGAAGAAGAGGAAAGTTCGTAAGGCAACCCCGAGATGAAAAGAAGTCATTCCGAAAAGACCGAGATGACAAAAAGAGAAAAGGTGAAAGGAAGTGATTTAGATGCGGTGATACAAGTCATCTAATAAGAGATTGCCCCAAGCCACCTAAAAGCAAAACTCAACGAGCTTTTGTAAGTGGTGCTTCGAGTGATAGTGAAGATGATGAAGAATTAAGCAAGGATGAGATCGCTCTAATGGCACATGAATCAAATGAGGTACATTCTGAGTCATCTTATTATTCTATTGATGATGACACTTTGCAAAAACAATATAATCAATTGTGTGAGCTTAGCTTGAAAATCATAACTAAAAACAAGTTTTTAAAGTCTAAAAAGGAATTTTTAGAAAACGAAATTTATGAGTTAAAAGAAAAGGCAAAACGATTAGAAAAGGGGAACGCAAATGACGATGGCTGCAAATCATGTCAAGATCTTAGTCTTGAAATAGAAAAGCTAAAACTCACACAAGAAGTTCTCATTGAACATTGATGAGTTTCTAAATACTCATCATTTTTACATAATCTAAACCGCAAAATCATCTCGAAAACACTCAAAACACATCAAAATGATCAAATTATCACAAATCAGTGTTTTATGTGTTTCAAATGCAAAATATCAAAATCGATGAAAATGTATCAAGTTTGCAAAATTGGCGCTTTAGTCCCCGAGTTTTAAAAGTTGTCAAATCTAGTCCACGAAATTCAAAATGTGAAATTTATCATTCAAGGTCCCTGAAGTATTTTAAGTTGTTTAAAATGATCCTTGAATGATTCTTTGGTCAATTGGCAAGAAAGGTCCCTTAACTTTGGAAATTTGCAAATTTAGTCCTTGGACCTTTAAAAATGGATTTTATGCAAAAAGGGTCCTTGTTTTATCAATGTTTGTCATGATTGGTCCTTGTGAGAAGTTTGGAAATGTTCACTTTTAATCCTTGAAGTTTGGTCGAATTACACTTTTGGTCCTTGTATTAAGCCTAAACCAAACGGATCCTTATAATAATCCAAGCCCAATTACAAGCCCAAACCCATCTGCTCTTGACCCCTTGCACCTTGAGCCCCAGTCCAATTGCAAAAAGAACCCCTGTCACTATGCATTTGGACCCCCTTTGTTATTTAGCTGTGGTCAACAGAAGTCAAAAGAGGAGAAACACGCGCGCAAAAACCACGGTTACTGTAGACTCTCCTCTCCACTTCTGTTTACCCAAAACCAGCCATGGTTTCACCCCAATTTCAACCCCCCTCCCATTCCTTGTCCCCTCCACACCTTCTAAACAACAAAAAGCTTTAATTAAAACAACCAAACTCATTAAAGCTAAAAACCTGCTTTGAAGAATTTTTGGCGCCAAAAAGCTAGGTGGACGGTTCTGATCATTTTGAGTGATCCAATGGCTCAACTTTGGTGGGATAGATTCAGAGTACATCAAGGATGCAAGAAAGTCTATAAAGGAGAGAGAGTTGCAATGTAAATGATCTATCTAGTGTAATTTTAAGCTTTTATTGTCGTTTTAAGCATTTTTAAGTTTCAAGTGTATGTTTCTATCTTCTAACTCTGTATTTCAAGGTCTTTTGTTATAAGAAAGCTTTTGTGAAGATTTAATTCAAGTATCATATTGTATTTCATCTTATGCAATTTTCCTCAAATTCAAAAATCTCATGTTGTTTCAAATAATGTTTTCAGTTGTTTATATGGATTAGAATAGGTCACATAAGCTCCCATATAGCTTTTATAAGCTATTAGATACACTAAAAATCAGTTTAGAATCAAAACAGAAAAAATATCAAAAATACCAATTAAATAGGTATAAAATCAAAAATCACTTTGAGAAGGTGTTCACAGCTGGAGCAAGGTGTATCTTGGATGGCCTTGGGTTAGTGAACCTGTGGGGGTTCTATAGGGAGTAGTCCTTGGTCTTGGTTCTTGGTTTTCAGCTGAATCACAATTGTAAGCCTTTTTAAGTAATTTTGCATTTCACTGTTGTGGTTAGTTAGTTGTTGTAATTTCTTGTTCTTAGTGTTAATTAGTCATAGTTAAGTTAGTTTAAACCTTAAAATCAATAGCTTATTCTTTGGAATTCATAGTTGCTTTAAAATCTTATTTAGGCAGTCATAATAGCTTAAGTCTAAATTCTTGGTTTTAAGTTGTTATTACTGTGGATTCAGGCTTGTTTAGTCTTAGTTAATGATATTATAAGGTCTGAAATTAAGCTCATGTTTTAAATTTAAGATTTAGTTTGAAAAACATCAAAACAGTTAGCCTAAAGGGGTGTTTGGTTTGTAGTGTTTAAAGGTGCTCTAGCTTTTAGCTTTGTTGGAAATCTTCATAACTTGGTTTAAACCACTAAATTCAGTCATAGAAACAGGTTCTTATTAGCAAAAAGTCAAAAATTCCTTTGATCTTAATTATGCAGTCACTGTTGGAGCTTTTAAGATCCATGATCATCATTTTGTGTTCAAAAGTTGTTAACCTTGCTTAAGTTAGTCTTATCTTACTTTATAACAACATATTCATGATTTAGATCAACTCAAATCTCACTTTGGTCAACTTTTTGGTTTTTCTCAAAAAGTCAAAATTCTCAAATGGTCGTTTTTGAATAAAACTTGGAATTTCACTGTGGGTTCATTAGTAGGTTTCAGATTATAAGCTTTGGAGGTATTGTAGTCTAGTTGGTAAAGAAAAATAGAAAAATGATAGTTCTTAGTTTCTCAGCTTTTTGAGTGCTTATTTTTCTGCTTTTTGTGAGGTACCTATTTCAAAAACTGTCCTGTGCACAGTGGTTAAGCTCAAATTGAAAAGCTTGCACTGAGCTTATTACTTGTCCAAATCTCTTGTTCTCTGGTTCTTTGGAAAGCCAACCTAGTCCTCTTGAAGTATCAAGTCTTGTTTTGTACTTTTGAGCTTGTTAGCTAGGGCTGCTACTAGCTTATATCTTGTCCCATTTTCTGTTTTTCAATATATAAGTCAAGTGCTTATTTGCCTTTTCTTAGCTTATCAGTGTGCTCCTTTTCATTCTTTAGTTTCATTTCAATAGCTTGTACCTTATTCCATCTTGTTCTAGCTTTGGTTTCAGTGTTCAAGCTTATTTGAGCTTATTTCACCCAAACAAGCTTATTTAAGCACTGTTTGGTCATAAGCTCTTCAAATCAGCTTATTTGAGTTTTGTAAATTTTTTGTCTTTATTAAAGTTTCATATTATTAGTATATAAGTAGTTTTCAAAAATAAAAATCACAAAAACATCAATATAAAAATAGTGATAGCGTTTATTTAAGATTTTTTAGCTTTTTGATTTTTCTTTTCAACTTATTAATAAGCAAATCTTGTTTTTCTCTTTTTCTTAGGTTTCTGTTATCATATAGGATTTTTAGAAAAAATTTCAGATTTTTCTATATCTTTTTAGTATTTTTTATAATTTTAAATAGTTAATAAATAGTAATTAATTAGTAATAAATAATTAAAAAGTCTAAAAAATATCTTTTCTGTTTTAAAATTAGTTTTATCATATTTTAGATTTTTCAAAGTTAAAATTTTATTTTTCCAAGTTTATTTTCTATTTTCTAGTATTTAAGTGTATTTTAAATAGTTATTAATTAATAATAATTAGAATAAAAGTGTGAAAAATATATTTTTGGTTTTAAAATTAGTTTTATAGTATTTTAGATTTTTCAGAATCATAAGTTTATTTTTCTAGCCTTATTTTCTATTTTCTTCTATTTTAGAGTATTTATTAAATAGTTAAATTAGTTTTTAATTAATAATAATTAATTAAATAGTGTTAAAAATAATTTTCTTTTCTAATAATTTTCTTTTATTTTAGGATTCCAAAATGTTATTTTCATATTTTTAGGTTTTTACTTTTTAGTTTTCACTTTTTATTTTGTGCGATCGTAGTTTTAAAACTTACGTTTACGCTTTCTTTCTTCGATTGTTGTGCTTTCCAATTCGTGTCCAATTCTATTCCAAATCAATCAAGTAGTGTAATATTTCTAATCATAACCTTTGCGGATCACTATCCTTAGTGATCATTCTATCCTCCGAGTTTGTGTTTAACACACCATTGAGTCTCCGTGGGACATAACGACCGGAATTCAATCTATTCTCCGTGACTTCATTGTATTTGTGTGCGAGCGGTTTAAGTCTGTTTGACTTGACTGCTTTTGCACGGATCAAAATTTTAGGCGCCACGCCGGGAGGCTTTAGCGTGTGTTTAGCCATTTTCGGATCCATTGTTGCACATACCCACCATTTGTAAAAAGTTTTTGTAAAGTTATAAGAAAATCAAAAGTCATTAACACTTTTCCTAAAGTGTTAAAACACCAAAAATATAAAACAACAAAACAATCGAACGTTTTCTATTTTGTATTCTCTTTAAGGTGATTCTTGAAGAGGTACGATTTGGTTAAACGGACGATAACAAAAATATTGTCCAAAAGTTTTGAACCCATTTGCACAGATCTTACCTACGTCTTTTCAAGTGGTACTTAAAATATACATAAAATCAACCACCGCAAATCAAGGCAATGCACTACCTAACTGGGGTGCGACCATTAATAAGTTCCCGAACATCGATTTAAAACTTGCCTTTGTGTCACTTGTGATTTGGTGTACCTTTTCAAAGAAGCCATTTCATTTGTGATTATTGGTTAAGTTCACTTGTGTTTTGCCTCATTTGTTTTGAAAATTGGTTTTATACATAGTGCATGCGACTCGTTCTTCCATTCTACAAGTCCACTTTCCGAACTTGGAAACATTCCTCGTGAGCGTGAGGACGTTCGGCTCCTTCACCGTGGATCGAGGAACGTCTACCACCACCACCTCCGTCGAAATGGCGGGGCAACGTACTATGGCGGAAATGCTCCAAGCACCCACCGAGGTTATGGAGATGCCATCGTTTTACCGTAATCAATTCGATCACTTGAATTGAAGACACATTTGATCCAACTTGTGTCTACAAATCAATTCCACGGGTTTGATCGTGAAGACCCATATGCACACATCCGTTGGTTTAACAAATTGACTTCAACTATCAATTACAAGGATGTGCCACAAAAGTCATCAAGTTGATGCTTTTTCCATTCTCTCTCGAGGGACAACCGGATTTGGCTTGAAAAAGAACCCCTCGATCTATCGAAACTTGGGAGGATCTTGTTCAAAAGTTTGTGAATTACTTCTTTCCTCCATCAAAGACGACTAATCTTAAAAATGAAATTTCGGATTTCGTCAAAATTTCGATGAAAACTTTGGAGAGGCATGGGAGAGATTCAAAGATCTCCTCAGGAAATGCCCCCATCATGAATTCACAGAGCTTCAACAAGTCAATATCTTTTACAATGGGTTGAACGGTAATGATCAAGATTCCTTGAATGCAGCCGCAGGCGGCAATATCTTGAATCGTAGACCTAAAGATGTGATTGAGATTTGCGAGCAAAAATCAAAAGTTCCTATTTCTCGCAACAAAGTCAATACTCCTAACACTCCTGCTCCTTCATCCAGTAACTCTTCTGAGTTAGCAGCTCCGATAGCTGCTCTAACGGATGCCATTCGTTGTATGATTAAGGATGTTAAGGAAATCAAAAGCGAAATTCATAAGCCTGAGCCAGTCAAAGCCGTAAACAAGGTGTGTGAAACTTGTAGTGGTCCACACGCGTACTATGATTGTCAAGCAACCGATGCTTCCTTTTACCAAGCCCCTGTAGCTTCGGTATAAACCATAATCAATACCGACCACATTTGAACCACACTACCGTGCTAACACTAATCGTGCACCACCGGTTTCAACCGTAATCATAACATGCACAACCGAATCAAAATCAACCTAGAATGAACCAAGGTTATCAAAACCAAGGTAATTTCTATCCTGCACCCAATCAAGGTTTCCAACATCGGGGAACCTTCATCAAAACAATTTCAATCGAGGAATCAATTTCATGGGAATATGAATCCTAATCAAGGGAATTTTGGTCATAATCAAAACATACGGCCTCAAATTGTCCCTCCAGCTCCTCCCGTCATTACTCCTCCGGACCATCATCCGATGAGTTATTGAAGCGGTTATGAAATCCCAAGATGAAATGAACGGTTGTTGGTGGTCACCGATTGTTGATCCGAAGAAGTCTTTAAATGATCGACCCTGGGCTCGTGTACTTTACCGAGCAACACGATCGCTAACCCGAGGGGCGATGCTAAGGCGATCACAACCCAAGTGGTGTTTCATACACTGGACCTGCTGTTCCTACTACCTCTTCTTCCTCTTCTCTTCCTAAGGTAGTGGACGTGAACCTCCAAAACATAATGGACCTCGACTCCAATGCCACCTCCACGGTGCCAATGAGTCAAGTTACCAAGGAAACAACGGACAAAGTGCATTATTCTAGCCCACGGCATCAAGACATGTCCTACCTTCTGTAGTCCAACCTCAAGTGGTCCGAAACCCAAATCAAATCAAGGAGTTGTTTTGAACCTCCCGTAGCTCTGTTGAGAATCGAATCCAAATCTTCTATTCCTTACCCATCGCGTTTGAATGAGCAAAGCTCATGAGAAAGCTAGTCATCAAATGGATAAATTTTTCCAAATTTTCCAAGAATTACATTTTGACATAAGCTTTATGGATGCTATCATGCCGATGCCCAAGTTCGCATCTACTCTCAAACACATGTTAAGCAATAAGGAAAAGTCGTTTGAAATGGCTAAGACTCCTCTTAACGAGAACTCGCCAAGAGCTATTCAAGAAGCTTCGAAAAGCTTGGAGATCCCGGAAATTTCTCTTACCTTGTGTATTCTCAGGATGGTTGAATGCTTTGCCCTAGCGAGATCTTGGTGCAAGCATTAACCTTATGCCATATTCAAGATGGAAGAAACTCTCTTTCCGAACTCACTCCTACATGCATGACTCTTGAGCTTGTCGATCGTTTCCATATCCCGTCCTCTTGGCATTGCCGAGGACGATTTGTGAAAGTAGGAAAGTTCCATTTCGGTGACTTCGTGGTTGTTGATTTTGATGTCGATCATCGGGTTCCTCTCATTGTTGGTCGAGGATTCACGAGAACGGGCGTGCTCTCATAGATGTATTTGAGCAAGAAATCACATTGCGTGTTGGTAACGAAGTCGTCACCTTCAACCTTGACCAAACTTCGAGGTACTCCGCAAATTATGATTCAGAATCGGTTAACCGAATAGATATCATTGATGTTGCTTCCGACGAGTACTCTCAAGAAGTTCTTGGTTATTCTCATAATTTTGTGAGTGGGATTCCACCACATCTTCTCGACCTATCATAGCCAATTCTACCCTTCTCTCAATCCGTTTGAGGGAAGCGACTTCATCTTAGATGAGATTGAAGCATATTTGGCTAGTGATTCTGTACCTTGGGAAATTGATCACGCTCCAATTGATATTGAGGGGATATACTTCTTATTGAGAAGTTGCTCAATGATGATCCATCATCAACCCTCATCCCAATGATTCAATCCCGGATGAGATTAGTCAAAATGAGATTAACTGAGGAGATATTCTTCTTGAGAAATTGTCAACTGACACTTCTCTTCCTCTCCTCCGTCAAACTTCATAATGAGGAAGTCAATTCGGTTGAGAAAACGAAGAATTTCCGAGGTTGAGCTTAAGACTTACCTCCTCATCTCGAGTATGCATTCCTTGAGGGTGACGATAAATTACCCGTCATTATTGCTCGAGATTTAAGTAAAGATGAAAAAGCTCTCATTAAAATCTTGAAGTCACACAAGCAAGCAATTGCTTGGAAACTCTCCGACATCAAAGGTATAAACCCCGAGTTTTGTACTCATAAAATCTTGATGGAGGATGACTTTAAACCAGCAGCTCAACATCGAGACGTGTGAATCCAAAATCCATGATGTTATCAAACAAGAGGTTATCAAACTTCTTGATGCCGGATTGATTTACCCGATCTCGAGCATATCCTTGGGTCACCCAATTCATTGTGTCCCAAAAGGGTGGCATTATCATTATCACAAATGAAGATAACGAGTTAATTCCAACTCGATTGGTTACGGGATGGCGTGTTTGCATTGACTATCGTAAGTTGAATGACGCCACCCGTAAAGACCATTTTCCTCTACCCTTCATGGACCAGATGCTTGAGAGATTAGCAGGGAATGAGTACTATTGCTTCCTTGATGGTTTCTCGGGTTACTTTCAGATCCCTATTGATCCACAGGATCAAGAGAAGACCACATTCACTTGCCCATACGGAACTTTTGCCTACAAACGTATGCCTTTTGGCTTATGTAATGCTCCTGGCACGTTCCAACGATGTATGATGGCCATTTTCCACGACATGATCGGGGAGACGATGGAAGTGTTTATGGATGACTTCTCGGTCATTGGGGATTATTTTCAATCATGTCTCTCCCATTTAGATAAAATGCTTCAAAGGTGCGAAGACACCAATCTTTGTCTAAACTGGGAGAAAAGTCACTTTATGGTCAAAGAAGGCATTGTCCTTGGCCATAAGATTTCAAAGAATGGGATTGAGGTAGATAGAGCAAAGGTCGATGTTATTGCTAAATTACCTCATCCTACTACCGTCAAAGGTATTAGGAGTTTTTTAGGTCATGCCGGTTTCTATCGTAGATTCATACAAGATTTTTCCAAAATCGCCTACCTATGACCCATCTTCTTGAAAAGGATGCTCTTTTATCTTCTCACCGAGTGCATCATAGCTTTTGAAACATTGAAGAAAAACTAATCAAGCACCCATTCTCGCTGTTCTCGATCGACTTGCCTTTTGAGCTCATGTGCGATGCAAGTGATTTTGCTATCGGTGCGGTCTTAGGGCAACGCAGTAAACAAGCATTTCCAACCTATTCACTACGCAAGCAAAACTATGATCGAGGCTCAAACTCATTACACCACCACGTAAAAAGAGCTATTAGCCGTGGTGTATGCTTTTGAGAAGTTTCGCCGATCTTATCTTGACCAAATGCGTAGTGTATACGGATCACTCGGCTCTTAAATATCTCTTTGCAAAACAAGATGCAAAGCCGAGATTGCTTCGTTGGATTCTCCTCCTCCAAGAATTTGATATCATTATACGTGATAAAAAGGAGCCGAGAATCTAGCGGTGATCATCTGTCTGATTAGAAAACCCTCACCAAGATGTTTTCGAGAAAAGGATATAAATGAAACATTTCCTCTCGAGACACTCAATGCGGTTTCTTTTCGTGGAAACTCTACCACCCCATGGTTTGTCGACTTTGCAAATTACCATGGGGTAACTTCATTGTGAAAGGATGTCGACCCAAAGAAGAACAAATTCTTCAAAGATGTTAAACATTATTTCGGGACGACCTTTCTTGTTCAAAATCTGTGCGGATCAAGTCATCCGACGGTGTGTTTATGGACGAGAAGCTATTGATATTCTCACGCTTGCCATGCTTTGGACCCACCGGGGCCATCATAGTCCTAACTACACCGCCAAAAAGGTGTTTGATTCCGGTTCTATTGGCCTACAATCTATAAGGATGCTCATGATTATGTCAAAACACGTGACGCTTGTCGTCATCATGGTAATATATCTCAAAGGAATGAAATGCCACAAAATGCCATTCAAGTTTGTGAGATATTTGACATATGGGGTATTGATTTTATGGGGCCGTTTCCATCTTCTCGTGGTAACAAGTACATACTCGTGGTCATGACTATCTGTCAAAATGGGTTGAAGCAAAAGCTTTACCCACCAATGATGCCCGAGTTGTTGTGAAGTTTTAAAATCTCTGCTTGCTGTGTTTGGAACTCCGAGAGCGATAATCGGTGATCGTGGTACACATTTTGTAATGACCAATTTGAAAGAGTCATGCAAAAATATGGTGTTACCCATCGCCTCTCTCGCATACCACCCCAAACAAGTGGGCGGTGGAAGTTTCAAACCGTGGTATTAAAAGGATTCTTGAAAGGACAAGAGGCGAGAATCGTGCATCCCGGTCGGATAAACTGGATGACGACTGGGCTTTTCGTATACCACAAAACACCAATTGGGTGTACTCCATACAAGCTAGTGTACGGAAAGGCATGTCATCTTCCGATCGAGTTAGAGCACAAGGCATACCGGGCCTTAAAACATGCGAACTTCGATATACGAGACAAAGGTGATCATAGAAAAGTTCAAATGAATGAACTAAATGAACTTCGTGATCAAGCTTATGAGAACTCTTTGATCTACAAGCAAAGACAAAGAAGATTCATGACTCAAGATCAAGAACCGCGTTTTCAACGTTGGTGATCGAGTCCTTCTTTTCAATTCAGTTGAAGATTTTCTGAAAGCTCAAGTCCCTACTGGTCTCGGTCCATTCACTATCGCTAAGGTTTATCCTTATGGTACCGTTGAGTTATCTCAACCCGATGGTCCTAATTTTAAAGTGAATGGTCATCGAGTTAAGCATTACTTTGGAGAGGACATTCCCCGTGGTTGTCCGGATCTACAAACATTCCCCATGAACCAATGAATGCGGGATCGAGTCAAGCTAGTGACTCGGTAATCAAAAACATTAGCATGCACCATATGGGTTTTCACCCATAATTGCCTTCTTATCCCTTTCTACCACCCTAGTGTGGGGGAGTTTTCCCACATCGTTGTATATTCTCATTCTTTCTAAAAAAAAAAAAAAAAAAAAAAAAAAAAAAAAAAAAATTTCTTTCTAAATAATGGCCGTAGTATTTCCCTTTTCGTTCTTTGTTTCGCATAACCGCTTACTTTGAATATTGAGGGCAATATTCATTTCTAAGTGTGGGGGAATTCTCACGAATTTCATATATATTATCTACCCAATTCCCGTTTTGGCCAAAAAAAAAATTTTTTTTTTTTTTGTAAGTGTTTTACACTTTCTCATTTGGTTATCATCCGCCATGTCTCAGAAGACAAAAGGATTGGCTAATCCAGAGCAAACGGCTCTTGGTAAAGATTTCTCAAACCGCTTATATGGCTTGCAATTTGCCCAAAATTGTATGGTTCTCAACTCACCATATCCTAAAAAGTGAAGAGTTGGCTAGCCCGCAAGATTATGGCTTGTGGTAAAGGCGTGGAAAAACCATAATTGGTAATCACTCACCAAAGATAATTCGATAATTTATCTAAGAGTTGGCTAGTCCGTAAGGTACGGCTCGGTAAAGACACATCAAACCGTTATATGGTTTATGATTTGCCAATAAATCATCCGGTTATCGTTGTACCAAGATTCTTACTTGAATCGAAACAATTGGCTACTCCGAAGTGATGGCTTTTGGTAAAGAGTTTTCAAATCCATCAAAGTTTTCTCAAATCATTGCTAGGACTAGCAATATCTCAAGATGGGGATTGATGAGTTTCTAAATACTCATCATTTTACATAATCTAAACTGCAAAATCATCTCGAAAACACTCAAAACACATCAAAATGATCAAATTATCACAAATCAGTGTTTTATGTGTTTCAAATGCAAAATATCAAAATCGATGAAAATGTATCAAGTTTGCAAAATTGGCGCTTTAGTCCCCGAGTTTTAAAAGTTGTCAAATCTAGTCCCGGAAATTCAAAAATGTGAAATTTATCATTCAAGGTCCCTCAATTATTTTAAGTTGTTTAAAATGATCCTTGAATGATTCTTTGGTCAATTGGCAAGAAAGGTCCCTTAACTTTGAAATTTGCAAATTTAGTCCTTGGACCTTTAAAATGGATTTTATGCAAAAGGGTCCTTGTTTTATCAATGTTTGTCATGATTGGTCCTTGTGAGAAGTTTGGAAATGTTCACTTTAATCCTTGAAGTTTGGTCGAATTACACTTTTGGTCCTTGTATTAAGCCTAAACCAAACGGATCCTTATAATAATCCAAGCCCAATTACAAGCCCAAACCCATCCGCTCTTGACCCTTGCACCTTGAGCCCCAAATCAATTGCAAAAGAACCCCGTCACTATGCATTTGGACCCCTTTGTTATTTAGTGTGGTCAATGTCAAAGTCAAAGAGAGAAACACGCAGCAAAAACCACTACATCGAGACTCTCCTCTCCACTGCTTACCCAAAACCACCATGGTTTCACCCCAATTTCAACCCCCTCCCATTCCTTGTCCCTCCACACCTTCTAAACAACAAAAGCTTTAATTAAAACAACCAAACTCATTAAAGCTAAAACCCGCTTTGAAGAATTTTGGCGCCAAAAGCTAGGTGGATGCTTCGATCATTTTGAGTGATCCAATGGCTCAACTTTGGTGGGATAGATTCGAGTACATCAAGGATGCAAGAAAGTCTATAAAGGAGAGAGAGTTGCAATGTAAATGATCTATCTAGTGTAATTTTAAGCTTTTATTGTCGTTTTAAGCATTTTTAAGTTTCAAGTGTATGTTTCTATCTTCTAACTCAGATTTCAAGGTCTTTTGTTATAAGAAAGCTTTTGTGAAGATTTAATTCAAGTATCATATTGTATTTCATCTTATGCAATTTTCCTCAAATTCAAAAATTTCATGTTGTTTCAAATAATGTTTTCAGTTGTTTATATGGATTAGAATAGGTCACATAAGCTCCCATATAGCTTTTATAAGCTATTAGATACACTAAAAATCGGTTTAGAATCAAAACAGAAAAATATCAAAATACCAATTAAATAGGTATAAAATCAAAATCACTTTGAGAAGGTGTTCACAATTTGGAGCAAGGTGTATCTTGGATAGCCTTGGGTTAGTGAACCCGGGGT
This sequence comes from Chrysanthemum lavandulifolium, assembly GCA_022545495.1. NCBI lineage: Eukaryota > Viridiplantae > Streptophyta > Magnoliopsida > Asterales > Asteraceae > Chrysanthemum > Chrysanthemum lavandulifolium. The sequence goes on from CM040239.1 coordinate 124,919,544, forward strand.
TCTATAGGAGTAGTCCTTGGTCTTGGTTCTTGGTTTTCAATTTGAATCACAATTGTAAGCCTTTTTAAGTAATTTTGCATTTCACTGTTGTGGTTAGTTAGTTGTTGTAATTTCTTGTTCTTAGTGTTAATTAGTCATAGTTAAGTTAGTTTAAACCTTAAAATCAGTTGGATATTGGATTTCATAATCACATAACAAACAATAATATGGTCGAATTATTTAGAGGTTTTAGAGAGAGAAAGTGGGAGCCTTTCTAGAGAGAAAGTGAAAGAAAACATAGAAGGTTAGATTAAGATGAATGAAGGTCCAACCCTCTACCTTGGGAGGTAGAGGGTATATATAGTTACAAACTAAACGTCCTCCTTCTGATCTGGATCGTGCATACAAAGGGTAAAGACCCGTCCTTCCTCCACGGTGTTGCTCTAAACTAAATAACTAACTAATAAAACAAGAATAACGATATGTCTACGAGCTAACTTATGCTAGATTATATTTGGGGTGACCGAGTCTTCACTATGGAATTTTCTAATTCCTAACAATCTCCCCCTAAGGGAGGTCACCCCATGTTTTACATTTCGAATCCTAGCATTCTATTCATGACTTTGTTCTTGAGCTCGTAGACATTAATTCTTCAACATCTGCATCTTTGTGCTTTTGCAGTGATTCTTTAAAGTCCGATAATCATTGTACTTTAAGTGGAGGCCTTTATATCGATCCACATCATTGATGATCTTCGAGCTTTAATTGAGATCATCACCACATAAATCTCGGATCACCCTTTATTGTGTTGCCATCATGTGAAGTTGTGACTTTCGGACCGACATGCTCACACATTCGGATCATGACATCTTTCCATCGAGTAGCGGAAGCTTTATTTGTTCATGATATTTGTAGCAACAGAGCGAAGCATAGTATAAAATATCGTAACCGTGTTATGTAGATATGCACCGGTCATGATTTCTTCAATTAAGTGTAGATGCCGTGAGCATGCGGCTTTGATTGACTCCTCAATTCGATCACCGCAATCGTCGGGCATACCGCATACAACGCTTAGCAACAAATCACACGAAAGTGTCTTTGACCACTTTCGAATTGAGGTACACGCCCACGGTTCCCCGTTGATCAAGACAAGTATCGCTGTGATCGTAGATTCCTAAGAATCTCCTTGACAGGTTTCGCAATGTTCTAGTCGTTCTCAAACCGAACGCCTCAAAGAAGACAACACGGAGTGAGTGAACCAATAATTGAGATTCATCGATTGATGAAAAATGATTTGAAAAACAATCGTGTATTGCTTGAAGAAAGAGTTTTGCAATACGACGAAGGTTTTATGAGAAAGATCATTTTTCAATCAAAATACTTTTTGTATTAGAGAATGAGTACACATTCGACGTGCTAGCGAAAAGAGGAGATTCGCACATCGAATGGTTTTTCTAAAAGTATTTTTCAATCAGAAATACTTTTTGAATTTGAAAACATAAGTACACATTCGACGTGCTAGAGAAAAGAAGGTTTGCACATCGAATGGTTTTTCCAAAAGTATTCGTCAATTCCAATCTCGACCAAGGTTGATTCAAGAATGAATCTCCCATCGTTTCTATCCGCTTGTCACAAGTTTGATCTTACGAGAAGATCTCACATGTCACCCACCAAGAGCTTGTTTGATGTTGGCTCTAGAAGGATTTCCATCTTCATCGTGAATACTTTTACATACCACTCAAATGTTCTGGCAAAACCACAAGGATAATGCGTAGGACTCTTAATATGTACTTACTTTCCACATTGTGTGAAACAGCAAGTCTTCAATAATTTAGTGTCCTAACGAGATATTGTGGATGATCTCTTGGCTCTAGATTCAATAGTGCATTTTTGGTTCCTTTGCCGGAGATAGGGAGAGGGTCTCCTACTTCAATATCAACCATCTCTAAGAGAAAGTCGATAGATTATGTCGGTTCCCTGTGAGAATGAAACAAGCCCTTTTAAGAGGAACTTGAGTGGCTTGGGAAGTTTAGTGCAAGGCCATCGGGTCCATGACGCCTTGTCTTCAATACCGGTGTTACCTTAGTAACAACCAAGAGTATATGTATTGAACCCGTTATCGCCCTAAGGTTGAATTGATGGAGGCTATTTCTTTTCACCCTTTTCACATTCAGTTCTTTTCATTCTTCAACCCTTCAAGCTTACCGAGACTTCATAACTAGAACTTTGTTGGGTTTATTCCAAGATTAGCTCTGCTTTCATCGGCACTCTTCCCAAATCTCACTTTTCTCCTTTTTCAATATACCTACGGACTCTACACTAACTAGTGGATTGTCCTCGGTAGATCCCTCCGGCTCTCGCCGGATCGTGGGAACAAATACCTAACCTAACCATCCTTATAACACCATGCATAAAGTAAATTTGGTCGGTCTTTGGTATTGTTCATTCCTTCATGAAACCAATTGAAAAATCATTTGGAAAACAATCAAGGTACTTGTGATACGAGATCAAAGCATTATGTACCTTAATAGTTTTGATCATTTAGAAAACCTCCCCCTCAACATGTGCGTATGATTTAGAAATTGTTTAGCACATGGAGGCAAGATTTCTTTGAAATAATTTCTTTGAAATAATTTCTTGATCACAATTTCCATGGAAAAAGCCATTTGATTTTCTTTGGTAAATTCTCCCCCTCAATATGTGCATAGGATATTTGAAATCATTTTTATCACATAGAAGCAAGAGTTCTTTTGAAGCACATCCACGATTACAAAAGCCATTTAAGAAACCATTTGAAAACTCAATCAAGGTACATTATGTTAAAACATAAAAGCATTTGCACCTCGATAGTTTCTTTTCTTTTTAAAATTGCTCCCCCTCAATATATGCATCGAGATTCGAAAGCGTTTAGCACATATGAGAGAGCAAACTGCATAACCGAATCAAAACGATCAACTTTTATCAAATTTCATTATTAAATCACAAATTCTCCCCGATCAAAATATCAAACCCTTTGAGATTTTGGATCCCAAGTGATTTAATAAGGTTTAGAAAACATGGGAGAAAAATGTGGCCTTGTTTAAATACTCATCCGGTTTTGGATAAATCCTCCTCCTCAACATGTGTATTATGTATATTGAAATCGTTTGGCACATGGAGGCGGGAGTGCCTTTAAAGGACTAAACCGATTCCATTAAAACAGATTTGAGATTTAAAACACGATCTCTACCCCGATCGAAATATCAAACCATTTGAGATTTGTGATCCCAACCGATTAAATCATTTAGAAAAATTTGGGAAAGACGTGGCAAGATTCAATTTTGAAAGATGATGATAAGGACCATTTTAAGACATTAAAGATTGTTAGTGTCGGTATGATAGTTTCTAAGAGATCTTTTAAGTAAAACAAAACAATTTCACAATCAAACAAGAACGAAAAATTTCATTTTGAAAGACCTTGATTCTAAAGAAAAAATCATACCATGACATAACATTAAATCTTTGGATCACCACTTAGATTGTACAATCCGGACTTTTATGAAGCAATATTGATTGAAAATAATTTATTTTAAATCACTCTCCCTCAATCGATGACCAAGTCGATAATTGAGTGACTCAAGTTTTGATAAAATGAAGTCCGTGATTTTCAAAATTTAGTCCAATATATTTTCAAAACAATATATTCCATTTTCAAAACAATTTATTCAAATTTGTTCAAAATTGTTTAAAAATGGTATCCCGCACAAAGATACGTTAGTGGTTGAGAAGCTTCGTTGTTGTTGTTTGTAGGGTTGGAAGAAAAACCGTCTCGCAAATGCAGTGAGACTTCTTCTTACGTTGCATTTTGAATGCCAACCGAGGTCCAATTAAGCTCCGCTTTCTTCACTTGCTAAAGAAAACCATCTCGCGATGCAAGAAGACCTCTTACGTTGCATTTCATGCCAACTCGCCATTGAAGTCCGCTTAAGTCTCCTTTCTTCATTTGTCAACCCAAGATATCGTTACCCTTTCCTTGCGGCATCCAATCTTCTTCAATTTTGTGATCCGGATCGGGAACATTCTTAAATACCAATATACCTGCATACGTTAGTGAACACACATACAAATATATGGTGGTCGACAACACCCATAACAACAATCGACTAATTAAAGTCAATTCATCATAACAATCAGATCATATAAGGCATGGGGTTTATGTGTTAATCAAACTCTAATCATCTAAACCTAACAATCATATCCTAAATTCCTAGTCCTTCGACACAGGCAAATATCATTTTTAATTAAGCACGTAGGATAATTAAGAAAGCTCGTTAGATGATATAGATTTGAAAACATTCTCCCCCTCAATCAATGATTCATTTTCAGAAAAGTTTATAAGCGCCGAAGTCATTGATTGAGTTTGCAAATTTCATAAAAACTCTGAATCTGATTGATTTTAAGCAACTCATTTTCCACAATTTTTTGAAAACACAACAAATATTTTTCTGAAGAATTTTAGACGGAAAAACATTTGTGTAGGAACAGCAGTCCTTCGACATACTTTCCTCAAATTTGTTTTTAGGATAAGTGCACGAAATATTTGAAAATTGGTTTAGCGCAGCACTTTCCTTCCTTTAAAGAGCGGGTTGCCATCTGAAATAATAGCAAGCCATAGTTTAAGCACGGGTCACAGCCTCAAGTAATCGCAAGCCATATTTTGAAGCGGGTTACAATCAAAATAATCAGAAGCCATTAGATTTGTGACATGTTTAGAAAGAAATATTTACACCTCTCTCGCTCGAACTTCATCTAAAGTCCCGTGCCATTATTGAATGACATTTCTAAGACCGTAGATGTTATCGATACCAAGACATGTCTTGGAAAACATATTTTGGTATTTTTGAATTTTTCTCGATTTTTATGGGATTTTGAAGGTTTTATATTTTTCTATTTTCTTTTGTTGGTTTTATATTTTTCTATTTTCTTTTGAATAAATATTTACAAGAGATAAATTAGTTTAAGAGAATGATGAAATGAGTACCGAGATAAAGATATCGCTCAAAGACGATGTAGAAGAAAGGAATCAACATCTCTTAAACTTTCGCCACCAAAGCATCCGAGGCTTCTAAGAAAATCGTTCGAACATGAGCCTTCTCAATTTGAATCTTTGGTAGCTTCCCCAAACCGACAAACATCGAATAAAGACCATTTCCACGAGAAGTAGAGTTGAATACAAAGCGGTCTCATTGATTGAAGCTCAAGACCACAAGAATACGAGAACACCGAAGTAACAAGTTGAAACATTGATCGCCTCGGTGTTATCAAACCGGATTAACTGACACGACCGATCACATGAACTCGCTAGCATCCCCGATGTACACCTTACTCTTCGAGATTGACCATTGTCTAGTTAGGGGAACAATATATCAACATCTTCATTTTACCAAGTGCATTCCGGTTATATAACATATAACCAATCGGCACATAATGTACACATGTACCCAACAAGAGTAGAGACGATGACATCCACGTAACATGTTGAGTCACTAATCATCTCGTGGATGTCAACTTTGAAATAATGAATTAGCTCGATCAAGTGAACATGTTGTGCATATAACCGGAAGCACTTTATCATAAACTGTATATAAGATGTCGATAGGCGATCATCTCACGCCCAAATATTCTTCTCACATTTCTTCCAACCGAACATCAAGTAACAAAATCCAAAGGTCTCCGAGACCACTTCCCCAAATAGTTGGAATAATATATCCTTCCCCAAATAGTTTTGATACCTCGTAATCAAGAAACATAATATATCCATAACCTTGAAATCTTGTGAGAAGAACTCAAATAGCCCAAGTGAATCCTGTGAGAATCAATCGCTACATAAACTCTCTCGACTATCTTTATCAACCCATATGTAGACAATTTGAAGTGACCATCGTTGAAGAAAACCCGATATACCAAACTTGAAACCAAGTCGAATTCCTGATTTGTGTCTTAAGCTTGGACTTAAAGATGGAAGAACGGTGTCGAGAATCTATGCTTCAAGCAAATCTCTAAGTACTCACTACTCAAACAAAGTATGAGACATTAACACCTCTTGCGATTATCCACACCGTCATATGCGTGTGACATCGAGTAAAACAAAGTAACTCCTAATAGTGATAGTTAACCGTGTCTTCAATCATCCACCTCGATCACCGGTAACTAGATAACCCAAGTCTTCAACTCAAATACTTAAGCCCGAGCAAGTTATCAAATAAGAACACGCCTTTGTGAACGCCAACTTCAACCTCAAATAAGTTATAAATGTGTAACTTCAAAGTAATCAACTTGTGTCAAATGTCCAACACGTGAATAAACATACAATCGGATGTACATTGACCCACCGATCGAACCGAGCAAATGATTCCTCAACATCAATGCATTCTTCCTTACGGTATACATGTAGAAACCGATCCGAAGATTTACCAATAATGTTTTTAAGCGGATGAGGAAATCATTTTCCTTAATGTTCATGTGGTTGATTTACTGAGTGCACATTTGGAGAAGAAAATGAAACAATGATCCGTGAAGATTTGGCAAAGGAGTACCAAAGAGCGGATCACTATTCATGAGTGCAACCGCAATGATAGTCATTAACAACGCCTTGTGAAGTAACTAGAGATAAGGTTTCTTGAGAATTCCAAGAAGTACTTCTTAGATGGTGAACCAGTTGAGTCAATAGAAACGAGCATGAGCTTGGTCGGATGATCAACATTCGTTAGAGGTTGGAAGTACTCATCAAACATATCTTTGAAAACAATGAATCCCAAACAATGAATCCCAATTATCCTTAGTAATTGAAGCATTAGGCGTTGGAGGAGTGTCATCAAAAATCAAGCAATGAATCATTGCTAAAGAATCGAGCAAGCTTAATTGGGGATAAAATTTTGGCTTTTCAATCTCCCCAATTAGTGCTCTCCCTAAACCGACGAAGATTTTCAAGTGTTCTTCTCACCCGGATTTAAGAAGAAGTCTTTAGATCATCAAATGCAATTGCCTTTAGTCTTCTAATCATGTAGCTTTCAAATGTAGATTAGATCAGAGACTCGACCTTCTTCCGATTATCCGAATGGGAAATAGACAGTTAACATCTTCTTCACACCAAAGGCATTCCGTTAACTTGTAAATAGCAAATCCCTTAATTAAAATCCTTCCCAATCAAACAAGAACCGAAAGATGTTCATCAAAGAAATCACCAAAGAACTAGAAGCACTTTGTCATTTAATCATATCACCGTGTGAAGATGTCAACCAACGGCTCTTAGAAGAAACTACATGTGAAGATGATCCGATAAGAAGAATCTCGGTTCTTACATGGGTTAGAGCCGTTTGACCATATATTCTCAAATATCACCAACCATGCAAAATTCACACTTTTTTCCCCTCAAGAATTGCATACGAGATGCCATTCTTGATTAACCAAGTGAATATCATCCAAATGTATTATATTCACACTTCTCCCCATAAAATTAGCACATGATGTCGCCATCTTTATTATATTGAGCAAGAGGAATAAGAGTAATTATCAGTAGTCCGGTTCACTTGATGACTGAAGCGCATGGAAAAAGCATGAAGCATGTTGATGAAGAATGTCGATGAGAATGGTCATAAACATGAAGATTTCTCTTCTTAAGAAGATAAAGCGCACTGAAGCGTACACCTTTCTTTTCTTTGAGGAACGGGGCCTGAAGTGTTATCTGCAGACGCCATAGTGATGAAGTACGAGGCCTGAACTGATTTGAACAGACGTCATAGTGTTGAAGAACGAGGCCTGAACTGATGTGAACAGACGTCATAGCCGGTTGAATATCAATGTTGAGAAACTTGAACCCGTGAGTTATGAGATATCAATCCATTTGTGATCCATACTTTAAGCCAGTCCATGTATTGAAGGATCGAAGTATCTCGCAATCGAGTAAGGAGTACCGCACTAACATTACAAGCTTGATTGCATATATATGGGTTAGTGACATTAGTATCCAAACTCTTTGGGGTTTCACGGTCAACCTTGATTTTTCATCGAAAAACAACTTTCCTGTAGGAATCCACCTAAGTCCAAAGATCCTTAAACATTCTACCGATGGTATCCACTTATGGCAAGGTCTAGGATTGTAAGGCTTCTTATACATAGTGGAAGACTTATCCTTGTTCCTAGTTTCCAAAGATTTAGCAGTTGGTATCCATCTAGGCGAAGTTTTTGGTTTGTATTGTTTCACAACATGTTGAACCTTAGTCGCGTTAGTGGTCTTAGTAGATAGTACCTTGGCATGTGAATTAGGAAACTGTTTCTTATGTGGAAAAGACTCGAATTTCTAGTTTTGTTTTCACATGCTTAGCATTCTTATGCAAATAACTACTCTTAGTCGCACGCCAATCCCTAGTCTTTTGAGTGTTCCTAGGTAGTGGTTTACAACTACTAGTAGTGCCTTGAAATCTGTGAGAATTCCTCACCCTAGGTCTTGCACCTAAAATTCCGCTCTTTTGAATCTGTGCCTTTTTCCTAGCTTTTTCTAGATAATAGTTCTTCCACAAGTCATTCATATCATATGAATTCTCGGTTTAATGCTTGGTTTTGACATCGCTTTTGAACTAATCCTAGAGGTGCCGGGAGTAAAAGTAGTGCATGTTGAGGATTAGAGGAACTAGAGGCATGACTCTTAGGTAACACAGTGAAGTGACCGGTTTGGACAAACTTTTCCTCATCAACTTGGGAGGCAAACCGTGTTTTTGAAGATTTTGGTCTTCGGATATAAACGCAAAGAGGTCGCCTAACAATGCACCGGTTTCTAATGGGATGAGAAACCGGTTTCTCAAGGTTGATGGTTTTGTAAACTTAGTGTTCACACTTTTCCTACAGCTTTTCCTAAGCTCATTCATTAAGGCTACAATAGCGAAACTCTTATCCCAAGTTGAGCTTTGAGTTCAACAATTTTTCTATCAAAGAGTTTGTTTGTTCCATTGACTTAGTTCTAGCTTCTTTGATGACTCACTAAGTTCTACGTGATGCTTTCTCAAAGACTCATTTTCCTTTAGTAATTTAGCCACATAAATTGACAGTTCATTATTTCTTGATATAATAGCATCAATGTCTTGTGTATTCATGACTAAATTACTTTTCTCATTCAAGATGTAAATATGTTTCTTCGATTGTAAATGGTTGACTCTTTGTCTTGAAGTCGAGCTTTCAAAGTGTTAATTTCAAAAGTTCACGGAATTCGTGAAGTTCCGTTTTACATGGTTTGTTGTTGAAAACTTTCTTCTTTACTCTGAATCGCGATTTCAAGTGAAATGCAATATTTTCAAGATTTGAGAATTTGTTTGAAAGTTCATCAAAAGCCTTCTTATCAACCAAATCTTTGTTTTGAAACACTTAATCTCGCACTCACCTCGAATGTAACATTTATGAAAGACATGTTCAACATTATGATCGCTTGTTTAAGTGCTTTAGCAGATGCACTATGTTGAACGATAAAGGGTACCTCATTACATGACACCGCTCAATTTCGGTCCGTTATCCGCATCCACAACATGTGTAACGAGAGTCACCGGACCGGATGTGTCAAGCTTATCAATATCGAGCCTCAGATTCAAGTGCCAACCGATCTATCATCCGGTGTTTTACCCGACTCATCATTATATGTTGACTTTGACATTCGCATTCAACAACACCGATTCTTTAACAGATACATTACCCAACTTATCACAACTATTTCTCAACCGCACCGACACTCATTCACGTTTTCATATTTTGTGTAACTTCCTCAATGTACTTCTCCACATTATCCATGAGTTGTATGAATATCTCAATGAACACGCTAATTTCCATTCCAAAGTGTGTTTCTTGAAAGACACTTCATCATTTCATCATCAAAATCGAGGAATATTCCCCGGATAAATGGTGAAATTGATCAAGATTACTTGAAGAGTCGCATTAGATTCATCGGTTGAGAACTTCTTTAGTAATTTGAAACCTCGCTTGTTCTAAGTTTAGTAGCACGCTTCTTGTCAAGATGGGAAAATCGACGAAGGAGAGCACCGCTTGTTCGATCCATAGTTGTAGATAAAAGTAGTTTGAGGTGCCGATAAAGTAGTTGAAAAGGCTTAATGTTACATTCCTTTTGCATGGCATTCGTAGTCCAAGCAGTGCAATTCTTTTCATTGGACTCGAGCATGAAGAACTCAAGTCATCATTGATTGATTCCATCATCCAGTATTCGATCGTAATAGCTAGTATTCTCATGGTTGTCTACAAGATCATACGCTTTGAGTACTTCAAATCACCGGGTCGAGAGAGTAGGACATGATGTGGTAGAATGCACGGATTTTACAAGTCTATGATTCAAACCGAGAAATAAAATCTTTCATGGGATTTTACTAAAATCAAGACCAAACCGTTAAGTAATGACCAATGGAATGTGTTAAGATGACTGATGGATCGATACAATGAAGGACGATTGTGTGATAGGGCTTTAGATTGTTCGTAGGCAAAGTCGAAATGTTGATTGGTTGAGATTGGATTGGTCGATGTACGCTTACGGAGAATTTTGGGTCTAAAACTTAAAACCTCAATAACTTCCTTCGAGGGATTTGGGCCTCGACAAATTGCTTCACGACATCGTGGTGAAACCTCACAATATTCAACTGTTCCGGTCGCTTTGACAGTATTTCACGAAAACGGAGTTACTGGATCAAAAGTTATGGCCGTTTGAAGTTTTGACGTAAAAGTCAACTTTGGTCAAAACTCTTCTTCGTAAAATCAACCAAGTCGCTATAACACTTGAACCAAGTCGCTAAGCACCAAGTCGCTAAGCACCAAGTCGCTAAACAAATTAAGTCGCTAAAGAGCAACTCGCTAAGAACCAAGTTGCTAGGAAAATTTTGACAAGAAGTCGCTAAGCTCCAAGTCGCTAAGTTGTCAAGTCGCTAAAGAGCAACTCGCTAAGCACCAAATCGCTAACCAAGTCGCTACCCAAATCGCTACCAAGTCGCTATCCAAGTCGCTACCCAAATCGCTACCCAAGTCGCTACCAGTAGTGGAGAATCCACTAAGTGTACTTTTGCGGCTTGTCTCTAAAGGCAAGTCGCTAGGTCAACTCGCCACCAAAAACACCACAACTCGCTAATTATTTCAAGCAAATCGCTAGCAAGAAAGTTATACCGTGAGCCAAGTCGCTAACTTGAAAAACTTCCAAAACACACTTTTCAATCCAAAACAACCCAACCACGATGATTCAAGCCTTTCAAATCACAACCTAAACACTTATGATGATCCTAAACACAAAAGTACAATCAAAATCCAAACTTTAACACTAGGAATCAACCAAATGATGCAAAACCACAAAACTTTCTCAAACTCAAAACCACCTAAAACCACTAGAAATCCAAAGATATGTAAGAGATGATCTAACCATGGCTCTTGATACCAATTGTTGGATATTGATTTCATAATCACATAACAAACAATAATATGGTCGAATTATTTAGAGGTTTTAGAGAGAGAAAGTGGGAGCCTTTCTAGAGAGAAAGTGAAAGAAAACATAGAAGGTTAGATTAAGATGAATGAAGGTCCAACCTCTACCTGGGAGGTAGAGGTATATATAGTTACAAACTAAACGCCCTCCTTCTGATGTGGATCGAGCATACAAAGGGTAAAGACCCGTCCTTCCTCCACGGTGTTGCTCTAAACTAAATAACTAACTAATAAAACAGTAAATAACGATATGTCTACGAGCTAACTTATGCTAGATTATATTTGGGGTGACCGACTCTTCACTATGGAATTTTCTAATTCCTAACAAAATCAATAGCTTATTCTTTGGAATTCATAGTTGCTTTAAAATCTTATTTAGGCAGTCATAATAGCTTAAGTCTAAATTCTTGGTTTTAAGTTGTTATTACTGTGGATTCAGGCTTGTTTAGTCTTAGTTAATGATATTATAAGGTCCGAAATTAAGCTCATGTTTTAAATTTAAGATTTAGTTTGAAAACATCAAACAAGTTAGCCTAAAGGGTGTTTGGTTTGTAGTGTTTAAAGGTGCTCTAGCTTTTAGCTTTGTTGGAAATCTTCATAACTTGGTTTAAACCACTAAATTCAGTCATAGAAACAGGTTCTTATTAGCAAAAAGTCAAAAATTCCTTTGATCTTAATTATGCAGTCACTGTTGGAGCTTTTAAGATCCATGATCATCATTTTGTGTTCAAAAGTTGTTAACCTTGCTTAAGTTAGTCTTATCTTACTTTATAACAACATATTCAGTGATTTAGATCAACTCAAATCTCACTTTGGTCAACTTTTTGGTTTTTCTCAAAAAGTCAAAATTCTCAAATGGTCGTTTTTGAATAAAACTTGGAATTTCACTGTGGGTTCATTAGTAGGTTTCGATTATAAGCTTTGGAGGTATTGTAGTCTAGTTGGTAAAGAAAATAGAAAATGATAGTTCTTAGTTTCTCAGCTTTTTGAGTGCTTATTTTCCGCTTTTTGTGAGGTACCTATTTCAAAAACTGTCTCTGCACAAATGGTTAAGCTCAAATTGAAAAGCTTGCACTGAGCTTATTACTTGTCCAAATCTCTTGTTCTCTGGTTCTTTGGAAAGCCAACCTAGTCCTCTTGAAGTATCAAGTCTTGTTTTGTACTTTTGAGCTTGTTAGCTAGGGCTGCTACTAGCTTATATCTTGTCCCATTTTCTGTTTTTCAATATATAAGTCAAGTGCTTATTTGCCTTTTCTTAGCTTATCAGTGTGCTCCTTTTCATTCTTTAGTTTCATTTCAATAGCTTGTACCTTATTCCATCTTGTTCTAGCTTTGGTTTCAAGTTCAAGCTTATTTGAGCTTATTTCACCCAAACAAGCTTATTTAAGCATTGCTTGGTCATAAGCTCTTCAAATCAACTTATTTGAGTTTTGTAAATTTTTGTCTTTATTAAAGTTTCATATTATTAGTATATAAGTAGTTTTCAAAATAAAAATCACAAAACATCAATATAAAAATAGTGATAGCGTTTATTTAAGATTTTTAGCTTTTTGATTTTTCTTTTCAACTTATTAATAAGCAAATCTTGTTTTCTCTTTTCTTAGGTTTCATATCATATAGGATTTTAGAAAAATTTGATTTTTCTATATCTTTTAGTATTTTTATAATTTTAAATAGTTAATAAATAGTAATTAATTAGTAATAAATAATTAAAAGTCTAAAAATATCTTTTCTGTTTTAAAATTAGTTTTATCATATTTTAGATTTTCAAAGTTAAAATTTTATTTTTCCAAGTTTATTTTCTATTTTCTAGTATTTAAGTGTATTTTAAATAGTTATTAATTAATAATAATTATAATAAAAGTGTGAAAAATATATTTTCGTAATCATAAGTTTATTTTTCTAGCCTTATTTTCTATTTTCTTCTATTTTAGAGTATTTATTAAATAGTTAAATTAGTTTTAATTAATAATAATTAATTAAATAGTGTTAAAATAATTTTCTTTTTAATAATTTTCTTTTATTTTAGGATTCCAAAATGTTATTTTCATATTTTTAGGTTTTTACTTTTTAGTTTTCACTTTTTATTTTGTGCGATACGTAGTTTTAAAACTTACGCTTACGTTTCTTTCTTCCGATTGTTGTGCTTTCGATTCTCGTGTCCAATTCTATTCCAAATCAATCAAGAGTGTAATATTTCTAATCATAACCTTTGCGCATCACTATCCTTAGTGATCATTCTATCCTCGAGTTTGTGTTTAACACACCATTGAGTCTCCGTGGGACATAACGACCGGAATTCAATCTATTCTCCAGACTTCATTGTATTTGTGTCGAGCGGCTTTTAAGTCTGTTTGACTTGACTTTTGCACGGATCAAACATAACTCTAAATTTAAAAGAATTAACAAAAACATTTCTTGTGCCGATGAAATAGTAAGAATTCAAAAGTACCGTGAATGTCACACCCCACCTCATCGGACCACAATATTGTCCGCTTTGCCCGCAGCTCACGCTTTGGTTTTCGGCCTCTTGTGAAGACTTCCGCAGTCACCCAAGTCAAGATTACCTCACATGAGCACGCTTAACCGCCAGCTCCTAAGAACTCTACCCGCATGAGACCACAAAACGCGTTGTGTCATTGTAAGGCTATGAGCCCAACATCTCCGTGCCACAACCGATGTGGGATTTGCTAGTGTTACAATCACCCCCTGGGGACTCATCGCCCTCGATGAGGTTTGCCCCACCATCCCGAACGGCTCGGGGTGGCTCGATACCACTTGTAACACCCCACCTTATCGACCACCACAATATTGTTCGCTTTGCCGCGCAGCTCACGGCTTTAGTTATCGGCCTCTTGTGAAAACTTCCGGCGGTCACCTAAGCCAAGATTACTCTCATATGAGCACGCTTAACTACAAGTTCCTAAGAACTCCACCCGCAGTAGACCACAAAACGCGTTGTGTCATTGTAAGGCGAATGTTATCTTATGAGCCCAACATCTCTCCAGGCCACAGCCGATGTGGGATTTTCCTAAGGTGTTACAAGGAAACACAAGTGGATTAGGTTTTAATGAAGTACAAATTCCAAATAGTCAAACCAAAACGGCTGAAAAAGACAAACAAAATGTCACATTCGCTGCAATACAACACGGACCAGACGGACCCAAAAATAGGGTTCCGTGCGTTGTAAGAATTGGTGCTGTGGTGACTGCAGCAGGACAAAATGCTTGCAAATCAGACCGTAGTGAATTTGTCAAGGTAACAAAGAAAACCAATGATATTGTTAAACTAAAACGTGCTGTTACATTAGGAGTAGGACTTGCTAGAAATGAATTTAGATCTAAAACTACTCAACAACGGCCTAAAACACCTATTGCCAAACGCCCCTTTCCCAAGAGCAACTACAACATACAACCCAACTATCAACATGCCGGTTGGAATCAAAACTTCCCTAGACCATATCAAACTCCAAATTACATACCATGGAACCCTTACCCATCATTTCCGTACATGAACCAAGTAGAAACCCTAGTTTTGCCTCTCCTCTCTTTTCTTTTCTTCTATTCGGTCGATCATTAACACCCCTTGGTGTCGAGACTCTGTTCCAACAAGCTAAGGTATAACAATGATCTTCTCGTCTTATTTTGATAACACCTTACGTTAATGTATTGTATCATGTTGTTTAGTAGTGGGTGTTTTCTTTTCTTTGTGACCGAGCCGTACGAAACAAAACAAACACCATATGAATTGAACCTTGTAATATTAAGAGAAATGTATGTAATACATTTGTTTGAATCGGATCATAGGTATGTCGAGCACAAGAGAACCGAATCACATATATATATTGTTAATGCCTAATAAATTCGGAACCCCCTAATTGGAATGGAACCTAATTGTAATTAATGGTCTAAACATGTGATTATAGTGGTTTTATAAACCCTAAAACTGGACAGCATCATATGCGAAATTTTTTGTGTGTGTTATAGATCCAATTTTTAAGTGCATAATCTGGGTTTTTGTGG
>CM040239.1:124935140-125140740 GCA_022545495.1 Chrysanthemum lavandulifolium
TGACGAGTTATAATGGGTGTTAGTATTTTGTTGGGGTAGCTAACAAAACGTCAAAGGCCGATCTCAGACTAATCCAAGTAGTTTTATTGAATTCCTCGCTAAGAAAGTAAACTAGCCTTACTCGTGCACTTAACCCCACGATTAGACCCCATGGTAGAAGCACATTCTTGTCGGAGAAATAAGAGTTTGCAGGTTGAGAGAGAAACAGACCAGATGATTAGAGCCCTTTATAGGCGAGCTTTACCGCTAGGGTTTCTCGTTACCGCATTATAGTAGTTAGTCCGGGAGTGGACCCTTGTCGGACAAGGTTCCGTGTTAATCGCGGATGCGGGCACAAGATGCCTTCCGCGCCGGAGGTTCAGATGCTAAGTATCATGCGATGTCTTTAGTCTTGACTATAGCCAATTTCGCTATTATGCTTACCGCTGGCCCAATGTTCGTAGTTATTCGTTGGCTTGCCCTGCCCGTGATGTATAGCACGGTCGGCCGAGTAAGTTCGTTATACGCATGAATACGTCATCGTCCCCGCCTAATGTGTACATATCAGGCATGATATTGTCGCGCGTGGATATTACTAGACTTGAGTTGACTGCGCTTCCTTTCCGTGCTTTTTGAAGTGTCCTTCCGATGTTCCTCTTTTTAGGAAGTGCAGGGTCATCAAGTCCTCCCGCCTCACATATTTATTGAGGCGGATATTTGTTGCGTGGCGATGAATGTTGCTAGACTTAAGTTTAACTAACCGCTTTTTCGCGCCTTGGAGCGCCTTTTATGACGCTCTTCTTTTTGCGCACTATGCGCACAATATTCTTGGCCTTGCATGCTCGGATCGATGGACCATGTGGGCCATGCGTCCTTCCACTAGCCTTGCTTTTGTACTCTATTTCACCATTGGATCGGGTTATTTTTTGACGTGTCCTTCTCTCGGGTTTTCACAAATCTCTTTGTATAAATACCCTTCACTTTTCCCTTGCCCCTTTTTCCTTTTATCGCTCTTCATTTGCAAGCATTTCCTCTTCCTTTCGATCAAATCTCCTTGATTGCATCTGCCTTCCGTGTTCCTTTCCGTGTTGTGGTCTAATTTTTTTCCTTCCGTTATGGGTACTTTTGCATGTACTAAATCTAAACTTTCACAGGGGCGCTGATCGCTTTTGTATTTATTCGATTCGCAATTTGTTCATCCGAGTTGCTCGGATCGCACTGCACTATTCAAGAGGTGCTTGATGGGAAAATTGGTGTATATACCCGCTTTTGAATATGCACTCGCCTTTGTCCGTAATCCTTGTGCCTATCCTTAATTACTATCGATCCCCATATCGCAGCCTTTCTCATATTGCTAAAGTTTCTCGCTTGAAATTTTGTTTTGTTTTGGCATTGAACCCTCAGCTTGGGTTATTTAGGTGTTTTATTCCGTAAGAACAATGGTCATCGTCTAGTAACGAGTTGATAGTTTTGGCGCTTGCTATACTAAACCCATTGACTCTTAAAAGTTGAAATGATCTTTTGGGTTAATTCCTTCGCTTGTCCCGTTATTTATCCTCAGATGATGGAAAGAGCTCCTAAGGACGCTACTCCGGGATAATGAGTTTGATGTTCATATGTTGCTTGTTGCCCATGCTTCTCCCTTCTCACAAATTTTTAAAACTTTGCTTTGTCGTTAAGCCGTGAATTACACTTTGAATGAGGATTCTTTTCCGAGTTTATGCGATGATGATCGGGCGGTACGCCATGTTTATGTCTCTTCACTTGTTATTCTGTGTAGTCTAAACCGTTTTTCTTCTTCTACTTTTGCAACGATGGATTTGCTATCGTTATTTCCGTGAAGGATCCCATGAAGTTAAAGGTTGGTGCTCACCACGGAAGAAGACGAGCCTCAATTGTTGGAACTAACCAAGGGCGGACTGCTTTCTTTGCCCTCCATCCGTCGGTGATGAATCGGGCTGATGGAAATGGGCGCCGGCTCCGCCGCTTTCGCCACGTGATGATTCTCGATGTGAATGTTGTACCGTCACCGCTCATTGCCGCTTTAATGTCCGAGGTCGCTGGGACCTTTTCGGTGTCTCTACGTGATGTGGCTTCGTGTTCGGAAAAAGAGAAGGAAGGTTTCAGACCGACCTTTTATCCTCCTAAGAAGTTAAGGAGTGACCATATGGATTTCGGTAGGGCTTCTACTGGTGGTAAGTCTTCGTAATCTATTCGGTTGTTTGCTCAAAGCACGTATTGTCTTGAATTTTGTTTGAATGCTTTACCCACTCATTCTTTTCTTCTCCTTCGTTATCAATTACTCCTATTCATGAAGCCGACGCCCACCGAGTCTCGATTCGGTTTGCTTCATCTTAATGGTTCTCTCTGTTTGTTAGTAGTTTTGTCTTTATGTGATGCCTTTGTTCTTCTCGCTTTTGCTAACTTTCTTGTTTGTTGTTTGTTCTCCCTACACTTATCTTATTGTAAAATACGCTTATTTGTAATTAAGACGAGGTTAAAGACAAAATAAAGCATTTTCACAAATTCAAACATGAGAATACACAATAATGAAAAAGATATATGACGCACAAACAAGCAAACAATTAAGCATGGGTTGCCTCCCATGAAGCACTTTTCTTTATTTATGAGTCTTGTAGCTAGACTCGAAGTCGTGCTCCTACGTGAATTCCTTACCGTTCTTATTTTCTTTTACTAAGCCTTCATCATAAGGTTGTAAACGTTGTATGCTTACCGTGAACTCTCTCCCATCGTCGTCTAATATGATAACTGATGACGTACCCTCCGATTAGGTCGAAGGACCCCCCCTTCGGCCTCAGTCGAAATTGCATTACGAAGACCCAAGTCTTTCTTCATAAGTCATTGGTGGCGTAAAACCATTCATCATTGACATGGTTACGGTTGGGAATCCCACCAAGGCCTATGCCTTCGGTGTCTTCCTCGAAGATGCCAAGACAAATAAGAACCTTGACTTGGTCTTCCCCACGTCCCACTATGTCCTTAGCTTCCCGCCAAGTCCGAGATAGTGGGGATGAAGCCCTAGCGGTTACCACAAATCAAGCGGACGCCCCATGATCTCCTAACGTGTGCTAACACTCTCCAAGCTATTTTCATCACCTATAAATAGTTTGGACGAGTCATTTCATGGTATGTTCACTCAACTCAAGATTTCACGATAAGGTTTTAAAAGGTACCATTTTAAGGGGTCGTTTAAGTCCTTATTTGATCACTTTGTATCCGTTATTGCTTAATATCGTTCCTTTTCACTTTTAGGTCTCTTGAAGGCAAAATCTTTGGAATGGCACTTATTTGGACGAAAAGGCGAATATATGAAGAAAATGGCCAAAGTCAAAATCGAGACACTCACGATTCTGTGAAATTTGAAAGGCGACGGCGTGCAAAGATGGCGACGCCGTCCAAAATTATTGTGACGGTCCGTAACCCGAAACTTGTATTTTCAAGTGACGACGTCTAGTTGTGAAAGAGTAGGTCGCTACTCGCACGGCCTAGATGCAATCCGGGCGATGTCGGAAGTCAAGAGGACGGGCGTCACGGACTTAAGGTGACGCCGTCGCAAGATTAACGTGGCAAGACGAAACCCAATGATGGCGACACGACGCGGCTAAAACATAAGTGACGCTCGTCAGCATATGTAATCTTATATATAGAATCCGAATTTTTCGGCCTTGTAGAGAGTCTTGGAGTAAAACCTAAAACCGAACCTAAGGTGTCTTGTACAAGATTTTAGGGTTTTAAACCCTATCTACATCAAGATAAGTCTTTACTTCATTAATTCAATTATGTCTTTGATTATTTTTGTATGCTTGCATGTTCTCCATGTCCGGCTAATTTACTTGTGTGTTTGCTTAGGAAGTATGAAACTTAATTATTGAATATTGATTGGTTGTTTCTTATCTTAGTTGATTAATGATCTAGTAATGCGATAGGTCATTCGTTGTGTACTTAATGCTTGATTCATCTTTGTGAACCTTAGAATATAATTACCCGAGTAGTTGTAGGCTAAACCATCCAAAGAGCGCCTTAGAGTAGGAGTTTATCATCCCTAGTGGGTTTGTAAATCGAGACCCTTTGGTAAGTTCAAAGAGTTGGGAGAAACGATACCCTACAACTTTAGACACACAACGCAACTAAGAATAAGGACGTGACAATTCAACCACCAATAGGAGATAATTAAGGAGTAATACAAACTAAGTAAACACATCTTTAAACTATCATACGAGCACACATTAATTAGACATAGACCTCACAACCTTAGTTTAGATAATTAGATAATAGTAGAGTAATCGGTAGAAATACCAACCCCCAAATCCAATACCCGAGATTCGCACCTTTCCTTTCATAAAATATAAAAGATAAAAATAATCTTCCTCAACCTTAACCTTAGCGTAGTAACTCCTTACTAGCATTCCTATTCCCCTAGAGAACGATATCAATACCGTGGCTTACCCTAATTACTACACTACAACGATTAGGTTCATCGCCTAGGGTGTTATAAAACTTGCTCGAAGAAAGGAAGTTTCCTTGACCCCGAACGACGCGTGTAGCGTTATCAAGTTTTGGCGCCGCTCGGGGAATAGAATAGCTAGTTAGTAGTCCACCTCGCTTAGGTTCTTTGCTTGATTCCTATCAAGTAAATTTTTTCTCATTTTAGCTTTCTCTTAGTCTATCCCCTTCTTCGTGACTTTTGTTCAGAACCCCATCACTTTTCATCATGGAAGGTGATAACCCACTACCATTCATCAACCTACCACCAAATGACCCGCCAAGAGCCCGTACTCTTGGTGAATACTCGAGACCAAGCCACCTAGGCTATAGGAACACCATTGAGCTTCCCGACCAAGCCCAAACTACGGCCCCGCGATCCGACACCATCCGTTGGTGCAAAATAGATGTGCATTCCATGGACTTCGTTCAAGATCCAAATCAAAGATCCGAGGATTTCTCAAAATCGCCGATTCCATCGACCTTGATGCTACTACGGGAGACCACGCTACCGCGTCTCTTCCACCTCTCTACGGGACCAAGCTAATAATTGGCTTGAGCGACTTCCACCGGCTCCATCTCAAGTTGGGATGATCTTACTTCGCTTCCTTGCTCAATTTTCCCACCGGGAGAACTACTAAGCTTAGGAATGACATCTTGATGTTCCAACAACGCCAAGGTGAATCTCTACGAAGCATAGACCCGATTCAAGGACTTACTTCATAAAGTCCTCATCACGGCATTGATCTTTGGCTTCAAGTCCAAATCTTTATGATCATGTCAACTTCCCACTAAGCGATCCATTGACCAAGCGGCCGGTGGAAAACTTAGTGATCTCACCGCAGAAGAATCATGGGAAATAATAGAGGACCTCGCCTCTATGACAACGAAATTTGGGATGACCCGTGAGTCAGTCCAAAACCGTTAAGGTAATCTCCTTACCTCCTTCCGATCAGGATGATCGAACTTGAAGATCAAGTTAGATTCCTCATGAGCTCATACGAACTCCTAAATCTTCACACCATGTGAACAAAGCTTCTTCCTCGTGTGAGCCGTGTTGTGATCCTCATAACACGCGCAATAGCACTCGCTCCCGTAACATGCTTCCGCTGACTACGCATCCTCACGTATTAATGGAACGGAGGAAGATCCCTACAATACCCGGACCTAGGAATTTTAATGAAACCGAGAGGCATGGAAAGGCAAGCCCGATTTCTACCGGGACAAACCAAAGAATTCACCTCTAATGATTTCTCATGGCCCCCACCTAACGGTCCTAACCAACAAAATGTCGGGCGGATGTTGCAAAACCTAGTTGCATCCCAAGAAACCCAAATGGCTAAGCTCTCTGACCGCTTTAACCATCAACAAGCCGAGATGGATAGGAAAATAGACAACCTTTGAAAGCCATAGCTAATAGTGATAAGAAGGTTAGTGCTATCTCAACTCCCGTGCCTTCGTGTATAGAGATTAAGGATCCAAGCAAGTTAACGAGTATGTCCAATTCGTCAATACCATCGCCTTAGTTGAACCTAATGAAACAAATGACGAAGAGGACTATACACTTGTGGATGATGAAACACCCGAGGAAGTAGATGAAGTAGACATTGACTATTTCAACAAATTTCCTACGGAAGAAGAACTATCTCGCCACCCTCACTTAGTGCGTGACCTCCGTCACATGTATGTTAGGAAAAGTCCTCGAATCAAGTTTGGGAACCCTTGGAATCTTAACATACCATGTGTCATAGGACACCTTTGTGGCAAAAGCCTACATTGATCGCAAATCCCCAATCAACATAATGACTAGCACCTATTACAATTGGATATTGAAGAAGCCTATTCCAACTAGGCAAGACCCCAATGATCCTAATGTTAGTTGCAATTTTCTAGGAAGAGTTAAGGGATTGCCCGCTTATGTAGGTAGTTTCACGCTTCCTACGGATTTCATAATTGTGGATGATATTAGCACGCCATAGACCTAGTTTGTCCCATGTTATTCTAGGAAAACCTTTCATAGAAAGCACCGATGACCTATGACCCTCGTTAGAGTAGTGCGATTCAAGAATGAGACCGATGACATAGCTTACCAAATGCCGCTTAAGATTGAGAAGTTTTCATTACTCTCTAATGATGAAAAGGAACTTAAACTGTCGGTCTATTATAGGAATGATGAGGATAGGGAGAAGGGTGTTGATTATGTTATGGCTAAGATTTTCGGATTCTATAAGGATTGCTTGAGCCTAGGACCGGAATATAGGACCGATTGGGGAGAGGATGAACTCTTAGAGAAGCGCATTTTAGGGTACTTCTACAACATGGAATCCCCCATTAGAAACCGTCAAGAGGGCGGTAATGAGAAAACGTAGGAGCACGACTATGAGTCTAGCTACAAGACTCCTAAATAAAGAAAAGCGCTTCGGGAGGCAACCCATGCTTAATTGTTTGCTTGTTAGTGTCATATATCTTTTATTAATTGTTTATCCTCATGTTTAAATTTGTAAAATGCTTTATTTTGTTTTTAACCTCGCCTTAATTGCATATAAAGG
The DNA here is from genome assembly GCA_022545495.1 of Chrysanthemum lavandulifolium. Taxonomy (NCBI): domain Eukaryota; kingdom Viridiplantae; phylum Streptophyta; class Magnoliopsida; order Asterales; family Asteraceae; genus Chrysanthemum; species Chrysanthemum lavandulifolium. Next base: position 124,942,172 of record CM040239.1, read on the forward strand.
TATTTTACATAAGGAATAAGTGTAGGAGGATTACACACGCTTTCAAAAGAAACGTAAACATGAGAATAACAATTAACTAAAAGATATTTATGTTTGTTTGTTCGAGTCAAATGCTTGTATCGAGTCATAATGGATGTTTTTGCGAAATTTTTCAGATTCTAAAGATGTAAATTTTCCGAATTTTTTCCGGAAAATCGCAGACCGCTTTTTGTCGGGATAACCGACGGCGTCAGATTGCAACCGACAAGCGCGTGAAGGAGTAAAACATCATATTACTTTTTCTCGTCAACCACTTATAAATTTTGGAAATTTCTGTGTCTTAATTTTCTTAGAAATTCAGTAAACATCCATTCCACAAGCATTATATCCTAGTTTAAATCGAGTCTTATATATATTATTACCCGATTTTACGCGAATGTTTCGCTTTGTTTTCTTCAAATGTGCAGTTTAGTTTGTCAAGAAGAATTTACATAAGATTGGAAGGAGCTTTTCACGCAATAATTCTTCTTGAAAGAATTTAACCACCACTTTACACGGATCCCACCGAGCTAATCAGGGAGTACTAGTTTCTTTCGCTTTTGATTACCTTCTTTATCATAACTTTGATATTTCTGGGAACATTGGGGACAATGTTCGGCTTTAAGTGTAGGAGGAAAATAAACGGAACTTTGAAACTATGCTTATCCTTGATTATTTGCTTGGTCCAAATGTGATTGTGTAATAAACCATGAGAAAATGTCGGTTAGGGTAATTTTGGCACCAAATTTAAAATTTTCATGACATAGGAGTGGGCCATTAGTCTTAACAAAAGCGCCTCACGGATAGGAAGTTATATGACTAGCCCAAACCCTTTACCACCCAAATTCCACCAAATGCGAGGATCGCCTTAGATTAGTAGGAATTAAAGCATTCATCTTCAATGCTTAGAGTGTGAACCGGTAGTATATTAGATTCTAGAACTTGTTTTGTGATGCATTCGAGATCGCAAGTGAGGCTACACTTGTGTAGTTAGGAATAACTAAATGATAAGAGGCATTAGGATAACCCTTGTTTAATATTGTAATATAATTACTTCTTCCATATCGGCTGAGTAATTCCCCACACCCTTTGCGTTGTACTCATCTTTAGTACACGATACCTCTAGTTAACCCCCGAGCCTATCCTTTTCATGTTCTCGTGATGTTTCGGTTTTCCGGAATATCAATGAAGAGCATTGTTTACACCCCACCCCAAATATACACCCAAATCGCCTTAGCCTACCCCTTATGCACTCACTTTAGTGCAAATGTTTGTTATCACCCTAAACCCTTAGTTCAATTATCTAGTTGCTTGCATAAGTTGCTAAGTCGAGTCATATCCTTTGTATACGCTTTGGACGATTGGGATTCATGGAAAAGTTAAAGTTTATAAAATGACGGAAGGAACGTTAAATTCAAATTCCCTTTGTTCATGTAATAATGTACCCCAAGTGTTTTGATCTTTTCAAATCGGTCAAATTAGTGTTAGAGTAATAAAACTCAAGTGTAGGGATATGCCCAGAATCTAGTATTTTGATGTTATCGTAGAGGATGGTAGAGTAAAAGTGTATAAAAATAAAAAATTAAAAAAAAAAAAAAAAAAAATCGAAAAAAAGAAAAAGAAAAGAAAAAAATAAGTGAAAAAAAAAAAAAAAAAAAAAAAAAAAAAACATCAGAGACGATCAGGTTGAAAACTAGTCAAGTCTAATCACACAGTTTAGCCACTTGTGAATGACCAACCGTAATAGACTTAAACCGCTTAAAACACAAATACAATGAAGTCCCGGAGAATAGAATGAATTTCCGGTCGTTAAGTCCCACTTGAGACTCAATGGTGTGCAAACACTTGATCGACGATAGAATGATCACTAAGGATAGTGATCGGAAAGGATTTTGATGGATAACTATACCTAAAGAAAAGTTTATAAATAATAAATGACTTAAATGCAAATTAAGAAAATTAAAAAGTTAAAATATATTAAATAAACGCTATCACTATTTTTACAATGATGTTTTGTGATTTTATAAAACAAAATATCTTAAATAAACTATCTTAATGGAAACGTAAACTTATATTATCTAAAACGTGACTTAAAATGAAAACGTAAGTTATTTATAAAAATTACAGCGAAAATACAAGCAAAAAACGTAAAATTTGTGAAATAAAAGGCCTACAAGTATAAAAACAATTTTATTACGTACTATACAATAAAAGAAAATTTTAGAAAAAGATTTATATTTTTAGACTTTTATATTTTTATTATGAATTAAATACGATTTTTCACTAATTAAATGTTTAAAAATACTAAAACTATTGAGAAAAATCAAACTTTTTATAAAATACTTAATACTAATACAAATTTAAGAAAATTATAAAATTGCAAAAGCTAGTTCGAATAAGCTAGTAATAAGCTAAAATAAACGATAAGCTAAACGGACAAAGTGTACTTAAATATTTGATTGTGCAAGATTAAACCAAGACAAGACCCAAGGCGCTTGGTTTCGTGTGGTGTGTTGGAGCGTGAATGGTAACCAAAGCAGGTCACTGTGTTCAATCATGCACCTCCTTTTGGACTTTATTTTTTTTCTTTTTGATTTTTCTTTTTGAAACTTGTTAAGCATACTTAAATAAGCAATTTTTACAACTACAACTTTTTCTAAAAACCAATAATAAGCACAGAATAAGCTGAAGTTCTCAACAATGGACTTTAAAAGGAAATAAGAAAAAGATTAAGCCAAAGTGGCTTATAAGCTAAAAATAAGCAAAGGAAAACTTGGAAATAAGCTAGATAACTTAAAATAAGCTAAAATTATAACTGAATAAGCAATATAACTTGAAAATAAGCACAAAATAAGCCAAAATAAGCAATCATGGCATGTGACACTTTTCGTAAAAAGGACTTGAAAGAAGTCAAAAATAAGCACTCTATGTCGATTAAAACTAAACTAGTATTTTTCTAATTTATTTTAGCGACTATATTTTAATTTCCTAGAAGCTTATGAGCTAAATCTCATTATTAAACACACAAGAAAATTCCAAAGTTTATTAAAAACAGTATTTAGAAATTTTGACTTTTTATAAATGAACTAGTTTGACTTTATGAACTTCTAATAATCCTAGATGATCTATTATGATGTTTTAAGCTAATTTGAGACCGAGGTAAGCTAGATAAACAACTTTTAAAACTAAAAGATGATTATGCAATCACAATTTTAACAGCTTAATCGTCAAGAAAAGCTTAAGCTTGATTTTGACTTTTGTGGAATAAGGACTAAGTTCTATGCTTGAAATGAGATATCTAGAGCTAATGTAACATGATACAACAACTAACAATCACACAAATGCATTCTAATCTTGAATAACTAATCAGCCCAAACACCCCTTATGTGGGTTTTGCTTTGAGAATTTTAAACACTCAAACAAGATTTTTATCAAGAAAACTACTAATTAACTTGCATAAACTATTTTTAGACAGATTAAAACTAGAATCAACAAGGTTGAATTACTATTACTAGGAAATGCAAAATTTTATGAAATGACTTACAAAATGAGTTCATGCATAAGAAAGATATTCAAGGTCTGAAATCACACCCTAAGGCTTCCCAAGAAGCTCTATAACCCACAGTAATCCAAATTCAGCTCTGCTTCAGCTTCCATCTTCATAGTCATTGATTTTTGATTTTACACTAATTTCTTTTTGGTATTTTTCGAAATTTTAAATTCTATTACTAAACTCGATTTTAAGAGTTCTAATAGTTCCCGTGGCTAAACAAAGAACTTTATGAGCTTTTGAGTCCTAGATAACAACAGCTAACAACTTTTAAATATTTTGAGGATTCGAGCTTGAAAATGGCATTTACCGAATTAGTACATAAAACTTGAAATTGAGACCGAAAGTAGATTATTGATACACCAAATAAGATTACAAATACTTGAAAGTTTTAAACATGCACTAGAAAACATAAAAAATAAACGACATAAGAAAAAAATAAATTACACTACTTTTTTGATACAATGTTTCTTCTCACTCCTTTATAGACTTTTAGACTCTCTTGATATCTCTCGATTCTTTCCCACTTCATCTTCGACCATTAGATTGGCCAAAATTATCGAACCGCCCAAGTGGATTTTTGGCCATTTTTCTTTTAGCGGTGTTTAAAACATTAATGGGTTTTGGGTGTTAAAGGAAGTGGAGGGGGACAAGGTATGGAGAGGTGAGGTGAGGCAAGTGGGATGTTGAAAATATGGAAAACCGCTCTGGTTTTTGGTTTACAAAGTGTTTGTGTAGAGAGGAGGGTGAATAGTGCTCGGTATTCGCTGGCTCAATCTTTCGACCGGATTTAATATTAAACGGATTGGATGATGGGCTTGGAAGGATTGGGCCAAGGTGGTATATGGATTGATTTGTGTTGGATTTGGGATTAATAACATAAGTGGTCCGTTGGTTTGGTATAAGACAAGGACCAAATTTGCAATTTATCCAAACTTCAAGGACTCGAACTTGACACTTTCCAAACTTCTCACAAAGACCAAACTTGCCATAAATGAATAGTACATGGACCACTTTTGCATAAAATTCCATTTTAAATGTCCAAGGACTATATTTGCAAATTTTCAAACTTTAAGGACCTTTTCCGCCATTTGACCAAAGAATCATTCAAGGATCATTTTGACAACTTAGAATATTTTAGGACCTTGAATGATAAAACTTCACATTTTTGAATTCCGTGGACTAGATTTGACAACTTTTAAAACTGGGGACTAAACCGCCAATTTTGCAAACTTAATACATTTTCATCTGATTTTGATATTTTGCATTTAAACACATAAAACACGATTTGTGATATTTTGATCATTTTGATGTGTTTCGAGTGTTTTGATGATTTTGCGATTTAGATCAGACAAAAATGATGAGTATTAGACACTCATCAATCCCCACATCGAGATATTGCTAGTCCCTAGCAATGATTTGAGAAAACTTGATGGATTTGAAAACTCTTTACCAAAAGCCATCACTCGAGTAGCCAAATGTTTCAGCCAAGTAAGAACTATGGTACATCGATAACTATGTGATTTTGAGCAAACCACCGCTTTTCAACGGATTTGATTTTGTCTTTACCGTAAGCCGCACTTTACGGACTAGCCAACTCTTAGATAAATTATCAATATTATCTTTGGTGAGCCGATTACCAATTATGGTTTTTCCACCGCCTTTACCACAAGCCATAATCTTGCGGCTAGCCAACTCTTCACTTTTTAGGATATGGTGAGTTGAGAACCATACAATTTTGGGCAAATTGCAAGCCATATAAACGGATTTGATATATCTTTACCAAGAGCCGTTTGCTCCGGATTAGCCAATCCTTTAGTTTATCAAACATGGCGGATCGATAACCAATTGAGTAAGTGTAAAACATTTACTCCAAAAAAAAAAAAATTGGCCAAAAACGGGAATTGGTAGATAATATATGAAATTGTGAGAATTTCACACTTAGAAATGAATATTGCCCTCAATATTCAAAGTACCCATGTTATGCCGAAACAAAGAACGAAAAGGGAAATATTACGCCATTATTTTAAAAGTTTTTTTTTTTTTTTTTTTTGAATATATATATCTATATAACACGTGGGCATCACGCCCACACTTAGTGGTAGAAAGGGTGAGAAGTCGAAATATGGGTGAAAACCCATATGGTGTGTCTCTTCTTTTTGGTTACCGAGTCGCTAGCTTGACTCGACCCCTAATTAATTTGTTCATGGGAAGTAAGTGGAAGAGACAATCTCCATCGGACTTTCATTCAAGATGTTTCGATAAACATTCAAGCACGAAAGTTCCACACCGACGAGATATAGAGAGAAGAGATGCACCCGGCTCACAGATGGTACATGAAAATGCCGGGTCGAAGATAATGTCTTCACTCCCGAAGGAGTTAAGACATGGAGAAGTCACACCGTATGTGAAGAAAAGAAGGAGAATCATGATGATGATCATGACTAATTCCTCATTATCGTAAGGAGAATTCATGATTTTGGATCATGAATCTCATCGATGAGGATAGAATCATCATCACATGATGGAAGAGATAAGATAGAATACGTGAGGTGGGACAAGTGGTGTGCTCGAGAGCTAGCAATTTCCACCACTCCGTGATGGTCTCCGATCGGCCTCGGACATTTCATCGAAAAGAGGATTTACTTTCTCAAAAGTGTAGTCATTATTAAATTCAAAAGAGGATTTGAGAAAATCCCAAGTAACCTCGTAAATGTCAAGAGAATCACAAAAGGCAAATCACAATCACTATCGGATATATCCTCAGACTCACTTGGGATTGGGACGAAGTTCTCAACATTAGACGATTCCATTTCTGGAATAGTGCTAGAAGGCTCGTCCCCCATTATGAGAGAGTATTTGGAGGCAATAAAAGGTAAGATAGGTGTGATAGCAATAGACTGAGGGAGTTGAGAAATAAGATCGTTCAATTGAGTAACACTCTCCTCGTCGTCCTCATAGTATTCCCTCATTTGAATACTATCCTCATCATCATCGCCATCATATCGATTCTTATGTTCATCTCGTGAAGCTTACACACCATTCTTTTCATTTGTAGTTTCTTTCGAATGCGTATTTCTTGAACTTTGTGGAAGATTACACTCCTCGTAATCATTGGGATTGTGAAGGCTCGAAGTCCGATGACCGATGGAATATCGTGGGGTTGGAAATTGTCAAACCGGAGAATGGAATTTTGAAAATTTTGATTCATCGGTTGACATTCAAAAGTCTCATGAGGACCCCGCATTCTCACAATGTAGATAATTGGGAAAATAACTTTCACCAAAGTTTCGATTGTAACATGGTTCCGGCTCATAGACAAGCGGGACCCGTGGTGGACAATCAAAACCGTAATGAGAATCATTCCCACAAAACTCGCATGAGTAGGATTCAGATTGGGGCTGTGGAGGTAGGTAGGAAAAATCGGTGTTTCATTATTTGAAATGGGATCGGGATTACCGACAAACTTGTCTCCGAAACTCACATTGGTACATCGACAATTTCCACCGTTAAATGGACCTCCACACCTCGAACATGTCGAAACCATGACATAAAGAATTAAACGGATAAGAGGGATAAGAGATGAAGAATTAAACAGATTTGAGGATAAAGGATGGATATTTTTGGATTTTGAAAAACATTGCTATAAAAACAAAGAATGAAAATATTTTTGGTGTTGTTAACACTTCAGGAAAAGTGTCAATGAACTTTTTGGATTTTCTGATAACTTTACAAAAGAAAACTGTTTACAAAAGGTGGTATATGTGCAAGTACGGGTCTGAAAAAGGTTTAACACACGCTAAAGCCTCCCCGGCAGCGGCGCCAAAATTTTATCTGTGCAAAACCGTCAAGTCTAATCACACAAGCTAGCCACTTGTGAATGACCAACCGTAATAGACTTAAAGCGCTTAAAACACAAATACAATGAAGTCACGGAGAATAGAATGAATTCTCGGTCGTTAAGTCCCACGGAGACTCAATGGTGTGCAAACACTTGATCGACGATAGAATGATCACTAAGGATAGTGATCGGAAAGGATTTTGATGGATAACTATACCTAAAGAAAAAGTTTATAAATAACAAATGACTTAAATGCAAATTAAGAAAATTAAAAGTTAAAATATATTAAATAAACGCTATCACTATTTTACAATGATGTTTTGTGATTTTATAAAACAAAATATCTTAAATAAACTATCTTAATGGAAACGTAAACTTATATTATCTAAAAACGTGACTTAAAATGAAAACGTAAGTTATTTATAAAAATTACGCAGTCAAGCAAGCAAAACGTAAAATTTGTGAAATAAAAGGCCTACAAGTATAAAAACAATTTTATTACGTACTATACAATAAAAGAAAATTTTAGAAAAAGATTTATATTTTTAGACTTTTATATTTTTATTATGAATTAAATACGATTTTTCACTAATTAAATGTTTAAAATACTAAAACTATTGAGAAAAATCAAACTTTTTATAAAATACTTAATACTAATACAAATTTAAGAAAATTATAAAAATTGCAAAAGCTAGTTCAATAAGCTAGTAATAAGCTAAAATAAACGATAAGCTAAACGGACAAAGTGTACTTAAATATTTGATTGTGCAAGATTAAACCAAGACAAGACCCAAGGCGCTTGGTTTCGTGTGGTGTGTTGGAGCGTGAATGGTAACCCAGTCAGTCAGTTTCGAATCAGTAACCTCCTTTTTGGACTTTATTTTTTCTCTTTTGATTTTCTTTTGAAACTTGTTAAGCACACTTAAATAAGCAATTTTACAACTACAACTTTTTCTAAAACCAATAATAAGCATGTAATGTCAAGTTCTCAACAAATTGGACTTTAAAAGGAAATAAGAAAAAGATTAAGCCAAAGTGGCTTATAAGCTAAAAATAAGCAAAGGAAAACTTGGAAATAAGCTAGATAACTTAAAATAAGCTAAAATTATAACTGAATAAGCAATATAACTTGAAAATAAGCACAAAATAAGCCAAAATAAGCACTGTTGGCACATGACACTTTTCAGAAAAAGGACTTGAAAGAAGCTGAAAAATAAGCACTCTATAAGCTGATTAAAACTAAACTAGTATTTTTCTAATTTATTTTAGCAGCTATATTTTAATTTCCTAGAAGCTTATGAGCTAAATCTCATTATTAAACACACAGTAAAATTCCAAAGTTTATTAAAAAACGAGTATTTAGAAATTTTGACTTTTTATAAAATGAACTAGTTTGACTTTTATGAACTTCTAATAATCCTAGATGATCTATTATGATGTTTTAAGCTAATTTGAGACTGAGGTAAGCTAGATAAACAACTTTTAAAACTAAAAGATGATTATGCAATCACAATTCTTAACAGCTTAATCACAAGAAAAGCTTAAGCTTGATTTTGACTTTTGTGGAATAAGGACTAAGTTCTATGCTTGAAATGAGATATCTAGAGCTAATGTAACATGATACAACAACTAACAATCACACAAATGCATTCTAATCTTGAATAACTAATCGCCCAAACACCCTTATGTGGGCTGTTTTGAGAATTTTAAACACTCAAACAAGATTTTTATCAAGAAAGCTACTAATTAACTTGCATAAACTATTTTTAGACTGATTAAAACTAGAATCAACAAGGTTGAATTACTATTACTAGGAAATGCAAAATTTTATGAAATGACTTACAAAATGAGTTCATGCATAAGAAAGATATTCAAGGTCTGAAATCACACCCTAAGGCTTCCCAAGAAGCTCTATAACCCACAGTAATCCAAATTCAGCCCTGCTTCAGCTTCCATCTTCATAGTCATTGATTTTTGATTTTACACTAATTTCTTTTTGGTATTTTTCTGAAATTTTAAATTCTATTACTAAAACTGATTTTAAGAGTTCTAATAGTTCCTTAAGCTAAACAAAGAACTTTTATGAGCTTTTGAGTCCTAGATAACAACAGCTAACAACTTTTAAATATTTTGAGGATTCGAGCTTGAAAATGGCATTTATCGAATTAGTACATAAAACTTGAAATTGAGACCGAAAGTAGATTATTGATACATCGAAATAAGATTACAAATACTTGAAAGTTTTAAACATGCACTAGAAAACTTAAAAATAAAACGACATAAGAAAAAAATAAATTACACTACTTTTTTTGATACAATGTTTCTTCTCACCCTTTATAGACTTTTTAGACTCTCTTGATATCTCTCGATTCTTTCCCACTTCATCTTGACCATTAGATTGGCCAAAATTATCGAACTGGCCCAAGTGGATTTTTGGCGCCATTTTCTCTTTAGCGTGTTTAAAACATTAATGGGTTTTGGGTGTTAGTGGAAGTGGAGGGGGACAAGGTATGGAGAGGGTGAGGTGAGGCAAGTAGGATGTTGAAAATATGGAAAACCGCTCGGTTTTTGGTTTACAGTGTTTGTGAGAGAGGAGGGTGAATAGGTTCGGTATTCGCTGGTTTGACCCTTTGACCGGATTTAATATTAAACGGATTGGATGATGGGCTTGGGAAGGATTGGGCCAAGGTGGTATATGGATTGGATTTGTGTTGGATTTGGGATTAATAACATAAGTGGTCAGGTTGGTTTGGTATAAGCAAGGACCAAATTTGCAATTTATCCAAACTTCAAGGACTGAACTTGACACTTTCCAAACTTCTCACAAAGACCAAACTTGCCATAAATGAATAGTACATGGACCACTTTTGCATAAAATTCCATTTTAAAATGTCCAAGGACTATATTTGCAAATTTTCAAACTTTAAGGACCTTTTCCGCCATTTGACCAAAGAATCATTCAAGGATCATTTTTGACAACTTAGAATATTTTAGGGACCTTGAATGATAAAACTTCACATTTTTGAATTTGTGGACTAGATTTGACAACTTTTAAAACTTGGGGACTAAAACCGCCAATTTTGCAAACTTGATACATTTTTCATCCGATTTTGATATTTTTGCATTTAAAACACATAAAACACTGATTTGTGATATTTTGATCATTTTGATGTGTTTCGAGTGTTTTCGAGATGATTTTGCGTTTAGATCAGACAAAATGATGAGTATTTAGACACTCATCGCCTACCATCCTACATCTATCCTTTAAATTTATGTTTGTTTATTTCAGCTTATCTAGAGTTTAGAGTGTCGAGTCTTAACTTAGCAACGCCATTCTTCATATGCGCTAACATAAAGATTTTTGACTTACCACCACTAGATAGCCTATCCCACCAAACCCTTGTTTCCCACCGTAAGCCTAACATTACAACCCTTTAAAAGACCTCTTTGATAGTCTTTCCTAGGTGCTTACGCCAAAGCGATGGAGGTTTGATCTATTCTCAAGCCTATGGTAATCTATGTACTAGGACCGTTAATGAGTGTTTATATCCCATTTCCTATTTGTTATATTTCTTATATACACCCGAGAGATGCGAGTATCCAAACACCCCATGAGGTGCTAGTATGTAATTCCGTATTTGTTATGACTTTTATGGGCTTATATGTGTTGTGGACCGCTTTGAATTAATGCTTCATGATCCCTAACTTATAAATTAATTATTAAAGCACATTTGCTTGAGGACAAGCAAATAACAAGTGTAGGGATATTTGATAAGGTTTTAAAAGGTACCATTTTGAGGGTCGTTTAAGTCCTTATTTGATCACTTTGTATCCGTTATTGCTTAATATCGTTCCTTTTCACTTTTAGGTCTCTTGAAGGCAAAATGCTCGAATGGCACTTATTTGGACTAAAAGGCGCGAATATATGAAGAAATGGCCAAAGTCAAAATCGAGACACTCACGATTCTTTCGAATTTGAAAGCGACGGCGCCAAAAGCTAATGGCGACGCCGTCCCAAAATTATTGTGACGGTCCGTAACCCAAAACTCAGATTTTCAAGTGACGACGCCTAGTTGTGAAAGAGTAGGCCGTCGCTACTTAGACGGCCTAGATGCAATCCGCACGACGCCGAAGTCAAGAGGACGGCGCCACGGACTTAAGGTGACGCCGTCGCAAGATTAACGCGCCAAGACGAAACCCTAATGACGGGCGACACACGGCGCCACAAAACATAAGGTGACGCCGTCGATATGTAATCTTATATATAGAATCCGAATTTTTCGCCTTGTAGAGAGTCTTTGGAGTAAAACCTAAACCGAACCTAAGGTGTCTTGTACAAGATTTTAGGGTTTTAAACCCTATCTTACATCAAGATAAGTCTTTACTTCATTAATTCAATTATGTCTTTGATTATTTGTGTGTATGCTTGCATGTTCTCCATGTCCCATTAATTTACTTGTGTGTTTGCTTAGGAAGTATGAAACTTAATTATTGAATATTGATTGGTTGTTTCTTATCTTAGTTGATTAATGATCTAGTAATGCGATAGGTCATTCGCTGTGTACTTAATGCTTGATTCATCTTTGTGAACCTTAGAATATAATTACCGAGTAGTTGTAGGCTAAACCATCCAAAGAGCGCTTAGAGTAGGAGTTTATCATCCCTAGTGGGTTTGTAAACGAGACCCTTGGTAAGTTCAAAGAGTTAGGAGAAACGATACCCTACAACTTTAGACACACAACGCAACTAAGAATAAGGACGTGACAATTCAACCACCAATAGAGATAATTAAGGAGTAATACAAACTAAGTAAACACATCTTTAAACTATCATACGAGCACACATTAATTAGACATAGACTCCCACAACCTTAGTTTAGATAATTAGATAATAGTAGAGTAATCGGTAGAAATACCAACCCCCAAATCCAATACCCGAGATTCGTACCTTTCCTTTCATAAAATATAAAAGATAAAAATAATCTTCCTCAACCTTAACCTTAGCGTAGTAACTCCTTACTAGCATTCCTATTCCCCAGATAACTATATCAATACCCGTGGCTTACCCTAATTACTACACTACAACGATTAGGTTCATTGCCTAGGGTGTTATAAAACTTGCTCGAAGAAAAGGAAGTTTCCTTGACCTCAACGACGTGTAGCGTTATCATTCACACACATCATATTATTTACATTCATATCACATACTTACTCACACGGAGGTGGTTCGCAGGCCCAACCCTCGCGTAATCACTTAACAAGTATCTACTATTTCTTATTGCGATTGGCTACAAGTTTGGCGCAAGCATATCACCCTCATACCCTTCGATCACCATCAAGGCACGGTCGCATTTAATTATTGTACAATCGTGGCACCATCCGTGGGACCCGCTACTATTGGTCTCGTCATTCCAAACTTACACCCAACAATCACTCACTAGTTTCACGGCATGACTCAAGGAAGAAAATATACACCCCTCCGGGTTTCTCGACCTTGGCACCAATCCCGCCAATGATCCTAACAACCTTCCCAATATAACCGCATCCACTTTACCACACGATCTCACCCTGAAATAACTCCCAACAACCATGCTTCAACCTCTGCTAACCTCGAACCAAGAATTAGTCCCCATTTGTTGAAGCCAACATCAAGCATTGAGTCTTTACTAAGGGTTGAAGGAGGCAAGCTCGAAATGGAGATGCGTAGGAGTTGGAATACCTGCGATGAGTATGACGAAGAGTTGAAATGGAGACTAGGCCCTTGGCTCCGTGGGCTACACGCTTAGTGCTAAGGATAGGGTCTCCGAGCAATGAAGGCCCAGTGGAAGGTCGGTCGTTTTGAAGCCATTCCGGGAGAGGGCTCCGACTAGACGAGAAGGTACGATAGAAGGCTCCAATGGAAGGAGTAACCAAGGATGCTACGGAGGTTAATTTGCCACCACTTTTGGCGGCTCATCCGGGAAGAACCGAGTCGAGGGTTCCGTTGCACCTTCTCATGCATCCGCGTAGAAGGCAATCCATCTCAAATGAATGGGGAGGAAATCTTACTCCTCATGGTATGTACCCTCCTTTCGTGCTCAATCTTACCTCGGGGTTTATCCTCATCTAATGGGTAGGCTAGCAACCCCAGCTTTACTCAACCATACGGAAGTATGCCCTACGGCAACCTATGGTATATCCTTCAGACTCGTAGGAAGTCACCCACCTTATATACCTCACCGCTTACCCTCAATATGTTAACCAAAACCCCGTTGAAATACCTCCAAATCATAACCCGCACAATGCTACCCCTACCTACATGCCACCTTATAATCGCTTTATTCGGAGCCCATGGGCTCCACAACACCTTCGTAAGATGGATAGAAGACAACCCTTTGCTCGATGGGTTGAAATGCCCGCGACATTGGTACCTACGATGGGAAAGGGATCCGGATAACTTTGCACTTATTTGAAGGGCTATTAGAATGCGTAAATGGGTTATGCCTTTGCTTGTCACATGTTTACATACACCCCACGAGACTCCGCTCAGATATGGTGGAACGGGCAAAACCGTGTAGCATTGTGAATTTGGATTATCTCAAGGCCAAGTTCAGATCACATTTCACCAACATAAAAGTTTACGAGAACACACCTTACAAGGCACAACATCAAATGAGGGAGAACGAGAGCACCGTAGCTTTCATTACCAAATACACCGATGACACGTTACAAATAATGGGCTTGCACGAGGACCGGCAGATCTCGTGTTTCGTGCATGGTCTACTAAATGTAATCTGGTCAATTCTCTCCACCGATCTCCCGCAAGCTACAAGGGTTTGGTGGAGAAGGCTTATACCGGATCAAAGCAAAAGAAGTATCTACCAACGGGCTCGTCGAAAATAAAGAAAGTCACAAAGAAAGTCCCAAGCATCCTTCGTGGGAAGGTCAAGGAACAAACACAAAATAAGGACAGTTCACACCGCACCACAAAACATCAACCATGGGCTCTTGGCTAACTGTCTAAATCTCCAAGAGATACTTGTTACGGAAAAGGTCACAAGGCCTTTGATCCTCCTCCTCTCTTGGCAAACAAAGGAAGGCCCGTAGATACTTCCAAATTTTGCTACTTCCATGACGATTACAGACACGACACCAATAACCGCAGAGAACTCAAGAAGGAGATAGAAGAGGCCGTAAAGTCCGGTCAATTGGGACATTTGGTGAAGGGTATAAAAGAGGTAAAGACAAAGCTCCGACACACGGTTGGGGAAAGATACCACACCGCCAAGCACCCATCCTCATGGTATACAAGGAGGACTCTTTGAAGAGGAAAGAAGCGGAGGAAGCCTTGTGCGGAGTAGAGATGTCACTTTTCCTTCAATCATGTGGAAAGTTCTTTCAAATGACCCGTGGTCATCAAAGTCTTGATCTCCAAGAGAAGTAAACAGGGCCTACCTCGATTGCGGTAGCTTTTGCCGGTTATCTACGAACGATGTTTTCTAAAGCTCAAACCTTCGATAAGGTCAAGAGAGTTGATTCAAGGTACCCTTAGTGGGGTTCTCGGGGAACACTCATGGCCTTGAGAGAAGTCCCCAGAGGTTACGATCGGAGAAGGAAGGCTAAAAAGAATGAAACTCGATTTTCACGATCGTAAGGTCGAATCTCCTACAACCTATTGATAGGGAGAACATCAATGCGAAGATGGGTATCGTTGTCTCCACCATACATGCCACGATCAAATTCCAAACACCTTCGGCATTGGAACGGTTTCTCCACCTATAAGGTGAAGGAGCCTACTAAGTAGGCAAAAGGATCAAGGTGTTTCGCGAGCCTCCAAGGATGTTCTCGCCTGTACTAACGCCAAGAACGATTGTGGTAAATGATCTCACCCCGATCGATGCTGGTAATCGAAAAGCAGCCCCAACCTCCTATAAAGCGTAATTGGAAAAGGTACTCGTGCTAATGCGATGTTTTTCATGGACCTACTCGACATGTGGGGTCCCTAACTCTCACCATAGACGGAAAGCCCTTGACGATCGAACACAAGCTCAATGAGTTCAAACATATTGAACCCATCAAACAAAAGCGTCAAGCTTGGCTCTCGAAGAAATGCCACGCATGCAAAGAGTGGACGAGCTCGTAGCAGCAGCATACTCGAGAGGTGAAGTATCAAACTTGGGTAGCCAACCCGCTGATGGTCAAGAAGCATGATGAAGGATGGAGAATGCGAGACTTCACGAGATATTAACAAAGCTTGCCCAAGGATTGCTACCTCCGCGAGATTGATTGAAGGTTGAATCCTTGTCGATTTCGCTAAAGTGTTTCCTAGACACTTATAAGGGTTACCATCGATACAAATGGCGAAGAAGACGAAGAGAAGATGACCTTTTTACTGGAAAAGGCTTTTATTGTTACAAAAGATGTCTTTGGTTTGAAAATGCACGCGCTACCTACCAACGATTAGTGGACAAAGCCTTCCACAAGCAGATAGGTAGGAATCTGGAGGCATACGTAGATGATATGGTCATCAAGAGTAGATCGGAGGAGGATATGCTCTTCGACATTAAGGAAACCTTCGACCAGCTTCGAGCCATCAACATGAAATTAAATCCCAAAAAGTGTTCCTTCAAAGGTGGAAGAAGGACAATTTTGGGGCATTTGATCACCAAGTGGTATTAAGGCCAATCCTTCAAGGTCAAGGCCATCATGGATTTGCACCTCCTAATTCCCTAAAGAAAGTGCAAAGTCTTAACGGAAAACTAGCACCCTCAGCAGTGTTCTTATCGGCGGTGCAGATGATCTTTGTCGTTCTTCAAAACGCCAAAGGATGCATGGACAAAAAGACGCCCAGTGGAGTATAGATGCATGTACCTTCCAAAAGCTCAAGGATTTCATGGCTATTCTACCTACACTTACAGCCCCAATCAAAGGCGAAGTGTTATTCATGTATATCGCACCTCCTTCGAAAGCATATTTGTGTTATTGGCGTAAAGGAGAAGAAGCAAATCCTATCTACTTCGTTAGTAGGGTTCTACAGGAGTCGAGATAAATTATCCAAGATTGGAGAAGCTAATTTTGGCCTTGGTCCATGCCGCGACACGCCTTGAAGGTACTTCCAAGCTCACCCCATAACCGTATTTCATCGACAAGCCAATTAGCGCGATACTTTCAAGCCGAGAAACTGGAAGGATAGCTAAATGGGCTATCGAGCTAGAGAGCATGATATTGAATACAAGGCGAAACTCGGTCAAAGGGCAAATATTGGCGTGCTTTTTAGCGTAAACACCTCCGAACCGAAACATGACACAAAGGTTATTGAAAAGAAGCTTGATAAGGCAATCTAAGGGTGGAAACTTTATATCGACGGAGCCTCCACTCCTATGGTTCTCGGGCGCAGTCTCATGCTTGTTGATCCCAAAGGAAGGAGTATACTTACACACCCGCTTTGAATTGACGCCACGAACAATGAAGCGAGTACTAAGCCTGCTAGCGTGCTCCGACCGCCAAAGACAAGGAGGTAGAAGACTTGGCTATCTTCGTTGATTCACAACTCGTAGCCAATCGATAAAAGGTCTCTACGAGGCAAGGCAACCCGTGATCAAGCAATACCTGGATAAAGCCAAGGAAATGCTCGAATGGTCCGTATCCTACAACATAGAGCATGTTCGGAGAAACCAAAACAAGAAGGTGGATGCCCTTAGCAAACTGGCATCAATGGCATTTGCTCATTTAACTAAAGAAGTTATGGTCGAAGTGTTGGCAGATAGGTCCATTGTAACAGTTCGCATTTTTGGGTCACTATTCATTTTTACTATTCACTATTACTATTCACTTTTCACTATTCATCCCGTAAAATTTTATTTCACATTCTCGTAGGATAAACTATTTTAGTAATGACCTGAGAGTTCGCAATCGTTAGATCATTTTCGCAAAGTTATTAAGAAAACACCGCTTTAAAGTTTCGCTTTGACGGTCCACCGCTTAAACATCTCACTGACAACTAAAACCGCCTCGACAATTTTCCCCGCATTAGATTAATTTTTTATCACTCATGATGAATTTGAGAATTTTAAGATTTATTTTTATGTTACCAAATAAGCCCTACAAGAAGACGAAACTAAACTTACATTTTAAACAATTCTACTTACATCCGACTTAACGATTCAGACCAGATTTCCTAAGATTTTTAGAAAATTTTACATTTTTGGAAAATTCAAACATATTTCCTCCTCCTTTGACTATAAAGAAATTAACCTTGTACGCTCTACCTTTTATTAAATCGCGTAATTTTTAAACTTCACGAATAACTGTTAAGTTATCCCGCTGCACAAAGAAAACCAAAGTTTGACATCTCATATCACTTTTAGACTAATTTTAGTCTACTTTAAATAAATTCACGGTCGTTTCTCGAAATTTCGTTTTTTTCGATAAACTGCGATTACGCGTTTTGACCCGTATTTCGCTTTTAAGCAAATTTTGCACCCAATAAGACTTATCACCCATTTTATATTTTTAGATGGAGTATAATGATGATTTTCATCATTCCTGCAAGTTTCATATTTTTACGATACCCGGTTTTACATTTTATGGCTTCGATTAGCATTTAACGGAACCAAAACTCACTCCGAACCAAGATAATACCAAAACTATCGACCAAAGTCATCCTATCTTATCATGAACGAAATTTAGGGGAGTCATCACCTTGGTGTCAAAATCCTAAGCATACTTCCTTTAGATCATTTACATGTGTAAATTTAACCATGGTTAGTTTTAACCCAATATATAGTTAACCAAAACTACTAGCCTATAAATACCAAGCATAATCACTTCATTTATTCTTGCACCACCCTTTCTTATCATCTAAAGTCCTAAACCCTAAGGCATTTCTTATAGATCTTGTAAGAACATTCATGTGTTCTTGAAGAAAACTAGCGTTTGATCTTCGCTCTTGGAAGTTTTCAAGAAAGAGTCGTTATAATCTTCAAATATCTTCAAGTCTCCAAAAAGACGTCGTTATAATCTTCTTTCTTCTTCGGGTTCTCAAGAAGGCGTTGTTATAATCTTCTACTAGTCGTGGGTTTTCAAGATCGCAAATTCTACGTCAAGTCCGCTAATATTTTATTTTCCATAATACTCATGCATTCTATTTTAAGGTAAGTGTTTATAAAACTCAAACTTATTAAAATACTTATAAACTTTGTTAATTTATTTATTGTATTTATAAACTCTTAATTTAGCATATAATCAAATAATCAAAATATATGTTTTACGATTGAGCACTACAACACTAGGGAACTTCATGTGAGGGTTCATTTGGGTAAACGGATTGACGAGTTCTCGGATTTACGATTTAAAGTGTCCTAGCTCCTAACGTTTCTCGCATGACCTCTCGAATTATGATGGCCCGAACGGTAGTACGAGATATACAAACTAAAACCATTTCTATAAACAAACATACAAATACTACGCCTTGATCAATATAATGGCATATATAAGCTCGTTCATCTTTTCTTAGGCATTATACCGAACCCAAGAGTTGACATCATATTCTAGGTTATACGTAGAGACTTCCGTGCTTATCCATCGATTCCGTTATACGCTCGATATCATTTTAAGGTGAGTCATAGCCCCACTTTCTATTACTTAATTGTTTTACAAACTCTTTGGGGGAGATACATGCTCAACTATTTTCATTTACTTTTATAAGTACTCTAAACTTTTACTAATTATCGTGAGTTTCATAGCCCCTACTTTTATACATTTTGAAATTACTTTTGGGGGAGATACATGCTCAAACACTTTATTTATACTTTCACAAGTACTCTATACTTTTAAGGATTACCGTGAGTTCGTAGCCCCACTTTTACTCGCTTAATTGCTTTACAAACTCTTTGGGGAGATACATGCTTAACTACTTGCTTTACAAATACAAATATTCAAAACATTTACACTTTTATGCTACGCTATACTTTTTATACTTGATTGCAAAATACTTGATTGCATATATACATGATTATGATATACCTATTTGCGTTATTTTTGACTGCGTTATACTTATTTGCATTATTCAATTCAAAGGGCTTCAAATTAAGTTGTTGGATGACCATTAATTTAGTGGCTCCAAATTAAGTTGTTGGAAGGCTATTAAATTAGATACATACTAAGTCGCTCCAAATTAAGTTGTTGGATGACCATTAATTTAGTGGCTCCAAATTAAGTTGTTGGAAGGCTATTAAGTTAGATACATCCCAAATTACGTTGTTGGAAGACCCTTGTGGTGACACATATACTTTTAGTACTATGATACATACATACATGATTTTGCAAACTATATTTTGGCGATGCGTTGTGAACACACAAAGTTGCAAGTTCTTTATGGCGGAACTTGAACCGAGTGGATTTGTCACACCCCAATTTACTGCTTTGCGGTGAATGGAATTCTCGGGGATTGATTGTCATAGCACCACATCACATTATATTGAACGACCTAAAGTGTCGCTTTTAAAACACATAGTTGGATATTTAATAAAACATTTGAGTACAACATCGGTCCCAAAAGGTTTACAGAGTGTTTGGAAATACAATTATGTTACAAACCAAACGATGTTTTTGAAATAAAGCGCCATAATGTACAATAATGTAAGTCATCGCATGACTCAAAATGTAGGTCCCTAAACCATGTCATGATGATAATGCCTCAGTTACCTAAAAATACATTGCTAAAAAGGTCAACAATAATGTTGGTGAGAAATCATAGGTTTATGTAAATGTTTTATACGACTACACAAGTATAGATCAGGCATGACAATCAAGTCACGTAAAAATGTTACAGGCATGACAATTATGTCACGTAAAAATGTTACAATTGCAATAAGTCCATGACACCGAAACTAGACAATTCATAATGTATGCCCCTGCAGAGTGTTTGCCAGACAACTCCGTAATGTTATGAAATGAAATGCATCCGTATGGCAGTTGGGAGTCACCAACCCGGATGGAGGCGTCACCCTCGATAGATCTATCCACTCATCCTCGCTTCAAAGATTAACGGTTCATGTTCGTAATGGAATGGGACTTTCAATTGGCAAACACGGTAACTTAAGCAATGTAAATGAATTTAACATACTTGGTATCGTACAAAAAAATGTAGTGCAATGTATTCTCCCCTGGGTTTGAAAATAATCAAAAGCATGTAAACGGGGCTATGAAAACTCACTTGGTAAACCGGAATGATGGCAAAGTGAGTACATCGAGGTATAATGTGATGCTTTAACCGGACCTATTATCAATGATATGATATGTAATGAGTTGCAATGTAATGTTATGCATGCATTTCGTATGTTATTTATACCATTTGCGAAGTTTTGAAAATATTACTTATCGTCGAAAAATACTCTTTTGACGCCTTGACCAATCAAAATGACTTTACAAGTTTTTACGCCAAAATGTCATCCTACAATGGTTTAATAATGATTTATGGTGAAATTTTCACTTTTCGACGCAAAACAATGTCACTGAATTTTCATGAAATTAACAAAATGGCTTTGGAAAACTAGTCGTAAAATAGTGTACGTCGATCGTTAGAGAACGAACTCGACGGTTTTGGAAAGTTTGTATCGAAATCTAGAAGTTTTAGTTCAGGAGTTTTCGTCAAAAAGGTCTCGAACATAAAGATAATAAGGGTTAAAGATAGTGATTTTGGCTAATTGTAGTGCAAAAAGTGAGTTTCGGCCAAGTTTAGACATCCGTAATTAGTTTATTACAACTCCGCTATACAAACGGCTTGTCGCTTTGAAAAATATGCCGGTGATCTTAATTTTATCAAAAGACATCTCGCTCCAAAATGTTTCACAACCTCGTTAAAACAACCCTCAACAGGACGTTATAAACTACCGTAACACTTGTAACGTAAAATAATATAGTTTTCGTAAAATAATAGTTACGGCAACTTTATGAAAACGCATATCTTTGTCGCTTCAAACCGCTTTCACGATAATACGTCCTTAGCTTCGATCAAGTAAACTAATATATTTTGATAAGTCGAAATAATTTGTGAAGCTTAAGGCTGCTTTTGACTCGCATAAGAAAAATATAGTATGTTGAAATTTAAAATTATATTTCGTCGTCAAACTTGTAAAATCCATAACTTCTTCGTTATAACTCCGCTTTATTCCGCTCAAGCGCCACGGATTCGCTTTTAAAGTATATATTCTAAATATCAAGGCCAAAAGTCGTGCCCCACCGTCGGTTTTTCCGAAAATCGAAATAAGGACAGAACCTATTTTATCGTATTAAAAATAGTTTTTCTCGGACAAAACCTATTCTAATCCCTTCAAATCAACTCCAAAGCTAATCTAATCCTACCATACACCTTCTTAGGGTGTCATGGGTTCCTAATCATCATCAAGACCAAAGAATACCAAGGGGATATTTATAGGATGACCAAATATATATATATAACTCTTAAAATCATGAAAAATGGTATAAATCACATATGTCTTGCATGTTGCTCCAAAATGAAAAGATACATATGAAATGAAAAAGGAAACATGAAAATGAAAGAAACATGCTTACAAGTGAATATGATGAGGTGCAAGTAACAAGGTTAATCCTAAATACTCTTGGTTTTTATTTCAAAACCTAATAAAGAGTATAAACTAGATTGTAATACTTGAACTTGATAAAAAAATTTGATCCCTTTTTCTTGACGAGAACCGTTGAAGGAGACCCAAAGAGAGGAAAATAAACTACTAACACTTGTGAATTGATTGAAGTGAATGAGAAAGTTGTTTAAGTAAGACTTTGAGGAAGTGTATAGACAATAAAATCAATGACCATGCATCAAATTAATGCTCACCCTCTAGAGGGCCGGATTTTTGGGGACTTTTGTCACCAAAAATATCTTTTTTTTTTTTTTATAAATTGTGTAAAAGTATTGTGTAAATATTTGATAAAGAGTATAAGTAACATGTGTAGGAAAAATGTATAATTAAAGGTAAATGGTAACCTTTTGGTACAAGTAAGTTTTTAATAGATCAAAATAGAATGTATGAGATAATAAAAATTGTAAAAATACATTCCTTGTGAAATTTGGGTGATAAAATAATTATCGTAAAATTTTTAAGAAAAACGTCGTAATAATTTAACTTTAACGATTTATGTACCAAATAAATTTAAAACATTAGGAAAACTCAAAATATAGTTTTTATAAACTAAATGTAAGTTTAAAAATACATCGGGGATCATTTTTGAAAGTAACGGTTTAAATATACAAAATAATAACTCACGCGATAACGTTTATTTAATATAAAAATTACGCGTTAAATGTGAAATGAAATGTCATGAATGAATTGATATGATGCAAATGATGTCAATGAAATGTAGACTAATCTTAGTCCATATGAAATGTTCGTGATGTTATAATCATGAATTCGCCGCTAAACCTTAAGGTTACGCGAATTTGAAACACGTAAACCAAGTTTACGATAAATGTTGAAATAGTGAGGCATAAATTGTTTCGAGAAATGACCTAAAAGTACGGGTTGTCACATTCACCATCAAAAAGGAATTCAGTCCCCGAATTCATTCGTGTTAAGTCTATCGAATTTTGAGTTTATGATGAATATCGAGGAGAAGACATGGAGAAGTGTCGTTACGGTTATCGATGATCGAGAGCGAGAAAACATCGTAGTAAGGAAAAATATCGGATGAATCTCTCATAAGTAACACTTGACTTTGAAATATGTGAAGATTTTGCTTGCACTAAGATTTATAATTAACCGCCCCAACATAACATGATCCCTCCGCATTAGACATAGTTAGCTAGGCTATGTATAATTAAGGAACGATGATGTGACGCTCGGTTTAGTTGTTATAACTCTCGATGCTTACAAGGATTTAAACCGTGTCGTTAAAATGGTCGATAAAGTAAAAGAAGTAAAATTTCGTAAGTGATATCGAATCGAAGGAAATAAAGTACGATAGATGAGAATATTTGGGTCAAATTGGTTCGTCCGGTGTTTTTCTAAATCGTACCACGCCTTTCCAAAACGGGTCCTTGTGCATAATTTGTTGCCCACTTGAGATTCTAATGGTTTGCGGCTAATGGGACATATCTCCAAATTTCGTGATCGATAACGATGTAGCTTATCTAGCTATATGTTGTTACTTGTAACCGATTCTTGATTTGTATGACTTCTTTGTTTGTTTCATGAATGAATCATGGACTAATGAATTGGACTTTCCCGATTTTAATCCTTGAATAAGTGATTGATACCTCAACCTTACAAAGGCCTCGAATGATGTAGTCAATATGTTCATGAGCTAACTATTGTTGCAAAGAAACTTGTCGATGGAGAATGATTTGCCTAACCATTTCTAGAAAGTCATACCGGCTTGAGCATATTATCTAATGTGAAATTGGCTCTCTAGCTCTAACCATTGAAATGAGGATAGTAGGCGGTAATCATGTCCTAGTAGGTTTCATGGAAACTCAAATGACCGCCGCCAGCCTAAGATGAATCGAATAGCTTATAATAGGTACAACCGGAATTAATACCACGTGTCTTGTGTTAGATTTCAAAATGTTAAACTGGTCGGAAAGGACCTTATTGAAAAGAATAGATTATAGGTACAGCTTGTGATTCCTCGCGTTTTAATCCTATCGAATGTCATGACCGAGTATTACTTGCCTAATGTGCTTGGTCTCTATGACTAAAATGTTTATTGTTTGATTATCAAGGGTTTCCATGCTCCATGTTGTAAAGTCACAAACCTTAAATATTTAAGTGAGGTGGTCTAGTGGTTGATTTTCGAGATTTGTTCCGATATTGAGTAGTTCATCACTAATATTGTTATCATGCTAGCAAGAAAGTAGATATCAGCTTATACTATGTCGAAGAATGTTTGTTCTGGTTTCACTTGTAGATGGGGAGTCATTGATTGTCCGACATGTTCAAACCTGTGGCATCTCTTGATATGGAAGTGAGGTTACTTGGAATTTCCAGAGAACACAATGCCTTAGGGGAAGTTTATATCGATAACCTTCATTTAACTACGTTTTTCCTTTAAGGGAAACTCCTTGTAGGGAAGTTCACATATTTTTGGGGCCATGTTTAATGAAATGTTCTGTAGTCTCAATTAAGAGGATTGGTTTATTCCTATAGTGTTGCTTAATGTGTATTCGATTCAGACAACTGTGAACTCGCCTAGCTAGTACTTTTGAATGATAGAGTTTGGATTCTAATCCAAAATAGTGGTTCGGAATGTCTCGTGATGTCTTAAGATTTTGTTGAATTTAGAATCATCCTACCATCTAGTTCTAGTCCTTGTTGGAAATTCCAAAATCCTTTCATTGTTTTCTTGTATAGAGGAATCCTCCCACGAGGGTATAGGAAGTCTTTCCTAAAAGGTCACCGTCAAATCCTAACTTATCGGTTGAGTGAGAGATAAATGGCGAAGCATCTATAGAGTGTTAACAGAAAGAAATGTTTATGCACGATATATTTGATTATAAAACTTTGCTTTCAAACGAGAATAAATAGTTTGTAAGAAAATTACAAGAAAGTTTATGAAAAGGTTTGTAAAACCACTTTATTGAGTAAGAAAGAAACATTTTTATCATTTACGCTTAATAATAATAAATCTTAGTTGTGGCTTGGTGTTAAAGCAACAACTCGTTAGGGTGATTTTAAAACAGCTTATATAGTGATAGAAAACGGCTTAACAATGGTAGTGAAATATTTTGGTAAGACACAATTCAGATTATAACATAACCCGTGAAATGATTTGTAAATTAGCTTACAAGAAAACAATTTATCGTTTGTCAAATAATAGAAGATTTCGTAGTTTAATTAATATCAGGATGGTTTATAGGTTGGTAATATAATAGTCATTAAAGTAAAGGCGAATAGTCTGTGAGGTAAGCGTACCAAGTTTTATGATTTTTAAATCAGACAGTGGCTAAAATAGCTCACCAAAAGGGTAAAATAGTTTATAAGACCGCAATATTACTTGCAGGAAAAATTTGTAATATAGTTTGTAACTTGCTATTGCAATTGTTTGTTGTTTTATAAAATAATAGCAAATTAATCGGTTTATCATACTATGAGAAAATAGTTTGCAAGGTATCAGTAAGGTCATTGTTTATAAAGTATTATTAAAGTCGTAAATTTTGGTTTAATGGTACAGGAGTAAGATGAAATGGTCGGTAAAATAGTTGAAAGCAGTTTGTGTTAGATAACGATGAAGTTTATTATCTCATAAGAGGGAATGTAGGACAAATAGTTGGTATTCAACGTTTTGTTTTGTAAGGTAATAGCTTGATGATTTTTCGTAGTAACATGAAAATCGCCGCATGAGGATATTAAATAGTTGATAAAATGACCGAAACCATTTGATAAATTGATAATAAAACAACTTGCGTTAAAACTTTATGAACCAACGTTTCTAAGATGGTGATAAAATAGTTCGAAATAAAATCAAGTGAAATAATTTCATGAAATAGTAGCAGGATAATTTGGAATAAAATTTGTTGGATGGTTTGTAGGATACATAAGAGAACCTTATCGAGTAATAACAGTCTACTAATTGATCGAGAATAAATTTGGCCTAACCCCTAGTAAGATAGTGATGTATCGTCGTGAAATGATGGAAAATTGGGCAATTGGAGTAAGGAATGAAATAAACAAGATGGTGATTATCGTAGAGATAATAAATGATAAAGATCACATTAGCTAGGAAGGTACTTATTATCTGTTCCTGTTGGTGGTCTAATCGTGTTTCAAGTGTAGGAGTAGTAGGCGGTCTAGCAACAATAGCCCTAGAACTCTCACAGTCCTTAAACCTATGAGATGGTGTGGCGTCTATAGTCTTAGTGGTAGATGGTAATGGTGTGTCAAATCATGCACGCTTCCCAAGCTGCAAGTCAGGTATATGAGTATCGTGTATGAGATGTGATGGTACGGATGGTGCTCGAAATGATAATGATGATGAAAATAATGACAATGATGATAATGAAATCCTTGTGGTGAGTTAAGAAAATAGGTTCATTAGGACTAAGCCTATAAGTTCTACCCAATGGTATGATCGTCCCAACCGAGTGATAAAATTGTCCTGATCCCATAGTGAATCAATAGTGATCGTGATGGTGTAGGTGTAACTTCGTCCTCCTAAAAGGTTTATCTCGGTATTCAACGTTATCGGTGATGAGTCAATTGATGTGAAAATTGTGATAGGGAATGACAAGGAATTCTCCACGTTAAAGTATGAGGAAAATATAATGGGATGGGTATTTAAGGGCATCCATGTGACAATCGCTTTGAAATGAAAGTAAATAACTCAAAAATGTACGTATAAATCGCATGCAAAGTGAACATGCACTTATGATGAAATGATGAGATGCTATGATAATGTAGTTATAGTCTAGTGTCAATGATGCAACCTAGTTCTCTATAATCGTAGCTCGTACCAATCTGTCACACCCCAATTTACATTTTGCGCCGAATGGAATTCTGGGGATTGATCATCATAGCACCACATCACGGTTATATTGAACGACCTAAAGTGTCGCTTTAAAAACACATCGTTGGATATTTAATAAAACATTCGAGTACAACATCGGTCCCAAAAGGTTTACAAAGTGTTTATGGAAATACAATTATGTTACAAATCCAAACGATGTTTTTGAAATAAAGCGCCATAATGTACAATAATGTAAGTCGGCCCATGACTCAAAATGTAGGTCCCTAAACCATGTCATGATGATAATGCCTCGCCACGAAAATACATTGCTAAAAAGGTCAACAATAATGTTGGTGAGAAATCATAGGTTTATGTAAATGTTTTATACGACTACACAAGTATAGATCGTGCATGACAATCAAGTCACGTAAAATGTTACGTGCATGACAATTATGTCACGTAAAAATGTTACAATTGCAATAAGTCCATGACATCGAAACTAGACAATTCATAATGTATGCCCCCGCAGAGTGTTTGCCGACAACTCCGTAATGTTATGAAATGAAATGCATCCGTATGGCGCTTGGGATTCACCAACCCGGATGGAGGCGCCACCTCGATAGATCTATCCACTCATCCTCGCTTCAAAGATTAACGGTTCAAGTTCGTAATGGAATGGGACTTTCAATTGGCAATACGGTAACTTAAGCAATGTAAATGAATTTAACATACTTGGTATCGTACAAAAAAATGTAGTGCAATGTATTCTCCCCCGTGGGTTTGAAAATAATCAAAAGCATGTAAAACGGGGCTATGAAAACTCACTTGGTAAACTGGAATGATGGCAAAAGTGAGTACACTGAGGTATAATGTGATGCTTTAACCGGGACCTATTATCAATGATATGATATGTGAATTTAACATACTTGGTATCGTACAAAAAAAAATGTAGTGCAATGTATTCTCCCCCGTGGGTTTGAAAATAATCAAAAGCATGTAAAACGGGGCTATGAAAACTCACTTGGTAAACTGGAATGATGGCAAAAGTGATTACACTGAGGTATAATGTGATGCTTTAACCGGGACCTATTATCAATGATATGATATGTAATGAGTTGCAATGTAATGTTATGCATGCATTTCGTATGTTATTTATACCATTTGCGAGTTTTGAAAATATTACTTATCGTCGAAAATACTCTTTTGACGCCTTGACCAATCAAAATGACTTTACAAGTTTTACGTCAAAATGTCATCCTACAATGGTTTAATAATGATTTTGGTGAAATTTTCACTTTTCGACGCAAAACAATGTCACCGGAATTTTCATGAAATTAACAAAATGGCTTTGGAAAACTAGTCGTAAAATAGTGTACGCCGATCGTTAGAGAACGAACTCGACGGTTTTGGAAAGTTTGTATCAAAATCTAGAAGTTTCAGTTCAGGAGTTTTCGTCAAAAAGGTCTCGAACATAAAGATAATAAGGGTTAAAGATAGTGATTTTGGCTAATTGTAGTGCAAAAAGTGAGTTTCGGCCAAGTTTAGACATCCGTAATTAGTTTATTACAACTCCGCTATACAAACGGCTTGTCGTTTTGAAAAATATGCCCGGTGATCTTAATTTTATCAAAAGACATCTCGTTCCAAAATGTTTCACAACCTCGTTAAAAACAGCCCTCAACAGGGACGTTACAGCTACCGTAACACTTGTAACGTAAAAATAATATAGTTTTTCAGAAAATAATAGTTACGGCAACTTTATGAAAACGTGCATATCTTTGTCGTTTCAAACCGTTTTCACGATAATACGCCCTTAGCTTCAGATCAAGTAAACTAATATATTTTTGATAAGTCGAAATAATTTGTGAAGCTTAAGGCTCGTTTTTGACTCGTACAAGAAAAATATAGTATGCTGAAATTTCTGAAAATTATATTTCTCGTCGTCAAACTTGTAAAATCCATAACTTCTTCGTTATAACTCCGTTTTATTCCGTTCAAGCGGCCACGGATTCGTTTTAAAGTATATATTCTAAATATCAAGGCCAAAAAGTCGTGCCTACTGTCGGTTTTTCCAGAAAATCGAAATAAGGACAGAACCTATTTTATACGTATTAAAAATAGTTTTTCTCGGACAAAACCTATTCTAATCCCTTCAAATCAACTCCAAAGCTAATCTAATCCTACCATACACCTTCTTAGGGTGTCATGGGTTCCTAATCATCATCAAGACCAAAGAATACCAAGGGGATATTTATAGGATGACCAAATATATATATATAACTCTTAAAATCATGAAAAATGGTATAAATCACATATGTCTTGCATGTTGCTCCAAAATGAAAAGATACATATGAAATGAAAAAGGAAACATGAAAATGAAAGAAACATGCTTACAAGTGAATATGATGAGGTGCAAGTAACAAGGTTAATCCTAAATACTCTTGGTTTTTATTTCAAAACCTAATAAAGAGTATAAACTAGATTGTAATACTTGAACTTGATAAAAAAAAATTTTGATCCCTTTTTCTTGATGTAGAACCGGTTGAAGGAGACCCAAAAGAGAGGAAAAATAAACTACTAACACTTGTGAATTGATTGAAGTGAATGAGAAAGTTGTTTAAGTAAGACTTTTGAGGAAGTGTATAGACAATAAAATCAATGACCATGCATCAAATTAATGCTCACCCTCTAGAGGGCCGGATTTTTGGGGACTTTTGTCACCAAAAATATCTTTTTTTTTTTTTTTTTTTATAAATTGTGTAAAAGTATTGTGTAAATATTTGATAAAGAGTATAAGTAACATGTGTAGGAAAATGCATAATTAAAGGTAAATGGTAACCTTTTGGTACAAGTAAGTTTTTAATAGATCAAAATAGAATGTATGAGATAATAAAAATTGTAAAAATACATTCCTTGTGAAATTTGGGTGATAAAATAATTATCGTAAAATTTTTAAGAAAAACGTCGTAATAATTTAACTTTAACGATTTATGTACCAAATAAATTTAAAACATTAGGAAAACTCAAAATATAGTTTTTATAAACTAAATGTAAGTTTAAAAATACATCGGGGATCATTTTTGAAAGTAACGGTTTAAATATACAAAATAATAACTCACGCGATAACGCTTATTTAATATAAAAATTACGTTAAATGTGAAATGAAATGTCATGAATGAATTGATATGATGCAAATGATGTCAATGAAATGTAGACTAATCTTAGTCCATATGAAATGTTCGTGATGTTATAATCATGAATTACGCGCTAAACCTTAAGGTTACGCTGATTTGAAACACGTAAACCAAGTTTACGATAAATATTGAAATAGTGAGGCATAAATTGTTTCGAGAAATGACCTAAAAGTACGGGTTGTCACAGGATTTACAATGCCTTTGCTATGTGAACATTCTTTAAAGGCTTTTCAACTTATTCAAAACAAACTCTATGAACTCACCAACCTTTGTGTTGACACTTTTAGCATGTTTATCTCGTGTCTTAAGGCGATAGCTAGAGTTTGAAGCATAGAGTCGCATCGACATATTTTGAAGACTTTATGCATTCAGATTTACCATTCAAACATTTTGTAAACATTTATGTATTATACTTTGGGACCTCATTGTTTGTAACTCGATTTCATTAATCGAATGGTAACTTTTCAAAACGTCTCATTTAGAGGTCGTTTCTATAACTTGTATTGTGTATTATGAAGTAGCACCCCAATGACACAATCTTCCATTGCGGTATTTTGGGGTGTTGCTGATTGGTATCGAGCATTGGTTATAGAGAACTAGGTTGCATTTAGAGCCTAGACTATAACTACTATATACGTTGAGACCTTCCTCCCTATCGCCTTGCACATCGTAGACTTTTTCGTAATTTTAGAACCTAAGAGATTTCTATGAACCGATTGAAACACCAAACATCATATGAGTCGATTAGTCCAATCATTGCATAGTTACTCCTAAATTATACATAGCCCGATCACCTATGTCTAATTCGGGAAGAATCGTGCAATGAAGGGAGTAGTAGTCTCATATGTGTAAGCAATTCGCATCGAGCCAAATTTTCAAAAGATTTTCTTCAAACCACTTGTTTCAGCTTGATCCGGTGACGTTCTTGTTTGATGAGTTGCAAAGATCAAGCTAGAATCAAGTTGTTACTCAAACCGATTTAGCCTAATCTCATGACAGTTCTTGTTTGATAAGTTGTGAGATTAAGTAAAAATCGGTTACCTAAAAATCTTTTGAGGGTTTTGCTCGAGAATGGAAAGCTTGCCTCATCAAACCTACCATAAGAGAGCATGTCTTTAGGATGGAAATAGTCGCAATAGTCACAAGAACGCACTCTAAGTAGATAAGAAACCCATATACTTGAGCTTTGACGTAATCTCTTAGACTATGCACACCGTAAGTAGTGAACATCAACGTAACTTGGACGAAGTTCCTTTTAAAGGTAGAGACCGTAACAATTCGCATTTTGGGTCACTATTCATTTTACTATTCATCGTTACTATTTACTTTTCACTATTCATCCCGTAAAATTTTATTTCACATTCTCGTAGGATAAACTATTTTAGTAATGACCGAGAGTTCGCAATCGTTAGATCATTTTCACAAAGTTATTAAGAAAACACCGCTTTAAAGTTTCGCTTTGGACGGTCCACCGCTTAAACATCCTGCGATAACTAAAACCGCCTCGACAATTTTCCCGCATTAGATTAATTTTTATCACCATGCCGAATTTGAGAATTTTTAAGATTTATTTTATGTTACCAAATAAGCCCAATAAGAAGACGAAACTAAACTTACGCTTTTAAACAATTCTACTTACATCCGGACTTAACGATTCTCGACCGTATTTCCTAAGATTTTTAGAAAATTTTACATTTTTGGAAAATTCAAACATATTTCCCTCCTCCTTTGACTATAAAGAAATTAACCTTATACGTTCTACCTTTTTATTAAATCGCTGTAATTTTTAAACTTCACGAATAATCTGTTAAGTTATCCCGCATACATAAAGAAAACCAAAGTTTGACATCTCATATCACTTTTAGACTAATTTTAGTCTACTTTAAATAAATTCACATCGTTTCCACGAAATTTCGTTTTTTTCGATAAACTGCAATTACGCTTTTGACCCGTATTTCGGTTTTAAGCGATTTTGCACCCAATAAGACTTATCACCCATTTTATATTTTTATATGGAGTATAATGATGATTTTCATCATTCCTGCAAGTTTCATATTTTTACGATACCCGGTTTTACATTTTATGGCTTCGATTAGCATTTAACGGAACCAAAACTCACTCCGTAACCAAGATAATACCAAAACTATCCACCAAAGTCATCCTATCTTATCATGAACGAAATTTAGGGGGGGATTCATCACCTTGGTTTCAAAATCCTAAGCATACTTCCTTTAGATCATTTACATGTGTAAATTTAACCATGGTTAGTTTTAACCCAATATATAGTTAACCAAAACTACTAGCCTATAAATACCAAGCATAATCACTTCATTTATTCTTGCACCACCCTTTCTTATCATCTAAAGTCCTAAACCCTAAGGCATTTCTTATAGATCTTGTAAGAACATTCATGTGTTCTTGAAGAAAACTAGCGCTTGATCTTCGTTTTGGAAGTTTTCAAGAAAGAGTCGTTATAATCTTCAAATATCTTCAAGTCTCCAAAAGACGTCGTTATAATCTTATTTTCTTCTTCGGGTTCTCAAGAAGGCGTTGTTATAATCTTCTACTAGTCGTGGGTTTTCAAGATCGCAAATTCTACGTCAAGTCTGCTAATATTTTATTTTTCCATAATACTCATGCATTCTATTTTAAGGTAAGTGTTTATAAAACTCAAACTTATTAAAATACTTATAAACTTTGTTAATTTATTTATTGTATTTATAAACTCTTAATTTAGCATATAATCAAATAATCAAAATACATGTTTTACGATTGAGCACTACAACACTAGGGAACTTCATGTGAGGGGTTCATTTGGGTAAACGGATCGACGAGTTCTTTGGATTTACGATTTAAAGTGTCCTAGCTCCTAACGCCATCGCATGACCTCTCGAATTATGATGGCCCGAACGGTAGTACGAGATATACAAACTAAAACCATTTCTATAAACAAACATACAAATACTACGTCTTGATCAATATAATGGCATATATAAGCTCGTTCATCTTTTCTTAGGCATTATACCGAACCCAAGAGTTGACATCATATTCTAGGTTATACGTAGAGACTTCGTGCTTATCCATCGATTCCGTTATATGCTCGATATCATTTTAAGGTGAGTCATAGCCCCACTTTCTATTACTTAATTGTTTTACAAACTCTTTGGGGAGATACATGCTCAACTATTTTCATTTACTTTTATAAGTACTTTAAACTTTTACTAATTATCGTGAGTTTCATAGCCCCTACTTTTATACATTTTGAAATTACTTTTGGGAGATACATGCTCAAACACTTTATTTATACTTTCACAAGTACTCTATACTTTTAAGGATTACCGTGAGTTCAGTAGCCCCACTTTTACTCGCTTAATTGCTTTACAAACTCTTTCGGGGAGATACATGCTTAACTACTTGCTTTTACAAATACAAATATTCAAAACATTTACACTTTTATGCTACGCTATACTTTTTATACTTGATTGCAAAATACTTGATTGCATATATACATGATTATGATATACCTATTTGCGTTATTTTTGACTGCGTTATACTTATTTGCATTATTCAATTCAGTGGCTCCAAATTAAGTTGTTGGATGACCATTAATTTAGTGGCTCCAAATTAAGTTGTTGGAAGGCTATTAAATTAGATACATACGCAAGTGGCTCCAAATTAAGTTGTTGGATGACCATTAATTTAGTGGCTCCAAATTAAGTTGTTGGAAGGCTATTAAATTAGATACATACGCAAGTGGCTCCAAATTAAGTTGTTGGATGACCATTAATTTAGTGGCTCCAAATTAAGTTGTTGGAAGGCTATTAAGTTAGATACATCCCAAATTAAGTTGTTGGAAGACCCTTGTGGTGACACATATACTTTTTATGATACATACATACATGATTTTGCAAACTATATTTTGGCAGTGGGTTGTGAACACACAGGTTGCAAGTTCTTTATGGCGGAACTTGGAACTGAGTGGATTTACAATGCCTTTGCTATGTGAACATTCTTTAAAGGCTTTTCAACTTATTCAAAACAAACTCTATGAACTCACCAACCTTTGTGTTGACACTTTTTAGCATGTTTATCTCAGGTCTTAAGGCGATAGCTAGAGTTTGAAGCATAGAGTCGCACGACATATTTTGAAGACTTTATGCATTCGTATTTACCATTCGAAACATTTTGTAAACATTTATGTATTATACTTTGGGACCTCATTGTTTGTAACTCTGATTTCATTAATCGAATGGTAACTTTTAAAAACGTCTCATTTAGAGGTCGTTTTCTATAACTTGTACTGTGTATTATGAAGTAGCACCCCAATGACACAATCTTCCGCTGCGGTATTTTGGGGGTGTTACATCCATTGTCCGAAAGGAAGTGTCTGACGTGATACAAGAGGAAGACTCAAATTGGATGACTCCAATTAGAGAGTATCTAATAAGTGGTATATTGCCGAAGGATCAGAAATTAGCTCGAAAGGTTCGCATCAAAGCACCACAGTATAGGATCATGGGGAACTACTTATACCGAATGTCTTTTCTTTCCCCATGGCTACGCTGTGTAGGGCCTAGGCAAGCCGCCAACATCATTCAAGAAGTACATGAAGGATCCTGCGGGCTTCACGCAGACCCCTCCGTTGTTTCTAAAATCATGAGGGTCGGGTATTATTGGCCTTGATGCAGTGGACGCCGTTGACATCATTCGAAATGTGAAGGTGTCAAGTTCACTCAAGGGTTCCAAGGCTACCAAAACAAGATATGACCTCAGAACCTCTCATGGCCCTTCACCAATGGGGATAGATATTGTAGGTCCTCGCCGCTTGCTCCGGGAGGAGTAAAGTTCTTGGTCGTAGCCATCGACTATTTCACTAAATGGGTGGAAGCAAAACCTTTGGCATCCACCACGTGAAGGCACATGGAAAAGTTCATATGGGAGCATATTATCGTCGGTTCGAATACCTCACATCATCATTTCAGATAATGGGAAGCGATTCATGAAAGGGTATTCCAGTGTTTTGCGAGGCCTCGAATATCAAACAATCCTTCACTTCCGTCTACCATCCTCAAGTAAGGGACAAGTGGAAGTTACCAAGAGACATCATAGAAGGAATAGAATGAAGGTCGGGTTACGATCATCACGGTTGAGTAGATGAACTACCTCAAGTACTTTGGGCTCACGAACGCATACAAAGTCAAGTCATGGGGAGACACCTTTAGCTTGACATATGGCATCGGTCGTCATCCTTCTAAGTAAGTGTCGAAACAAAAGAGTCCCGAACTTCGAGGTCAGCAGACAACGAAGAAAGGCTCCACAAGAACCTAGACCTACTCGAAGAATGAAGGAAATAGCCTCAATCCGGAGGCTATCCATAAGCAAAAATTGAAAGATACTACAATCGGGTTCGGCCTTCGATCTTCAAACCGGGAATACGTCCTTCGACTCAACAACAAGAAGTAAAGTCGAGTACTGTGGTAAACTAGGACCTACATGGGAAGGGCCCCACGTTGTTAAGGAAGCATATGGCAACGGAGCCTACAAGTCGGAAACCCCGGATGGAGACGTTATTGATAGAACCGGAATGGCACTAACCTTCGTAAGTTCTACGATGAAACTTACAATGTCTAAGGACATTCTCTATTTTGCTTTCAATCAATGTATTTGCATTCTTCTCACTTGGGAAAGAAGCATTAATGGTAGGCGCCTAGTATTCATTTCTTAAAATGATGTAATTCTCCTACCCACTTAATGATAATAACACATTTCCTCAAATCTCTTGTTTCGCTCAATACAACAAAGATTTGCCCACCAAGTCGCTTTATAAGTTTCAATGTCGAAGGGATGTACAAAGACTACATAACATGTCTTGCTCATATGCATAACATCCATCTCAACTTCACATTAACTTTCCTATATGGCCTTAAGGTATTTTAAGCCTTCACGCCCAAAGGATCAAGACGGAGTGGGTCGCGACCGCTGCCAGCTAAATTATACAATTGCTAATATTCTTCGTGAAGTAACTACACACAATGAGGCTATGCATCTACCATACGCCTTAGGTTGTAAAAATATTTTTACGCAAGTAAAATAAAAGAGAAGAATCACACATGGCAAAATTCAAGCCCTAGTGGCTTCAATGTAGATTCTCGACTAGTCTAACTAGTCTAAAACAGTCGTAGCCTTAACGATCCAACAAAATAAAATATTGTCTTAGGTCGTAGCCTACATCACACATACCACATGTTAATTGTTTCATCAGCACGAAGCCCGGAAAGGAACATGCACAATTGTTTTAAAACAGGTACACACCACAGGGATCAAATTACAACCACATGGTTGCCTTCATTAAACCTTGAATGAGTGGGATCACCGAACTCGGAGAGGAACCTGGGTGATGGAGTCTTCTTGGAGGAAGATGGAGGTCGGATCGTCCTTGGCTTCTGGCCGCCAGTCCTCAATTGAGGCACCGGGTCCTTCGTCACATCTGCAAGGAAAGGGAACTCTAAGGCGCTTAATTGATTACCGCATTATCATACTCTTTTCATGAGTTGCCTCGTAGTAAGGAACTTTTCCAAGATCACCGGTTCCCCGCCTTGGCTATCTCCTCCAAAGTGGTACACTTACCATGGAAAATGGCAAGATTCACCACATTCCCAATGGCAATCCCACATCATCGCTATGGTAAAGTTCCATAGCAACATAGGGATCACCTTGGTTACTGTGTCCACCCCGTCCTTCTTGACATTTTCGATTTAAGGTTTAACCCATCCACCTTTTCTGAGCTTGATCTCTTGGTCCAAAGAACCGCCCTTTCTTGTTCGAGGCCTCCACACTTGGATGAAAGAATGATATCCGCTCCTTATAGCTAATGACCATTGAGCCTTCGACAGTTAGCATGTTGCATTCACCGCTCGTTGCCACCGACCTTTGAGCTTTTCATTCTCAACTCGAGATCTTGCACCAAGGATTCTTGTCAAAATCCTCCAAGGCATCTTCACACTTCTTCTCCAGTGCATAATTTTGATCCCTAGCCTTCTCCTTCTCAAAGATAACATCCATTTCTTCTCGAGCTTTTGAGACAAAGACGGCGTTCCCTTTTCCTAGCATTGAGCTGATTATCTAGCATGCACTGGCGGATATAGCTTTTGTCATGAAGGTCGCAGAGCCTTTCTATGGACATGTTATCCATCACCCCTTTCCACTTGGGTGGGATTACATTACTCACGAGTTGGTGACAAGATAGGGGAGAAGGAAGTTCTTTCGTATCAAGAAGTCCTGCAGCATATATAAATGTGTTAACATATTATTACTGGTATTTAATTTTTTGTTAGAAACATTACCATGAATATAATCACCATTGGGCCCTTCGATGGCTGGAAATACCACAGCCTTACCCTGGGCACTCTTTTGTCGGGTAGTTCGAGAGGGAGGAGTAGGTAGGATAAGCTTCCTCTTCAATCGACTTCACGACTTTAGCACCGCCACCTTTCTCGCTTGGACCTCTCACCTACGGAGGGTCCCACGATGGCCACCGTCCTTCGGAGACCGGTTCGTCGAGTCGACAACGTTTTCCACAAGTTGATCTTCTACATCTATGGGTTCCTTTGACGAAGGAGCAGACGATCTGAGCTCGATGGGTTGTGCGTCCACATCATTGTTGTTTATAGACATCGATGGGGAGCCCACGCCATAGCTTGTCTCTTGGGGATTCTTTGAAGGAAGCTTACCTCCTTTGCACCACCGGCTACAACAAAGTTCCCGAACGACATCTCTCGCACAAAGAAGCAAATAAGATAAATATCGAAAGATAAGTTTTATTTTTATTTTATCAAAAATTACATACTTTCTCCATCACAAATAATTTCAGTACCAAAGGAGACCCTCCCATCTTCAAGAATGCCACCATGAAGAGGATTGGCTCGGGAATGTTTGACACCATTTGGATGACGAGCCAAATGATACAAAGGGTTTCTTCTCATAGTATAGGGCAATGTATCGTTGAATCTTTTCTCATCATATTGAAAGTTTGGGTTTAACAATGCGAGTATCTTTGGAGGATAATGGTATTTTGGATATAAAAGAATTTGCCTTCCGGTTCCTTATGTTCGTAAAGATCTATCTATGAGAATGGGCACATCCCTTTCACCCCTTTTGGCTAAGGTCAACCAATCTCCTCCGGGTATAGATTCGTAAAACCCTAAGCACGATCAAGGATGGTTCAAACCCATAAGCTTTGAACATAACAATGTATGTCGTAAGCTTGGCTAGGCCAAAGGGTTGAACCTAGAAATGTGTACCTCATAATACCGGAGGAATTCTAAGATCAAAGGATGCAAAGGTATCCTAAGGTTGGAAGTGGTGAACGATGGGTATCTGTGCCTACATAATTCTCGGGGCATCAAATATCCCTTGATTTTTACTCGGTAGCATGATTTATGTTCCTTTGGAATGGGGTAATCAGTGAGGAACGCTTTAAGCTCCTCTCTGGTTAGTGTGCAACCTTGTTGTTTTATCACAAATTTTTTATTGGTAGACATGGAGCCTTCTAAAGAACACAACAATGTATTTGAAATACAGAGAAGAAGGAGCACTATACCTTGTTTGATCGAAGGCTTGATCGGAAGAGGTTTTGCACGTGAAAACTTGGGCGAGAAATAAACTTTGTTAGGGTTTTACCGATTATATACCCTATAAGGTGAGAAATCTCGCCCTACACGTAATTACTTATCCCATAACCACCGGATTTCAAAACTCTTTTAAATTTTGAAAGGACGTTCTCTTTACCGAGGAAAGGGGTGGTTAAGATAATTAGTTGCATTAATTACGGTCAAGATGAGCAAGACTTTTCATCTTCGTTCGTTGTTGTGATGAAAGGAGGTTTCGTTCTTATTTCCGAGTCGTAAGCAATATTTCTTGTTCGTACATATCACTTTCGACTGGGGCTTGATGACGCACCTCCGATTAGGTCGAAGGACCCCCTTCGCCTCGGCCGAAATTGCATTACGAAGACCCAAGTCTTTCTTCATAAGTCATTGGTGGCGTGAAACCATTCATCATTGACATGGTTACCGTTGGGATTCGCCACCAAGGCCTATGCCCCGGTGTCTTCCTTGAAGATGCCAAGACAAATAAGAACCTTGACTTGGTCTTCCCACGCTCCCACTATGTCCTTAGCTTCCCGCCAAGTCCGAGATAGTGGGATGAAGCCCTAGCGGTTACCACAAATCGGGACGCCCCATGATCTCCTAAACGTGTGCTAACACTCTCCAAGCTATTTTCATCACCTATAAATAGGTTGGACGAGTCATTTCAATGGTATGTTCACTCAACACAAGATTTCACACACATCATATTATTTACAACTCATATCACATACTTACTCACACGCCGGAGGTGGTTCGTAGGCCCAACCCTCAAGCAATCACTTAACGAAGTGTCTACTATTTCTTATTACAGATTGGCTACAAGTTTGGCACAAGCATATCACCCCTCATACCCTTCGATCACCATCGAAGGCCTGGTCGTACGAATTATTGTACAATCAATAACGGTTTCATTTTTTAGATTAGTTTCTTTCACCGTATAAGGTCCAAACCATCTTGGCTTATTTCTTCCTCTTAATGCTTTTAATCTTGATTTATACAAAAACACTTTTTCTCCATTCAAAAATTCTCTAGGGTTCTTTTGAGGTTGTGGCTTTGTGGTGTAGTTATTCCCTAATTTTTTATCACGTTTCCACAATGTCGCATTTAACCCTTGACCCATGAAATCTCTAAGCCCTCTTTCCCATTCACAAATTTTCTTCTTAACAATATTATTGGAGATCTGCGAATTCTTATCATTTATCTTCTCCATAATCTTCAAAGGGTATCTCGGAACAATAGGTATCCTAACTTGTCCTTTGCCACTTTTGAGTATCATGATACCCTCACCGCATTTGATGGTTGCCTTGGCGGTGGCCAGAAAAGGTGTTCCAAGAATTAATGGCATGTTTTTATCTTCCTCAATGTCTATGATTACGAAGTCTACCGGATAGACAATATTGGCCACCTCAATTAAGACATCCTCCGCTATTCCTACGGGGATAAACATATGAGTGATTTGCTAAGGAAAGTCTAAGATTGGTCTTGGTTAGCTCCTCCTTAGTCAACTTACTATAGACTGATAGTGGCATTAATTTTACATTGAATCCCTGATCGGCTAAGGCATTTATATTCTCGAAGTCGCCTATGCTACATGGTATTACAAAGTTCCCGAGATCTCTTGTTTCTTAGTTATTGGTTTTCTCATAACCAACTCGTACATAGGTCCCATAGGCATGGTGTCATATTCTTCTTCTTTTATTTCACCTAAGAGGGCTTTCCTAAGAACCTCATTGTACCTAAAGTTGTTTACTTGGTTAACGATTGTTTTCTTATTGATCTCATGCTTAAGATAGTATTCAATGATATCCTTGTCCTTACTATCCTTGCTGCTCTCACTCTCCTTCTTCTCAACTACTCCACCCTCATCAAAAACAATGGAAATGGCGTTAACAAACGAAGTGGGGGAAGCGTGATCATCGTTTCTCACTAACACCTTCTCGGGAACCTTTGTCTTAGTGTACTCTTTCACCAAGTTCATCATCTCCGTCATTTTTTCCTGCATTTCTTCCCTTTTCCTATAAACCTCTTCTTCAAATTTGGCTAATCTTTCCGAATGGGCTGCCATGTATTCTCTCATTTGTGCCTTGAAGCTTGGTGAGAGTGGAATTGGAGAGGTAGAACGAAGCGTCAGATGGAATTGAGATTTTGTTCACAACTTGGTGATTCGAGAGAGAGGTGTTGGGCGGTTGGCGGAGTTAATGGAATTAACCGTATCTCGATGGATTGGTCCAGGTACTCTCTTTTTCCTCTCAATTAGATAGTCGATCCTTCTCTCAAGAGAACTAACTTGCTCTTCAGTAATGTTGGAAGGCTCATGAGGAATTGATATGGCATTAAACATTCTTCAGGGGTTTCATGAGATTCACTCCAATTTCCGTAGCTTTGATTGGTAAGCTCTTCTATTATATCCCATGATTCTTCTGCGTTGAAATCGCTGAGCCTTCCACCGGCTGCTCGATCAATGGACCGCTTAGTGAGGAAGTTGGCATGATCGTAAAAGATTTGGACTTGAAGCAAAAGAACAATGCCATGATGAGGGACTTTATGGAGCAAGTCCTTGAATCGAGTCCATGCCTCGTAGAGAGATTCGCCTTGATTTTGTTGGAGCGTCAAGATGTCCTTCCTAAGTTTAGTAGTTCTCCCCGATGGGAAAAATTGGGCAAGAAAACGAGTGGTGAGATCATCCCAACTTGAGATGGATCCGGCGGGAAGTCGCTCAAGCAAATTACTAGCTTAGTCCCGTAGAGAGAATTCGAAGAGACGCAAGAGCGTGGTCTCCCGTGTGGTAGCATCAAGGTCGATGGAATCAATGATTTTAAGGAAGTCCTTGAGATGTCGATTAGGATCTTGGAATGAAGTCCATGGAATGCACATCCGCTTTGCACCAACCGGATGGTGTCGGATCGCAGGTCGTAGTTTGAGCTTGATCGGGAGCTCAATGGTGTTCCTATAGCCTTGGTGGCTTGGTCTAGAGTATTCACCAAGAGTACGGCCTCTTGGCTGGTCAATGAGTGGTGGGTCGATGGGAAGTGGTGGATGTGGTGGCGGGTTATCACCTTCCATGATAAAAAGTGATGGGATTACTAACAAAGTCACGAAGAAGGGGGATAGACTACAAGGAAGCTAAAAATGAGAAAAAAGTCTTACTTGATAGGAATCAAGCAAAGTAACCTAAACGAGATAGAAATCTAACTAGCTATTCTATTCCCCGGCAACGGCGCCAAAAACTTGATGCGCGTAAGAGATGCGTTTGGGTCAAAGGAAATTCCTTTTCGTCGAGAAAGTTTTTCAACACCCTAGGCAGTGAACCTAATCGTTGTAGTGTAGTATTGGGTAAGCCTCAGGTATTGATATCGTTCTCTAAGGGAATAGGAATGCTAGCAAGAAGTGTACTACGCTAAGGTTGAGGTTGAGGAAGATTCTTTTTATCTTTTATATTTTTTAGAAAGCTAAGGGTAAAATCTTGGGGTTTGATTTGGGGGTGGTACTTCTACCGATTACACTACTATTCTAATTATCTAATACTACGGGTAGTCTATGTCTTTTTGATGTGTGCTTGTATGATGATTAAAATTTTGCTTACCTAGATACTATTACTCCCTAGTTATCTTTTATTGGTGGTTGAATTGTCACGTCCTTATTCTTAACGTTGTGTTTTCTAAGGTCGTAGGGTGTGCCTTTTTCCTAACTCTTTGAGACTACCTTAAAGTTATTGCCACTGAAATCCACTAGATGATTCATAAACTAACTTTAAGGTTATCTTTGGATGTTTAGACTACGAAATCCGCTAAGTGATTCATAAACTAAGGTTCACAAAGATTACTCGAGCATTTAAACACAACGATAGCCTAATTACACTCTTAAGCCAATTACAATTAAGATAAGAGACAACCAATCAATAATTAATAACTAGGTTTCATAGATCTAAGCAAACACACAAGAAATTTAGCGGACATGTTAAACAAGCAAGCATACACACATTCAATGGAAGACATAATGAAATCGGGAATAAAACACTTATCTTGATGAGCAAAATAGGGTTTGGGACCCTAAAATACCGCCCAAGTCGGACTACAAACGTTTAGGGTTTTACTCTACAAGTCTACCTCCTAAAATTCTAAAATTCGATTTCTATATATAATTTTACACTTATGCGACGACGCCGCTTTATAGGGGGACGCCGATCGCCGCTATTAGGGTTTTCTTCTTGGCCAAGTCATCGCTGGGACGGCGTCACGTTGTAGTTGTGACGCCAAGCTTCAGAGCGACGCCGCCCCGATTCTCGGATCCGGGCCGTTCGAGATGAAAAGTCTTAGTGACGCCTTCCTCTTCAAAGCCTCGACGCCGTCGGTGTATTTTAGCAAAAAGCCTACTAAGCCGTCTCGAGATTTTTATTCAGATAAAGGGACGGTGTCGCCTTTAGTTGGGACGCCGCCTTCAGGCCAGCAGACTTGAGTGTCTTCGATCTTGACTTAGCCATTTTCTTCATATATTCACTCCTTTTCATCCAAATATGCATCATTCCAGCATTTTGCTTCCAAGAGACCTAAAAAGTGAAAAGGAATGAAATTGAGCAGTAACGGATATAAAATTGGGTGATTAAGGGCTTAAATGACCCCTTAAAAGTGTACGTTTTAAATCCTTATCACACGTTGTTTTTATTTTATCTCGGCACCCGCAAGTTGTTCATCTTGACCTTAAACCCGCCTATCCAACCCGATCCGCCGGATTGGTAGACCTACACTCGCTGGGGCCGGGCCGCAACAATGTAATAATGAAGGTGTAATTTTCATCCTTTATTGCTTGCCGTTGTAAGGAAGTTTTATTGGTTAGGGATCATTTGATGCAATTCATTGTCCCTAACATTTTTTCTACTCTTCCCGAGGACCCATCCTTTTCCACGCCTGCTCATCCCTTCGCCACCATCCCACTTCCCCATGTCTCCTTGCCCCGTAGCCATCGAAGTTGACCAGGAGTACATGCACTATCTTATTTCCCAAGGGCTAGTGGAGTCTAATCGACAGTATGACTCCTGCCGTGGAAGTCACCATGCTGCTTGGCAAGGTACCTAGAGATGTCATAGAAAAGGGTTTGAGTGAAGGGATGTTATGAGATGTTGTGGTGGTGGGTTATTAGCCGTTATTTTAGAACGACTAAATGTTATTAGCTGTCATTTAAGAACATATTTTGGTTGCCGCAGTGTCTGTTTTGCCCTTATGTTTTTCTTTTGGGGGTAAAGGTTTAGGCTCTGTAT
Source organism: Chrysanthemum lavandulifolium (assembly GCA_022545495.1). NCBI lineage: Eukaryota > Viridiplantae > Streptophyta > Magnoliopsida > Asterales > Asteraceae > Chrysanthemum > Chrysanthemum lavandulifolium. The sequence continues at coordinate 124,986,116 of CM040239.1, forward strand.
GAACTTTCTGGAAATTACCGTATGTGGGTAGCGTGTTGTTTTAAAAGGCTGATTGTGTTTCTTGTGCCATCGCATTCTTCTTTTGAACAACATCTTCAACTTCTTTCAAAGTAACTTTTAGGAGTTTCTTGGGATTTTTGTTGTTAAGACGTTTGGTGTTAGAGGATGATGTTTTCTTTCACTTTTCTTGCCTCTCCCCCTTTTTTACTTCATGTATTTATAGCGAAGATTTTATTGTTTCTGCACGCGCTAGCATTTACTTTTTCCTACTATTTGATAGGTTGGCACGTGCTTAGGCTCGTAGCCTGGGCGCCTGTTTTTAATGCTAGATTTGACATAAAATTTCTTGGGAAGGAACGTGAATCTGTACTTGCAGATTTTCTCTCGTTTTTGAACATTTGGATAAGGTTTATCCTTTTGCTTCCGCCCTTGCCTGGTTGTTATCGAGAACTTTCCTTCCCAAAGCTGTGTCCTTCCCCTGATTTTGTTATTTCCCATGTTGTGGCATTTATGTTTTGTGTCTGCTGCAACTCTTTGCTTGCTTCTTTCGGAGCGTTGTTCTTTCTGGAGCCGATTTTTGTTGAGCCGCGGATTTTTGTACCCTTTATTCTTTGGGAATAATCTCCGTAGGGTCTTTTCCTGGATGTTGTTAGTCCTACGTACACCCGTGGTGTATTTCAATATTTTTCGTCTTTCATGTTAGCTTCTTTTCACATGACTTTCCGCGATCTAGTTGTTTTAAAGTAATAGGGCGCTTCTTCAACATTTGTACTTGCTTCTTGAGTCTTCTCGGTGACTGATTCCTTATATTTAATTGTTCGCCTTCTTACTTTGTGCTTTGACTTGGGCCTTTTGAGTCTTTACTTGTTAAAGTTTATGGGATCGGGACTTTTATTCTTTCCGGTGGGGATACCCGCATCCGTATTTATTTTATAACGTCCCTACTATGTTTCTCCTGCTGGATTTTTGATTTCACCGTTGTCCGATTGTGTATGTGATTCTACTACCACTGCATTGAGTGTCTTCTCCTTTATTATGAGTAAATTTTGAGTGATGATTTTTTTGTGAGGTTCAGCATTTGGCTTTTCTCCGTTGTTCTTCTTCCTCTATCATCGGTCCTTTCTTCCTTTCTTCTCTTTACTTTTTTAAATGTAAACATTCTTCCGTGGTATGCCTTGCTTTTCCATGAAATTCACAAAATTTACCGTCATTCTTTTCTTCGATTACGGTAGCTGGGGACGGATTTGGAGATCTTGCTCTCCTTTGTGTCGGTATTTCTCTGAAAGGTTTATGCGGGATGCGGAAGCTCTGTTGCTTTTCTCTTGTTCTTGGTTTGTTTCTAAATTCTCTTTTAAAGCTTTTCCGATACTTGACTGTAGCTTTCCCTCTTGGCATTTGTATCCATGGCCTTCTTCTTTCGCGACTCCCTGCGGTTGTTTCCCCCCGTAGGAAGGAGGTGGTTATATCCATTACTTCATTCATTGATTTGGGATTCTGTCATGTAACCGCTTAATCAGTTCCGAATCAGTAATTGCGTGCATGAATCCTGAGATTCTCATAACTTCCGGAGCTCCTTCTATGTCCCTGGTTTCTTCTTTAAACCTTCTTATAAAGTCTTCCGTTAGTTCTCCTTCCATTTGCTTGATGTGATGAAGTTCCACGGGATCCTTGATACACTTCTTTTGCTGGAGGAAATTAGCCAAGAAAACCTCCTTTATTTTATCATAACCGCTCATCGACCAAGCGGAGATCGTCAAACCAGACCCTAGCGGATCCAGTTAGTGTGGAGTTAAACATGTGGCACCAGGTTGGCATAGCCCATTGTTCTACCTTTGCGGCTTCCTGGAAGATTTTGAGATGATCTTCTGGGTCTCCACTCCCATCATATGTTTTTACGTTAGTTGGCATACGTGTTTTCGTTGGGATCTTAAAGTAGCGGATACGTAGAGTGAACAGATCAGTCTCTATGCAGACCCAGGGCCTAGCCAGGTCATCATCGTCGCTATTACTTGGTTTCGCCGACTTTGGACCTTCGACATCTACTCCGCTTGACCCATCTCCCGAGCAGCTTGTCTACTTTCGGCGATCGCGCCTTTCTCTGTTCCATGCCCCGAATTTTGGCCTTACTAGTTGCGATTGAGAGTTTGGTAGCTACTTTCTTCTTTCTTTCGGCGACATGACGAACTCGGGTCTTCGGGGTCTTTGGAATACACGGAGAAACTTTCTTCTTTGTCTCCCACTGTGGAACACACTTTGCGCACCTTTTGAACACCGTATCCTGCTCACCTTCTTTCCTTTAGGTGACCTAGACCGGCACGTCTTCGACCGCTTCTATCCTGTATTTCGATGCTTCATTGACTCGAGTTGTTTCCTCAAGTCTCTTCTTCCCGTTGGCATTTCCGACTCGTGATGATGCGAGGCTTTATGGAGATCCACCCGAGTTGTCAGTGCTTTCACCGCTTTGGCTCTTTCTTCCCGTTTCCGAACTTTCTCTGTCACAATAGGTAAGATCTGATCGAAGTACTTGTCACAGTACTTCCGGAGGGCTGCGTCGGACTCATGCCCTTCAAGATCCGTCGAACTTGTATGATTTTCTCTTTCCGCTGTATTCCGTAGTGTGGATACAAGAGCGGGAGTTGGCTAGGACCGAGTGCCCATGGTGAGTATTTTCCGAAACGCAGTTTTGTAATGGGTCCCACGAATGGCGCCAACTTGTTAGTACAAAAAGTGTGACGGGTTGTAATGGGTGTTAGTGTTGCTTGTTGGATTGGTCTAACAAGCTGTTAGTGGTTGATCTTGTACTAATCCAAGTAGTTTGATTGAATTCCCTGCGCAAGAAGAGTAATCCGTTAGCCTTACCATGGGGACGGACCCCATGATTAGACTCCGACGTGAGAGTAAGCATACATTCTTGTCAGAGAAATAAGAGTATGTGTGTGTTATTATGAAAGAGAAAGTTGAACCTTGTATGGGGATTATAGCCCCTTTTATAGGCGAGGTTTATCGCTAGGGTTTCCTGGTTACTCGCACATAGTAGTTAGCTGCTGGAGCCAGACCTTTGTCGGACAAGGTTCCGTGTTAATCGCGGATGCGCATACGTGATGCCTTCCGCGGCGGAGGTTTGGTGCGCTAAGTATCCTCGCGACGCCTTTAGTCCGGACTATAGCCAATTTCGTTTATGGGCTTCTTGTTGGCCAAGTGTTCGTAGTTATTCTTGTTGTTGGGCTCGGCTCAGATGTGTATAGCACGGTCGTGCCCAAGAAGCTCGTTATCGTGCTATACGTCATCACTAATCAAAGAATAACAATAAAGGGAACAAGGATAAAACCTCAAAAAACTCTTAGGCTAAACACAGTAAGGCTTGAACGATCGATCCTTTTGTCGATCCCAATTGATCGGCCTTACTGTGGCACCATTTCTAATTCGATCGATCGCAACATTTTTTGGATAAGGGTCGTTTGGACGACCTCAATCGTTTGTGGGCTAGCATTAAAAAAAAGTAATGTGACACCAAACGGTTTGAAAGCAAAAAAAATAATAATAAGAAATAAATACTAAAAACTAAATTGAAAGTAACCGTTAGGTACCGGTTTGAAACAAAAAAAAATCTTTTAAACTTTCAAAACTTACTTATAAATAACACCCTCATTTCACTATTTTTTTCACACTTCAAACACATTCTCTCAAATCTGCATAATGAATTCTTACGAGCTATTTATTGCCATTCATTTACAGATGATGAAAATGAAGTTAGTAGCGAGTTTATGATGTTTTTGGAAGAGTGTTGGGAGGCTTATCAAGCGTCACAACCTAAACTCTCACGAAACCAAATTAATAGGGATCGTTTGGGTACTCATAATCGTTTAGTGGCGACTTACTTCTGCGAAAACCCAGTGTATGGCGAAAGAGCATTCTATGATCGTTTCCGAATGAGCCGAAACATGTTCACATGAATTGTTCGAGAGGTAACAGATCATTCCCCTTATTTTCAACAAACTCCTAGTTGTGTGGGCACACTAGGTATTTCTCTATTGATGAAGTGTATTTCGTTAATTCGTCAATTGGCATACGGAGTCAATCATGATGCTCTGGACGAATATGTGCAAATGGGTGCGACAACAATTCGTGAGTGTCTTCAAAAATTTGTGATGTCATCATGGAGTTATATGGTGAAGAGTAATCATAAAGCCAATGGTTACTGACATTGAATGTGACACACGAACTTTTCATCGATTATTTTAATAATAAATATGAATTTATTATTGTCTAATTTATATTTAAACTTACGTAAGTTTAAACTGCTATTTAGAGGTTATCCCACACTCTACATAATGCAGTAACACACAGCGTTAATATTTTATATTGAAATAAGTGAAATGATCACTTTTCAACATTTAAAGATGATTTGCGAACGAAAACGAGAAGTTATCTCGTAGTTTCAGAAAAACATGGCACCGCACGCATACCGACATTGACATAGTAACGGCAAAAATTATAATTCAATTCATACTTAATAATAATATCATATTGTTACGCTTACGAAAACATTTCCAAAAATATGATTTTTATATTTTACGTGTATCAGGAAGTACGTTTACGCAGGGACTCAGAGCACGAGGTACAAATTATACAATATTTAATTAATAAAAACATTTACCCTAACCCTCTAGTCCCCTACCCCGTGTCCCATCATTTTCTCCTTTCTTCCTGCCTCTCTCCGGAGTCCGAACGCCTCCCACACATAATCATTAAAACAGGTTCTTCTTCTTCCTTTTTATGGTCAACTCCAAAAGCATCCCTCTCAACACCCTTCAAATGGAATTCTACTACCATAGCTATCACGAGAGATCCTTAGAGATGCGGCTATAAAGAGAGACGCGAGCCAAGAAAGAGCATTTCCCTACAAACTAGGTCAAGAAAGCAAAGGATACTTCATCCTCCTTATTCATCTATAAATAGGAATGTTTTCACAGATTTTTAATCATTCTTCACACAAACTTCACTTCAATTAGGGTTTCTCAGTTTAGGGTTTTTATGATTTAAATAAAAAATAATAATAATAATAATGTTGACGTATGTGCCGGACGATCCAGCATCCGGCCAAGCGCATCCGTCGGGCGTGTTTCCTGACGTCCGGCCGAGGAGCGGCACCTACCGACCATGTCAGCAGATTTTAGGGGATTTCTTACCACGTGGCCTACTAGGTAGAGTGGCTATAGGCCTGCGGAATAGTATCTAAACAGTAATAGAATAGTGACATGAATAGGAAGTTGGGGTAGTATAAATACCCCAACGCATTTAATACTTTGCATTAAGTTTTTCACCTACATTTTACTACTCATTACTCATTCCCACACCGGAGCTTGGTCTCGGAGTCACATCCGAGGCGAGGCTAACGTGTTCATACTTTGTGCAGGAGACATCTTTCTACCGGACCGCTGAGGCTGGACGGGGACAAGAATTTGCTTCAACAAATAATAATAAAAAAAATAATCATTTTCTGAACAAATAAACAAGATGTGATATAAGATGGATAAGTGGTTTGGATCACGTTTTTGTTGTGTTTAAGTGTGGCAAAACAAGTTTAATAGAAGAAGTAAAAAAACTAGGGGTGTAAACGAGCCGAGCCACTCGTGAAAAGCTCGGGATCGGATCGTAAAAGCTCGAATGAGCCGAGCTTAAACGAGCTCGAGCCCGAGCTCGAGCCTAATTTTGGGCTCATTTAATAATCGAGCTCGAGCCCCGAGCTCAGACAAAAAGCTCGAGTAGGCTCATGAGCCTAAACGAGCCCCAGAATTATATACGTGTATATATCATCTATACGTATAAACGAGCTTAAAAGTAGTAAACGAGCTAGAGCTTTATGTAATTAACGAGCCGAGCTCAAAACATCATAAAATTAGTCGAGGCCGAGCCGAGCTCGAGCCAGAAAATTTTCACGAGCCGAGCTCGAGCTCAAAGTATAAGGCTCGAACGAGCTCGAGCCCGAGCTCGAGCTTTATATATATAAACGAGCCGAGCTCGAGCCTTAACGAGCTCGAGCTCGGCTCGGCTCGTTTCCACCCCTAAAAAAAACCAATATTATTGTTGTTTTGGTTGGCTGTGAACGAACCCACATAAACCAGGAAGAAAATGAAGCTTCAAAAACCTTATTTAATGGCTTAATATGATTATCGGCTTATTTGATTTTCGACTTATTTGAGATATTCGACTTATTTTGGTTTTTGGCTTAGCTTCTGCTTATCTCTCTTAACCTCTTCATACTTTGCCTCGACTGAGGTTTAATCTCAGCAGAAGGTGTTTATTTTGCTCGTTCTCACTTCGTATCGACAGAAAGTCACTAAAATAGGGTTGTGTCGGACCCGTTACCTCTCGGATTAGCACATGAGTTTGATTAAGGGTTTTGATGTTTGATGCGTTGATATGAATCTTGTTTTGGATCAGGTGTAAACCTGTATTTTGTTCCGGGTCAGTTTTGAGTTCACTAATTTGGTCTTGGTCACGATATGGTTTTGATTATTGATGTTAAGTGGTGTTTGTTTTTCATAAAGAGGCTCTTAACAACCTCTTAATCTGAACCGTTCAGACGCGGTCAGACATTTTGGTAGTTCAGACTATTTGTTTTTTTTTTCCCGTTCAGACGCGTTCAGAGCCAGTAAGATCTTAATGGTCTAGACTTGAGAGGGGCGTATGAATGCCTCTTGTTGCCTCTTCTCACGACACAAAAAAATTAGACGAGCAAGAAAATGCGCTAAACATGAGTTTTTTTCCGCTCGGACGCGGTCGATTCGAGACATTTACGCCTCGATTCGTATGTATGGTTGATTCGGATCCAGCCTCTTAAAAACAAACACCACCAAATAGTTATTCGGATTCGGGTTAGAGTTGTGACCCATTTTGAGTCACTAAGTGATTTGGATTTGGTTAGAATTCATCGCTTTACTAGTCGTTATAAATAGATTTTGAGAGTTTGCTTGGTTACATTTTGTTGACATTCAATCCTGATGAGACCAACGGGTGGTCTGGTGCTTGTGTCGTGGTTCGGTTCGACCACAGCTCGAGTGTATTTGTTTATTTAAGTTCGTGCCGCAGCCACACCACAAGTGGTGTCGAGTTGTTGTTGTTTAGGACCAGTCGCCACCCACAAAAGGGTGTGCGTTAGTATTTATTTGTGGTTCGACAAGACGACCCATAAGGGTGCGTGATTGTTACAAGTTGGTGTAGGGTGCGTCTCCCTTAGGCTGTATTGTTACAGCTAAACAAAGGGTGAATTTGGGTTGTCTAACAGCTGGGTTGTTAGGCCCATGTCTTCAAAGGGAGTGTTTAGAGTGTTTATAAGTTAACAGTTGGGCTGTTAAAGCCTATAACCTCAAGGGCAGGGTTGGGCTCACAATTATGTTGGGTGTGTGTGTAATGATGGGCTGAAGCCCATCTGTTTCGAGGGTCCGTTTGTTTATCCAATCAGCCCACTTGGGCATTAGTGTACCTAAACTCTCAAATTTTCCTCAAATACCGTCTCGTTCGACTTTTCTTCCATCTTGACATTTTCTTATGCAATACGACACACGATCTAAGGATAAACCGGAACCGAGTCAAATAACTAACAATATCGAGTGTTGAGCATAAACTAATAAAAGAGATTGTTTATATTAATTACAATTCAAATTGGACATTATCACACCCCTAACTATATGTAATCAGAAACTTGAAAACGTACATTTTCGATTTGTTAGAAACCGGATTATAAACTTGAGATACAAAATTTTGACATTTAGTCAAACCGGATGAATAGGAAAATTAAACTAGGATCATGCTTAATTTTTAAGAACACATAATTTAATTTACCATTTACAAACGAAATATATTTCCTGAAGAACAGGTATTGCAATTTTACAATTTTCAAATATTAACAAGATGAGTCATAATTAGAGCTTTTCAAAACATACTTACTATTTTGAGATGTACTTTTCTAATACAAATCTCATGTAAAATTAAGTTAAGACTAAATTTTCTTTTAAAATAAATACATCTATTTTAAACAATATTGGAACACATGAATGTGTATTTTGAAGCGTAAATCATTTTTCTAAGTGTATACGAGTTAAATTATACTTAAACATTACTAGACACTTATCTTAACCATTATTTACGACATAAGAATATATATATATACTTGTTACATATTTTTCGATCAAGCCGTATACGTCTATAATAAACGTGTCATTTCTCGTCTATCATCATTTGGTCAACGTTAAGCTAAAGCCTCGTCGATCTCGATAATTTTCTATTATGTACCTTCACATTTCATAAGCCAAAATACTCACAAAATTTTGAAAAACTATTTTTCAAACTTAAACGATGCCACACAAGCAATAACAACACAAACAATGTAAAGCTTACATAGTTATAGTTAAACTTTATCAAGTCTTAAACATGAAATAAATAATAAACTTGTCGTACTAATTTAGGTTGCGTGTTGGAGCCGTGCACTATCACCATTTGATTTGTTCAATTCAGACCGTTGTTTGTTGAGGTGAGTTTATAGCCCCACTTTTACCGATTAAACTGTTTTATAAACTTTGGGGTGAGAAACATGCAAAACAATTTTATGGAACAACTGAAAATTTATGTTTATTTAAACAGTTACATAGAATAGCCTAAGCACTTAAATCCCCTTTTTGACCGAACTCATGAACCGTTAATCCTTGCTGGGAGGCGCGAATGCTATAAATAGATCTATTGGGGGTGACTCCCCCATTCGGGTTGACCGGATAGGCAGCCGGACGTATATCATGTCGAGATCCAAGTGTTTTAGGATTTCAACACTTGAAAAGCCTTTATTTAACATGCTTCTAGAGCATGCACACTATGGTTAAGCTTCGGTTGCATGAACTTAGTGCTAGCGTAACATATTTCACAACTGTTTTAAATGATTATGATATTGGTCCATCCTTGTGTGGATAGTTAAACCTATGAACACACCAGCGTTTTGCTGACTTTTAGCATGTTTTCTCAAGTATTTAATCTGCAGGTAAGGGTTATAAACTATCCATCGAAGTGTGTTTACACAAACTATGACTTATTTTATAGGATAACTAAAACATATGGGCTATATTTTCCGCACTTGATATTAAATGTAAATCTCTTTAATAATTAATGAAATTTAAACGGAGTATGTATTCCGTTCTTTATTATCTTGTGTTTTGTATACCAATTGAGTAGCACCACATGTGCTTCCGCAGTACAAATTTTGAGGGTGTTACATTGAAAAACTCTATGCTCATCACTACGAAAAGCATGGGTTCCCTAGGATGATAGGAAGCATTGATTGTACAGATTGGCCGTGGGCGAATTGCCTACACGCTTTAAAATCTCAATTTTCTTAGGGTGATCACGGGCCAAATCCATTCATTTTACTGGAAGCGACCGCCTCCCAAAATTTATGGATTTCGCATGCGTTCTTTGGTGTCTCTGGGTTGAATAACGACATTAATGTTTTACGTCAATCACCTCTTTTCAATGATATTAAAACGGGGAGAGCACGAGATGTGGAATTCGTTGCTAATGACGTGACTTATAAACGGGGATATTATCTTGCTGATGGGATATATCCGGAGTGGTCCGTTATTATGAAGTCCATTAAAAATCCATGGATGGTTGATCACAAACGAATATTGTTTAAGACGATGCACGAAACAGCAAAGAAATATGTGAAACGTGCTTTTGGTGTACTAAAGGCCAAGTGGCTAATGATTAAACATCTGGCTAAAAGGGGTTGACAAAAAATGGCTATCAAATATAATGTACACATGCATTTTATTACATAATATAATAATACAGGATGAAGAGCGGGCGATATCTCCCATATTCTTTCGAGTGGAGCAGCACCGTTCTTATGATCCTGTAAGAACGCATGTGAAATCGTTGGAAATTGCAAAGGAGATAATCGACAAAACAAGCCTAAAAGCGATTTGGTGGAAGACATTTGGCATCGTCAAAATCAAAACTAGTTTAGTCGTTTTATTATCGCAATGTTTTAATGTTATTTGAATTTTATTGTAATGTTTTAATTTTATTTGAATTATTATGTAAGGTTTGAATTATTAACGAAATTTAAGTTTGTTGTTAAAGAAATGAAGGTTGCCCTTACTGTGGCAATCAATCGTCTGTAGGTCGCCGAAGAGAGAAAGTTGACGTGGCAGAAAAAATGAGGGGTTTTGACCCTCATTACTGTGTTTAGCCTTAAAAACATGTAGTTTATCTATACTACATATAATACAAATGAATCTCTCATTAATCTTAAATTTAAGACTTACAAGTCAACAAGCTTATTGTCCAATACGCAAAACACTCTCTCCTCAATCTTAATTTCAAGATTTACAAATTTGCAAGATTAATGTATAAAATTTACAACACAACAACACTCTCTTTCTTAGTTTTAAGTGAGAAATAAATCAAGATTTTCAAATGAATACAAATATTAAAGCAAAATGTACAATTAACTTTTGCACAATTACATTAACAACTTAATTGGTCAATAAATACAATTAATGCAGTTATTAAAACACCTCTTACATAAAAATACAAATTATCAAAAATATTATACAACCAACTTAAACAAAAAAATTGCATTAAATGTCAATAATACAAATAATAAAGCACATTATACAAACTATTCAAACAAAAAAACAACAATTCAAGAAATACAAGTAATAAAACTAATATTACAAAATATTTTTTCATATATTTTATTCTATTACACATATTATACTATATACTATTTGTCGGGGAGGTTACTGTAGCAAAAGCACGCATTTATTGCAAAGTTTTCCAACTTGCGTAAATGTTACCTGAGGTTCAAGTGTCGCTGCAAAATAAGTCCAAACATTAAATGCAAAGTTTCACAACTTGGCAAAAACAGTCCCTGAGGTTTAAGTGTCGTTGCAAAGTAAGTCCTTTAGCATTAATTGCTACCTATAGCAATTTGGCAAAAATAGTCCCTAAGGTTTAAGTGTCGCTACAAAGTAAGTCCTTTTAAGCCAATCCCGCTGCATCGCGCGGGTTTCAACACTCGTTTCTAATCAAACCTCAATTTGTTTAAAATTACATATGTATATAAAACAAGTTTCGATTCGGGTAACCGCTGATATTTTAAAAAAAAATGAAATCGAACCGCGATAAGATGGTTTATCCGATTTTTGGTTTTTTCGGATTCGATTTCTTAGTTATTATTTCTTGAGGTTTCGAATTAAGGGGTCGGCTCCGTTTGTTGGTTTCACAGATTTTTATTACTCCCTCCGTCCCAAAATTATAGTCCCCGTTTGACTTTTTTCGGTCTTTCTTTTACAACTTTGACCTTAAGTATTTTTGTTTGTGTTATATAATAATTGATGCAAAATATATGAAAGGGTTGAGTTTTAAATGTATTTTCATTGATATAATTTTCATCAACTATTGTATAACACAAACAAAAATATTTAAGGTCAAAGTTGAACAAGAAAGACCGAAAAAGTCAAACGGGGACTATAATTTTGAGACGGGGTTAGTAGGTTTAAAGACTTAAATTACCAAAGAACTTTTCAAAATTTTCAAATACCACCAATTTACTTTTTTAACTACGGTTATCACCGACAAAAGTTTACTTTCTTTTTTTCTTTCAAATACCACCATTTTTCTCAAAAAGTGACTGGCTATAGCAAGTTACCAAGTACAAAATACCTACACGTCATCATTTTTTTTACCAATTATATTAAATTATAAACATTTTTTCCACCTAACCATCACTTGTCCTGAGCATCACACTCACACAAACATATAACAAACTCTGGTTTCATCATCTTACCCAAACACAATTCTCTCTTTCTCTATCTCTTCTTTCTTCCAACTACTGCCAATCCCCACTAATATCGTCATCACCACTACCACAACCCAATAACCCATTAACAACAACCAAAAACCATCAACTACAATTACCACCACCTCTGGATAAAGCATCGATCTGATGGCCACACGTGACACCACTACTGGTCTACCCATCGAAAACGAGATTAAGAACAACCACCATCATCAACAACCATCATCGAACCATAACACAATCCATCTTGGTGTTGATTTATTCAATTTCGGGTGTTAGAAAGGTTGGTGGTGGATTTTGGTTTATAAGGTTTTAGATTTTAGTCAGTTTATAATTAAGTTCAATTAGGTTATCTGAACAAGATAATGGGTTATGTTCAATTGGGTTAGTCAATTTATTATCTTAGCAGGTTATGATTTTTAGTGGTATATAAATGGGTTTTGAAAAGGAAATGTTAGTGAACAAAATGATGGATTTATCTGAGTAATAAATTATTGCATTTTTAAGTAACGAATATGCTTGATGCTTATATATAAAATCCTTTTTCTTTTTGGCTTTTTGATGTTTTTTAACTGTACTTTTTGATGTTTAGTATTTGAGTTTTTATGTGTTCTTTTTTATGGTGACGTAGATGGAAGTTTGGTGGATTAATGATGAGTGTGTAAATACTCATCATTTTTGTACAATAAAAACTGCAAAATCATCTGAAAACACTCAGAAACACATCAAAATGATCAAAATATCACAAATCAGTGTTTTATGTGTTTTAAAAGCAAAAATATCAAAATCGGATGAAAACATATCAAATTTGCAAAATTGCGGTTTGATCCCCAAGTTTCAAAAGTTGTCAAAACAGTCCACTCGTACATAATTTCAAAGAAAAGTCACCAAGGTCCTTTTTAAATCATAAGTTATCAAATTTAGTCCTTTGGTGAAAAATATCAAAAGTTTGAGAAAATTACAAAATGGTCCTCCAAGTTTGAAATTTGGCAAAATTAGCCCCTGAATATTGTAAAATGGCAAGTTTAGTCCTTGCATTATTGAACTTTGTCACTTTTAGTCCTTGGAAGAAACCTTTTGAATTGGCGAGAAATGGTCCTTTGATTTTCAAAGATTTACACTTTAGTCCTTGGATTATTAAACCTTTAAAACCTTTTGGACTTGTCACTATCACTTTGGACCCCGCCACTATTACACCATTTTGACCTCCCTACCTTAGCCCCTCGCTAATACCTCTTTTGACCTTTGGTCAAAATAAGTCAAAAGCGTAACCCGCCACCCACCATCTGTGTATCCTTCTCCTCCTTTCACCTCACTCTGCAACTCTCCCCAAATGGCCACCACTGCCCTCTTCTTCCCCACACTCACCCCTACCTCACCAGCCTTATCTACACCTCTAGACCCCCACAATTAATGCTACCGCACCCTTCTATCACCAAGACAACCCATTTCCATCGTTATATAAAAATCACCACTAAACCTCATCATTACACTGAAATAGTTCCATTTGCCCACTAAGCACCATGTGATTACCAAATTGAGGTCCATGATCTCAAGACACGTATACAAGATTTGGCGCCAAAACTGTTTAAATGGCTAGGATCTGTTTCAGAGCATGGATGGTCAAGATTGCAAGTGGGAATTGATTAGAGGCATGTGGGGATTCTTTTCAATCTATAAAGAGAGAGAAAGACAGAGTAGAAGGCAGTTAGTTTTATTTTTCTTTGCAATGTATGTCGTTTTTACTTATTAAACCTTAAAATAGATTTAAAGTTGTTATTTCAAGTTCTTTTGTAACATTTCAGTGTGTTTTAATGTATTTCAACTCATATCAAGTGTCAATTTAAGCTTTTGTTTACATTTAATCCTTTGTCTCAACTGTTGAAATTTTCCAAAATTAAATCTCATGTATAAGCTTCAATTAGCTTATTTGTTAGCTCAAACAAGCTTACACTAGCTTACTATAGCTCCTTATAAGCTCAAAGTTAAATTTCATGCAATCTTGAACTTGGGTCAACAAAAGTCAACACGGGTAAAAAAAAAAGTGATGCAGGAAAGAAAAGAGTTGGTTCAGACAATGGAATGGGTGATGTGGAAGCTATGGGTTGATCTATGTAGGATAGTGGGTCTTTGTTGTCTGGTTTGATTAATAGCAAGCCATAGTGGCTAAGGAAGTTTTGTAAGTCCAATTGTTATTGATCATTTAAATATGTGTTTGATCATTCATTAGTTGTTATTGTTGCTATTTGATCCGAATTAGATGTTTGATTAGCTTAATATAGTATAGATCGTGGATTGCTTCATTAATAGTAGTTAACAGTGTTTGGATCAGCTTATATATTTGTGTTTAAGGCTAGGTTATTAGTGTTTAGTGGTTGAAACTTGCTTGAGTAGTTATTAGATAGTCATTTGAGGTCCGATTTATTGCGGTTTAGCTTTAATAGTCAACTTAACCTTGGATCGATCTAGTTTTTGTATCATCATATCGGTAGTAGTCATTAGATGCAAATTGGTTTGAAACTGGTTTATCTAGCATTTGGTTGTCATCTCTAGTGTTAAAACAACTTAAACATTTCATAATATTGGATTAAAGCTGGATTTGGTCAAAGTTCATGTGTAATCTTCAAAAGTCAAATCATCAATTGTGATTTTCATAAAACTTTGAGAATCATTCTTTGATTCATCTTTGAGTGTTAGTATTTGAGATTTTGGATATCAAAACTTTAACTGGTCTCATTTTGATAATTGTTTTGGAAAACACTTGGTTTGGTCGGTTTAAGCTTCTAATAAGCTCATCAATTTGCCACTAGCGCCTGCTCACATATGTGTGTGAAATGTGCAAGTTTGTAATATTGCACAAGCTTCATTTCAAAGAGTTAAGGTCTGGTATTTGGTACAAGTGTAGTTGGCGTGTGGTCTTAAAGCGCTAAGTGATTTTGTGATTAGCTTATTATTTGAGCTTGTGCTTTGTCAAACAGTGGTCTAAACCACCTGTTTGTATTGACTTAGCGATTGGCTATTTGATTGATCTGAGCCTTAAGCTTGTTAAGAGTAGGTAACTTTAGTAGTAATTAGCTTAATCTAGTATTCTTTAGCTGTAGTTACTGTTTGGTGGCTTATCTAGCTTATTAGCTTATTTTTGTAGCTTATATCATATAGCAGTTTACACAGTAGCTCATTAATCTTACACATAAGCTGTTGATTTTCCATTTTTCATAGATTCTATATATCATTTTAGATTTTTTCCTGAAAGTTTCATAATTTTTGGTCTTCATTTGCTATTTTTCTCAATTTAATTAGATTTTAATCAATTTTAAATAGCCTTTTATAGCAATTAATTGAGAAAAAGTTCCAAAAAAATAATTTTCCAATTTTATTAGTTTAAGAAAAATATAAAAAGCATAAAAAAGATTTTTCCTTATTTTTCCTCTTTTATTTGGTATTTTTCACAATTTTAATTAGATTAAATTAGTTTAAAATTGGTAGAAAATAGAAAATTAATCTGAAAAATACAAAATAGTTTTGAAAATTCTAGTTTGATATTTTAGACTTTTCATTTCATAATTTTATTTTTCTAGCTTTGTTTCCTCATTTCTTGTATTTTAGATAACTATTAAATAGTTAAAATAGTTTTAATTAATAATAATTAATTAAATAGTTGTAAAATAATTTTCTTTTTCTAAAAGTTTCTTTTATCATTAGGTTTATAAAATATCAATTTCATAATTTTAGGGTTAAAATTGTGTTAGTTTCACGCTTTTATTTATGCGTCGCGTAGATTTTAATTTCGGTTTTATAAAACATAAAAACAAAACATTAGTTTAAAAATAGTGATAGCGTTTATTTAATAGATTTTAACTTTTTAATTTCCTTTAATCTCCGTAGTTTATAAAATCTCAAATACCTACCGACCACTATCCTTAGTGGTTATTCGACATCCGATTGTGTTAAACACCGGTCATCCTCCGTGGGACATAACGACCGGAATCCTTTGTATTCTCGATCTTAAATTGCATTGGTGTGTGTCTGCTTTGAGTTTCTTCTTGTTGGTCATTCACAAGTGACTAGCTCGCGTGAGAAAACTTGACGGTTTCGACCGATCAAATTTTGCGCCATTGCCGGAGGTTGTAAGCGTGTTCTAAGCATTTTCGGACCGCACTTGCACATATACCACGGTTTGTAAAAGTTTTCGTAAAGTTATAACAAAATCAAAAGTTCATTAACACTTTTCCTAAAGTGTTAAAACACCAAACAAAATATAAAACAACAAAACAATCGTAACGTTTTCGACTTGTGTTTCTTTTAAGGTGATTCTTAAAGAAATACGATTTAGTTAAACGAGACAATACCAAAAATATTGTCCAAAAGTTTTAAACCCATCAAGACGAATCTATACCTACGTCTTTTCGGTGATACTTAATATACATAAAATCAACCACCATGAAATCAAGGCAAGTGCACTACCTAGCTGGGGTGCGACCATAATAAGTTCCCGAACCAAAGATTTAAAACTTGCCTTTGTGTCCTTGTGATTGGTGTACCTTTTCAAAGAAGCCATTCATCTTGGATTATTGGTTAAGTTCATCGTTGTTTTGCCTCGATCTTGTGTTAATTGATTTTGTTGTGATATCGACGTTTGTAAGCGGAAAACCCATAAAGATTCTCCCTACCCCATTTTCACCAATTTCATAATTCCTTTCTTAACTCGAGATCCCTTAGAGTTAACTCTAGTCATGCGCTTTTCGTTCTTCTAGATCATTGAGTCCTTTTCGTGATCTAGCGAGACATTCCTAGACGACGCTCGTGAGCGTCGCCCAAATAGTCGAACCCGAGATTCGTACTATTTCAAACAAAATGGCGATTTAGGCGCACTATGGCGAAATGCTCCAGGCACCCACCGAGGGTTATGGAATGCCATCATTCTACCGATAATCAACTCGATCACTTTGAATTGAAGACACATTTGATCACACTTGTGTCTACAAATCAATTCCACGGGTTTGATCGTGAAGACCCGTATGCACACATCCGTTGGTTTAACAAGTTGACTTCAACTATCAATTACAAGGATGTGCCACGAAAGTCATCAAGTTGATGCTATTTCCATTCTCACTGAGGGACACCGGTTTGGTGGAAAAGAACCCCTCGATCCATCGAAACTTGGGAGGAACTTGTTCAAAAGTTTGTCAATCATTTCTTTCCTCCATCAAAGAAGACTAATCTAAAAATGAAATTTCGGATTTCGTCAAAATTTCGATGAAAACTTTGAGAGGCGTGGGAGAGATTCAAAGATCTCCTCGGAAATGCCCTCACCATGGATTCACGGAGCTTCAACAAATCAATATCTTTTACAATGGGTTGAATGGTAACGATCAAGATTCCTTGAATGCACCGCGGTGGCAATATCTTGAATCGTAAGCCTAAAGATGTGATTGAGATTTGCGAGCAAAATCGAAAGTTCCTATTTCTCGCAACAAAGTCAATACTCCTAACACTCGCTTCTTCATCCAAGAACTCTTACGAGTTAGCTGCTCGATCATGACTCTAACGGATGCCATCCGTTGTATGATTAAGGATGTTAAGGAAATCAAAAGCGAGATTCATAAACCGAACCAATCAAAGCCGTAAACAAGGTGTGTGAAACTTGTGGTGGTCCACACGCGTATTATGATTGTCAAGCAACCGATGCTTCCTTTACCAAGCTCCGTAGCTTCGTAAACCACAATCAATACCGACCACATCTCGATCCTCACTACTGGTGCACCTAGCGGTATGACACCACCGGTTTTCCTCCTGCAAAACCATGGCAATCAAAATCGCTTTGTTCGAATCAAGGACAAAATTTCAATCAAACCGAATAATCACAACCCACCCTACCAAGCTCCAAATCAAGATAATTATCAACAACCTCTCATGCTCCCCACCTAATGACTTCATGAAAGTTCTTGAGTCAAGCATGCTCTATGCAAACTCGGATCAATAACATGAGGGTTGAGTGAAGAAGGAAATTGATACCACAATGTCTCGGCAGACAAATGAGTTGAAGAATATGATGAGCGGTTTCATGAACATGAATACGAACCAAGCTTCATCATCTTACGGAGGACTCCCAAGCAATCTGATTACTAATCCCAATGCCGAGTTGAAAGCCGCCACCACTGTAGTGGTAAGACGCACAATGGACCTTCGACTCCTATGCCCCTCCTCCGTGGCAATGAGTCAAGTTACCAAAGAGATAACGGACAAGGTGCATTATTCAAGCCCACGGCATACAGACACGTCCAACCTTGTAGTCCAACCTTTAAGTCCGGAACACAAGTTCGAAGACACATTCTCGAGCCGAAAACACTTCCATCCGGCTCAAAAGTCTAGTCGCCTTCCTTACCCATCAAGAATGAATGATGAGAAGCAAAAGACAAAAACAAAGAGCGGATGGAAAATTTTTCCAAATCTTCAATGAGCTTCACTTTGATATAAGCTTCGTTGATGCTCTCGTTCTAATGCCTAAATTTGCATCCACGCTTAAAGGCTTCACCGAGCAACAAAGATAAGTTGTCCGAGATAGCGAAAACCCTCCGAATGAGCAATGCTCGTGCCATTCTTAATAAGCTTCGAAAAGCTTGAAGACCCCGGCGGTTTTAATCCGTGTGATTTCTTGGGGATGTTTCAATGCTCCGCCTTGGCGATCTTGGCGCTAGCATTAACCTCATGCCACTCTCAAGTATGGAAGAAATCGTCTCTTCCTAAACTTTCATCCACTTGTATGACACTCGAGCTAGCGGACTGCACCATAACTCGTCCACTGGGATAGCCGAGGATGTTGTGATGAAAGTGGGAAAGTTTCACTTTCCTACCGACTTTGTTGTAGTAGACTTCGATGCAGATTCTAGAGTTCCCTCATCTTAGGGAGAGCTTTCTTGAGAACCAGTCGTGCTCGATTGATGTGTTCTGTCAAGAGTTGACCATACGGGTTGACAATGAAGAGCTCACGTTAAATATCAACCAAAACCCAAACCTCTATACAAACAGAGTGTTGCCACAATTGATCAAAGATCCGAAGATTCAATGCAACACTCTCCAATTTCACGGTTAAGAGGAGTTTTCAAAAGCGTACGAGCTCAAAGCTTTGAAAATCACCCCGGTTCAAACAAATGGTTTGAAAGTCGTACCGGGGAAGTCAAGAGTGTTCTTGATGATGATGATGATCTAGATTCGGAGACTTTATCGGAAGTGGTGGAAACCGCTAGCTCTAAGAGCACACCACTTGTCCCACCTCCGGAATCGCTTTGTCGCATCGAGTTTGTTAACTCATGGATGAAACCAAACTCTCTTCGGTTTCATCCGAGTTGGATGATGATGTTTGTGATCCAATGGGAGACATTCTTCCCATTGATGAATTGCTCAAAATGATCCATCATCTCGGCCTTATTCCCGACTCTTCCATCCCTTCCTCACTCTCGATGAGGAAGATGACAACTTTGGAATGAAGTCGATGCATTTCTTAGTGATGAGTCAATTCCTACGTGAATTGATAACACTTACTTGGATCGGAGGAGACATCCTTTTCCGGAAAGTCTCTGATTGAAGAACCATTTCCCACCCTCCTCCGGACATCTTCATCGACAATCACCATATAAGCTTCAAATTTAAGCTTAAAAATGTCAAAAATGGTGATTTGCTTTTTTCGATGAGGAATGGACATGCATTGTCATGCATATCTTTGTTCCATTCTTCACAGATGGTGTGGTTGCTCTTTCCCTTTTCTCTTCCGGAATGAGGACACCATCTTTGACCCCGTATCATTCTTAATAGTTTTACTATTAACAATACCATGGTTGTGTCTCGTCGGTGTGGAACTTTCGATGTTCATATGTTTGTTAACACCGTGAACGAAAGTCCGATCGAGATTGGTTTTCCACGTTACTTTCCCAAGAACAAATGAATTGGGTCGAGTCAAGCTAGCGACTCGGTAATCAAAAACAAAGAGCTAAACATGGGTTTTCACCCGTGTGTACCACCCTAGTGTGGGAGTTGCCCCACTGTTGTATATAAGACAAAAAAAAAAAAAAAAAAAAAAAAAAATCCTTGCTAAATAATGGCCGTAGTATTTCCCTTTACGTTCTATGTTTCGCATAACCATGGACTTTGAATATTGAGGGCAATATTCATTTCTAAGTGGGGGAATTCTCACGAATTTTATCATGTAATTATACCGCCCAATTCCCCGTTTTGGCCAAAATTTTTTTTGGAGTAAGTGTTTTACACTTTCTCATTTGGTTATCGATCCGCCATGTACAGAAGACAAAAGGATTAGCTAATCCAGAGCAAACGGCTCTTGGTAAAGATTTCTCAAACCGCTTATATGGCTTGCAATTTGCCAAAATTGTATGGTTCTCAACTCACCATATCCTAAAAAGTGAAGAGTTGGCTAGCCCCAAGTTTATGGCTTGTGGTAAAGGATGGAAAAACCATAATTGTAATCACTCACCAAAGATAATATTGATAATTTATCTAAGAGTTGGCTAGTCCGTATGGTACGGCCTCGTAAAGACAAAATCAAATCGTTGAAAGGCGGTGGTTTGCTCAAAATCACATGGTTATCGGTGTACCAAGGTTCTTACTTGAATCAAACATTTGGCTACTCCGAAGTAATGGCTTTTGGTAAAGAGATTCAAATCCATTAATTTTTCTCAAATCATTGCTAGGGACTAGCAATATCTCGATGTGGGGATTGATGAGTGTGTAAATACTCATCATTTTGTACAATAAAAGCGCAAAATCATCTCGAAAACACTTAAACACATCAAAATGATCAAAATATCACAAATCGTTGTTTTATGTGTTTTAAAAGCAAAAATATCAAAATCGGATGAAAAACATATCAAATTTGCAAAATTGCGTTTGATCCCCAAGTTTCAAAAGTTGTCAAAACAGTCCACGGTACATAATTTCAAAAGAAAAGTCACCAAAGGTCCTTTTAAATCATAAGTTATCAAATTTAGTCCTTTGGTGAAAAATATCAAAAGTTTGAGAAAATTACAAAATGGTCCTCAAGTTTGAAATTTGGCAAAATTAGCCCCTGGAATATTGTAAAATGGCAAGTTTAGTCCTTGCATTATTGAACTTTGTCACTTTTAGTCCTTGGAAGAAACCTTTTGAATTGGCAGAAATGGTCCTTTGATTTTCAGCATTTACACTTTAGTCCCTTGGATTATTAAACCTTTTAAAACCTTTTGGACTTGTCACTATCACTTTGGACCCCTGCCACTATTACACCATTTTGACCTCCCTACCTTAGCCCCTGCCAATACCTCTTTTTGACCCTTTGGTCAAAATAAGTCAAAAAGCAGAACCCGCCACCCACTACTGTGTATCCTTCTCCTCCTTTCACCTCACCTCTGCAACTCTCCCCAAATGGCCACCACCTGTCCTCTTCTTCCCCACAGCTCACCCCTACCTCACCAACTTATCTACACCTCTAGACCCCCACAATTAATGCTACTGCACCCTTCTATCACCAAGACAACCCATTTCCATCGTTATATAAAATCACCACTAAACCTCATCATTACACTCTGAAATAGTTCCAATTTGCCCACTAAGCACCATGTGATTACCAAATTGAGGTCCAACGATCTCAAGACACGATACAAGATTTGGCGCCAAAACTGTTTAAATGGCTAGGATCATTTGAGCATGGATGGTCAAGATTGCAAGTGGGAATTGATCGAGGCATGGGATTCTTTTCAATCTATAAAGAGAGAAAGCAGTGCAGTAGAAGGCGGTTAGTTTTATTTTCTTTGCAATGTATGTCGTTTTACTTATTAAACCTTAAAATAGATTTAAAGTTGTTATTTCAAGTTCTTTTGTAACATTTCAAAGGTGTTTTAATGTATTTCAACTCATATCAAGTGTCAATTTAAGCTTTTGTTTACATTTAATCCTTTGTCTCAATCTGTTGAAATTTTCCAAAATTAAATCTCATGTATAAGCTTCAATTAGCTTATTTGTTAGCTCAAACAAGCTTACACTAGCTTACTATAGCTCCTTATAAGCTCAAAGTTAAATTTCATGCAATCTTGAACTTGGGTCAACAAAAGTCAACACGGGTAAAAAAAGTGATGCAGGGAAAGAAAAGAGTTGGTTCGAGACAATGGAATGGGTTGATGTGGAAGCTATGGGTTGATCTATGTAGGATAGTGGGTCTTCGTTGTCCTGGTTTGATTAATAGCAAGCCATAGTGGCTAAGGAAGTTTTGTAAGTCCAATTACTATTGATCATTTAAATATGTGTTTGATCCATTCATTAGTTGTTATTGTTGCTATTTGATCCAATTAGATGTTCGATTAGCTTAATATAGTATAGATCCGTGGATTGCTTCATTAATAGTAGTTAACAGTGTTTGGATCAGCTTATATATTTGTGTTTAAGGCTAGGTTATTAGTGTTTAGTGGTTGAAACTTGCTTGAGTAGTTATTAGATAGTCATTTGAGGTCCGATTTATTGCGGTTTAGCTTTAATAGTCAACTTAACCTCGATCGATCTAGTTTTTGTATCATCATATCGGTAGTAGTCATTAGATGCAAATTGGTTTGAAACTGGTTTATCTAGCATTTGGTTGTCATCTCTAGTGTTAAAACAACTTAAACATTTCATAATATTGGATTAAAACTGGATTTGGTCAAAGTTCATGTGTAATCTTCAAAAGTCAAATCTGACAAATTGTGATTTTCATAAAACTTTGAGAATCATTCTTTGATTCATCTTTGAGTGTTAGTATTTGAGATTTTGGATATCAAAACTTTAACTGGTCTCATTTTGATAATTGTTTTTGGAAAACACTGGTTTGGTCAGTTTAAGCTTCTAATAAGCTCATCAATTTGCTACCAATCGCCTGCTCACATATGAGTGTGAAACAGCAAGTTTGTAATCATGCACAAGCTTCATTTCAAAGAGTTAAGGTCCGGTATTTGGTACAAGTGTAGTTGGCGGTGGTCTTAAAGATCGCTAAGTGATTTTGTGATTAGCTTATTATTTGAGCTTGTGCTTTGTCCCAAACAGTGGTCCTAAACCACTGTTTGTATTGACTTAGCAGTTGGCTATTTGATTGATCTGAGCCTTAAGCTTGTTAAGAGTAGGTAACTTTAGTAGTAATTAGCTTAATCTAGTATTCTTTAGCTGTAGTTACCGTTTGGTGGCTTATCTAGCTTATTAGCTTATTTTTGTAACTTATATCATATAGCGCTTTACAAGAGCTCATTAATCTTACACATAAGCTGTTGATTTTCCATTTTCATAGATTCTATATATCATTTTAGATTTTTCCTGAAAGTTTCATAATTTTTGGTCTTCATTTGCTATTTTCTCAATTTAATTAGATTTTAATCAATTTTAAATAGCCTTTTATAGCAATTAATTGAGAAAAAGTTCCAAAAAAATAATTTTCCAATTTTATTAGTTTAAGAAAAATATAAAAAGCATAAAAAAGATTTTTCCTTATTTTTCCTCTTTTATTTGGTATTTTTCACAATTTTAATTAGATTAAATTAGTTTAAAATTGGTAGAAAATAGAAAATTAATCTGAAAAATACAAAAATAGTTTTGAAAATTCTAGTTTGATATTTTAGACTTTTTCATTTCATAATTTTATTTTTCTAGCTTTGTTTCCTCATTTCTTGTATTTTAGATAACTATTAAATAGTTAAAAATAGTTTTTAATTAATAATAATTAATTAAATAGTTGTAAAAATAATTTTCTTTTTCTAAAAAGTTTCTTTTATCATTAGGTTTATAAAAATATCAATTTCATAATTTTAGGGTTAAAATTGTGTTAGTTTCACGTTTTTATTTCAGACGTCACGTAGATTTTAATTTCGCTTTATAAAACATAAAACAAAAACATTAGTTTAAAAATAGTGATAGCGTTTATTTAATAGATTTTAACTTTTAATTTCCTTTAATCTCCTGTAGTTTATAAAATCTCAAATACCTCACCGACCACTATCCCAGTGGTTATTCGACATCGATTGTGTTAAACACCGTCATCCTCCGTGGGACATAACGACCCGGAATCCACCGTATTCTCCCGATCTTAAATTGCATTGGTGTGTAACTGTTTTGAGTTTCTTACAGTTGGTCATTCACAAGTGACTAGCTCGCGTGAGAAAACTTGCCAGTTTCGCCAGACCGATCAAATTTCGCGCCACGGGAGGTCAGAAGCGTGTTCTAAGCATTTTCGGACCCGTACTTGCACATATACCACAGTTTGTAAAAGTTTTCGTAAAGTTATAACAAAATCAAAAGTTCATTAACACTTTTCCTAAAGTGTTAAAAACACCAAACAAAATATAAAACAACAAAACAATCGTAACGTTTTCGACTTGTGTTTCTTTTAAGGTGATTCTTAAAGAAATACGATTTAGTTAAACGAGACGATACCAAAATATTGTCCAAAAGTTTTAAACCCATCAAGACGAATCTATACCTACGTCTTTTCAAGGATACTTAATATACATAAAATCAACCACCGCAAATCAAGGCAAAGACTACCTAAGCGGGGTGCGACCATAATAAGTTCCCGAACCAAAGATTTAAAACTTGCCTTTGTGTCCTTGTGATTGGTGTACCTTTTCAAAGAAGCCATTCATCTTGGATTATTGGTTAAGTTCATCGTTGTTTTGCCTCGATCTTGTGTTAATTGATTTTGTTGTGATATCGACGTTTGAAGCGTAAAACCCATAAAGATTCTCCCTACCCCATTTTCACCAATTTCATAATTCCTTTCTTAACTCGAGATCCCTTAGAGTTAACTCTAGTGCATGCGCACTCGTTCTTCTAGATCATTGAGTCCTTTTCGTGATCTAGCGACATTCCTAGACGACGCTCTCGTGACGTCTTTGCCCAAATAGTCGAACCCGAGATTCGTTACTATTTCAAACAAAATGGCGTATTTAACGCATTATGGCGGAAATGCTCCGTGCACCCACCGAGGGTTATGGAGATGCCATCATTCTACCAAGAATCAACTCGATCACTTTGAATTGAAGACACATTTGATCACACTTGTGTCTACAAATCAATTCCACAGGTTTGATCGTGAAGACCCGTATGCACACATCCGCTGGTTTAACAATTTGACTTCAACTATCAATTACAAGGATGTGCCACGAAAGTCATCAAGTTGATGCTATTTCCATTCTCACTGAGGGACAAAGCCCGATTTGGTGGAAAAAGAACCCCTCGATCCATCGAAACTGGGAGGAACTTGTTCAAAAGTTTGTCAATCATTTCTTTCCTCCATCAAAGACGACTAATCTAAAAATGAAATTTGGATTTCGTCAAAATTTCGATGAAAACTTTGGAGGCGTGGGAGAGATTCAAAGATCTCCTCGTGAAATGCCCTCACCATGGATTCACTGAGCTCAACAAATCAATATCTTTACAATGGGTTGAATGGTAACGATCAAGATTCCTTGAATGCACCGCGGTGGCAATATCTTGAATCGTAAGCCTAAAGATGTGATTGAGATTTGCGAGCAAAATCGAAAGTTCCTATTTCTGCAACAAAGTCAATACTCCTAACACTCGCTTCTTCATCCAAGAACTCTTCGAGTTAGTCGCTCGATAGCGACTCTAACGGATGCCATCCGTTGTATGATTAAGGATGTTAAGGAAATCAAAAGCGAGATTCATAAACCGTAACCAATCAAAGCCGTAAACAAGGTGTGTGAAACTTGTGGTGGTCCACACGCGTATTATGATTGTCAAGCAACCGATGCTTCCTTTTACCAAGCTCCGTAGCTTTGTAAACCACAATCAATACCGACCACATGTCGATCCTCACTACTGCACCTAGCGGTATGACACCACCCGGTTTTCCTCTGTGCAAAACCATGGCAATCAAAATCGCTTTGTTCGAATCAAGGACAAAATTTCAATCAAAACGGAATAATCACAACCCACCCTACCAAGCTCCAAATCAAGATAATTATCAACAACCTCTCATGCTCCCCACCTAATGACTTCATGAAAGTTCTTGAGTCAAGCATACGTTCTATGCAAACTCGGATCAATAACATGAGGTTGGTGAAGAAGGAAATTGATACCACAATGTCTCGGCAGACAAATGAGTTGAAGAATATGATGAGCGGTTTCATGAACATGAATACGAACCAAGCTTCATCATCTTCCGGAGGACTCCCAAGCAATACGATTACTAATCCCAATGCCGAGTTGAAAGTCCACCACTGTAGTGGTAAGACGCACAATGGACCTTCGACTCTATGCCCTCCTCCCGTGGCAATGAGTCAAGTTACCAAAGAGATAACGGACAAGGTGCATTATTCAAGCCCATGGCATCAGACACGTCCAACCTTCGGTAGTCCAACCTTTAAGTCCGAACTCAAGTTCAAGACACATTCTGAGCGAAAACACTTCCATCCCTCAAAAGTCTAGTCGACTTCCTTACCCATCAAGAATGAATGATGAGAAGCAAAAGACAAAAACAAAGAGCGGATGGAAAAATTTTTCCAAATCTTCAATGAGCTTCACTTTGATATAAGCTTCGTTGATGCTCTCGCTCTAATGCCTAAATTTGCATCCACGCTAAAGGCTTCTCGAGCAACAAAGATAAGTTGTCCGAGATGACGAAAACCCTACGAATGAGCAATGCTCGTGCCATTCTTAATAAGCTTCCGAAAAGCTTGAAGACCCCGGCGGTTTTTAATCCCGTGTGATTTCTTGGGATGTTTCAATGTTCGCCTGGCCGATCTTGGCACTAGCATTAACCTCATGCCACTCTCAAGATGGAAGAAGCATCTCTTCCTAAACTTTCATCCACTTGTATGACACTCGAGCTAGCGGACCGCACTATAACTTGTCCACTTGGGATAGCCGAGGATGTTGTGATGAAAGTGGGAAAGTTTCACTTTCCTCCGACTTTGTTGTAGTAGACTTCGATCAGATTCTAGAGTTCCCTCATCTTGGGAGAGCTTTCTTGAACGAGTCGTGCTCGATTGATGTGTTTCTTTCAAGAGTTGACCATACGGGTTGACAATGAAGAGCTCACGTTAAATATCAACCAAAACCCAAACCTCTATACAAACAGAGTGTTGCCACAATTGATCAAAGATCCGAAGATTCAATGCAACACTCTCCAATTTCACGGTTAAGAGGAGTTTTCAAAACGTCTTGAGCTCAAAGCTTTGAAAATCACCCCCGGTTCAAACAAATGGTTTGAAAGTCGTACGTGGAAGTCAAGAGTGTTCTTGATGATGATGATGATCTAGATTCGGAGACTTCATCGGAAGTGGTGAAACTGCTAGCTCTAAGAGCACACCACTTGTCCCACCTCCGGAATCGGTTTGTCGCATCGAGTTTGTTAACTCATGGATGAAACCAAACTCTCTTCGTTTCATCCGAGTTGGATGATGATGTTTGTGATCCAATGGGAGACATTCTTCCCATTGATGAATTGCTCAAAATGATCCATCATCTCCCGCCTTATTCCCGACTCTTCCATCCCTTCCTCACCCCGATGAGGAAGATGACAACTTTGGAATGAAGTCGATGCATTTCTTAGTGATGAGTCAATTCCTACTGTGAATTGATAACACTTACTTGATCCGGAGGAGACATCCTTTTCCGAAAGTCTCATTGATTGAAGAACCATTTCCACCCTCCTCCGGACATCTTCATCGACAATCACCATATAAGCTTCAAATTTAAGCTTAAAATGTCAAAAATGGTGATTTGCTTCTTTCGATGAGGAATGGACATGCATTGTCATGCATATCTTTGTTCCATTCTTCACGGATGGTGTGGTTGCTCTTTCCCTTTTCTCTTCCGGAATGAGGACACCATCTTTGACCCGGTATCATTCTTAATAGTTTTACTATTAACAATATCATGGTTGTGTCTCGTCGGTGTGGAACTTTCGATGTTCATATGTTTGTTAACACCGTGAACGAAAGTCCGTCGAGATTGGTTTTCCACGTTACTTTCCCCAAGAACAAATGAATTCGGGGTCGAGTCAAGCTAGCGACTCGGTAATCAAAAACAATAGCTAAACATGGGTTTTCACCCGTGTGTACCACCCTAGTGTGGGGAGTTGCTCTATTTGTTGTATATAAGACAAAAAAAAAAAAAAAAAAAAAAAATCCTTGCTAAATAATGGTAGTAGTATTTCCTTTTACGTTCTATGTTTCGGCATAACCGCGGTGCTTTGAATATTGAGGGCAATATTCATTTCTAAGTGTGGGGAATTCTCACGAATTTTATCATGTAATTATACCGCCTAATTCCCGTTTTGGCCAAAATTTTTTTGGAGTAAGTGTTTTACACTTTCTCATTTAGTTATCGATCGCCATGTCAGTAAGACAAAAGGATTAGCTAATCCAGAGCAACGGCTCTTGGTAAAGATTTCTCAAATCCGTTTATATGGCTTGCAATTTGCCAAAATTGTATGGTTCTCAACTCACCATATCCTAAAAAGTGAAGAGTTGGCTAGCCCGCAAGTTTATGGCTTGTGGTAAAGGCGATGGAAAACCATAATTGGTAATCACTCACCAAAGATAATATTGATAATTTATCTAAGAGTTGGCTAGTCCGGAAAGTGCGGCTTCGGTAAAGACAAAATCAAATCCGTTGAAAGTCGGTGGTTTGCTCAAAATCACATGGTTATCGGTGTACCAAGGTTCTTACTTGAATCGAAACATTTGGCTACTCGAAGTAATGGCTTTTGGTAAAGAGATTCAAATCCATTAATTTTTCTCAAATCATTGCTAGGGACTAGCAATATCTCGATGTGGGGATTGATGAGTGTGTAAATACTCATCATTTTTGTACAATAAAAGCGCAAAATCATCGAAAACACTCGAAACACATCAAAATGATCAAAATATCACAAATCGGTGTTTTATGTGTTTTAAAAGCAAAATATCAAAATCGGATGAAAACATATCAAATTTGCAAAATTGCGTTTCATCCCCAAGTTTCAAAAGTTGTCAAAAGCAGTCCACGGTACATAATTTCAAAAGAAAAGTCACCAAAGGTCCTTTTTAAATCATAAGTTATCAAATTTAGTCCTTTGGTGAAAAATATCAAAAGTTTGAGAAAATTACAAAATGGTCCTCAAGTTTGAAATTTGGCAAAATTAGCCCTGAATATTGTAAAATGGCAAGTTTAGTCCTTGCATTATTGAACTTTGTCACTTTTAGTCCTTGGAAGAAACCTTTTGAATTGGCAGAAATGGTCCTTTGATTTTCAGCATTTACACTTTAGTCCCTTGGATTATTAAACCTTTTAAAACCTTTTGGACTTGTCACTATCACTTTGGACCCCTGCCACTATTACACCATTTTGACCTCCCTACCTTAGCCCCTGCCAATACCTCTTTTTGACCCTTTGGTCAAAATAAGTCAAAAAGCAGAACCCGCCACCCACTCATCGTGTATCATTCTCCTCCTTTCACCTTTCTCGCAACTCTCCCCAAATGGCCACCACCGTCCTCTTCTTCCCCACATTTCACCCCTACCTCACCCACCTATCTACACCTCTAGACCCCCACAATTAATGCTACTGCACCCTTCTATCACCAAGACAACCCATTTCCATCGTTATATAAAATCACCACTAAACCTCATCATTACACTCAAATAGTTCCAATTTGCCCACTAAGCACCATGTGATTACCAAATTGAGGTCCAACATCTCAAGACACGTATACAAGATTTGGCGCCAAAAGCTGTTTAAATGGCTAGGATCATTTGAGCATGGATGGTCAAGATTGCAAGTGGGAATTGATCGAGGCATGTGGGATTCTTTTCAATCTATAAAGAGAGAAAGGCGAGTAGGCGTTAGTTTTATTTTTCTTTGCAATGTATGTCGTTTTACTTATTAAACCTTAAAATAGATTTAAAGTTGTTATTTCAAGTTCTTTTGTAACATTTCAGTGTGTTTTAATGTATTTCAACTCATATCAAGTGTCAATTTAAGCTTTTGTTTACATTTAATCCTTTGTCTCAACTGTTGAAATTTTCCAAAATTAAATCTCATGTATAAGCTTCAATTAGCTTATTTGTTAGCTCAAACAAGCTTACACTAGCTTACTATAGCTCCTTATAAGCTCAAAGTTAAATTTCATGCAATCTTGAACTTGGGTCAACAAAAGTCAACACGGGTAAAAAAAAAGTGATGCAGAAAGAAAAGAGTTGGTTCTGCACAATGGAATGGGTTGATGTGG
Organism: Chrysanthemum lavandulifolium; assembly: GCA_022545495.1. Taxonomy (NCBI): domain Eukaryota; kingdom Viridiplantae; phylum Streptophyta; class Magnoliopsida; order Asterales; family Asteraceae; genus Chrysanthemum; species Chrysanthemum lavandulifolium. The sequence continues at coordinate 125,016,211 of CM040239.1, forward strand.
AAGCTATGGGTTGATCTATGTAGGATAGTGGGTATCTTGTTGTCTGGTTTGATTAATAGCAAGCCATAGTGGCTAAGGAAGTTTTGTAAGTCCAATTGTTATTGATCATTTAAATATGTGTTTGATCATTCATTAGTTGTTATTGTTGCTATTTGATCCGAATTAGATGTTTGATTAGCTTAATATAGTATAGATCGTGGATTGCTTCATTAATAGTAGTTAATGAGTGTTTGGATCAGCTTATATATTTGTGTTTAAGGCTAGGTTATTAGTGTTTAGTGGTTGAAACTTGCTTGAGTAGTTATTAGATAGTCATTTGAGGTCCGATTTATTGCGGTTTAGCTTTAATAGTCAACTTAACCTTGGATCGATCTAGTTTTTGTATCATCATATCGGTAGTAGTCATTAGATGCAAATTGGTTTGAAACTGGTTTATCTAGCATTTGGTTGTCATCTCTAGTGTTAAAACAACTTAAACATTTCATAATATTGGATTAAAAGCTGGATTTGGTCAAAGTTCATGTGTAATCTTCAAAAGTCAAATCATCAATTGTGATTTTCATAAAACTTTGAGAATCATTCTTTGATTCATCTTTGAGTGTTAGTATTTGAGATTTTGGATATCAAAACTTTAACTGGTCTCATTTTGATAATTGTTTTGGAAAACACTTGGTTTGGTCGGTTTAAGCTTCTAATAAGCTCATCAATTTGCCACTAAGCGCCTGTTCACATATGAGTGTGAAAAGAGCAAGTTTGTAATCAATTGCACAAGCTTCATTTCAAAGAGTTAAGGTCTGGTATTTGGTACAAGTGTAGTTGGCGGTGGTCTTAAAGATCGCTTAAGTGATTTTGTGATTAGCTTATTATTTGAGCTTGTGCTTTGTCCCAAACAGTGGTCTAAACCACTGTTTGTATTGACTTTCTTGATTGGCTATTTGATTGATCCGAGCCTTAAGCTTGTTAAGAGTAGGTAACTTTAGTAGTAATTAGCTTAATCTAGTATTCTTTAGTCAGAATTCTTGTTTGGTGGCTTATCTAGCTTATTAGCTTATTTTGTAGCTTATATCATATAGCGATTTACACAATAGCTCATTAATCTTACACATAAGCTGTTGATTTTCCATTTTCATAGATTCTATATATCATTTTAGATTTTTCCTGAAAGTTTCATAATTTTGGTCTTCATTTGCTATTTTTCTCAATTTAATTAGATTTTAATCAATTTTAAATAGCCTTTTATAGCAATTAATTGAGAAAAGTTCCAAAAATAATTTTCCAATTTTATTAGTTTAAGAAAAATATAAAAAGCATAAAAGATTTTCCTTATTTTTCCTCTTTTATTTGGTATTTTTCACAATTTTAATTAGATTAAATTAGTTTAAAATTGGTAGAAAATAGAAAATTAATCAAAAATACAAAATAGTTTTGAAAATTCTAGTTTGATATTTTAGACTTTTCATTTCATAATTTTATTTTCTAGCTTTGTTTCCTCATTTCTTGTATTTTAGATAACTATTAAATAGTTAAAAATAGTTTTTAATTAATAATAATTAATTAAATAGTTGTAAAAATAATTTTCTTTTTCTAAAAAGTTTCTTTTATCATTAGGTTTATAAAAATATCAATTTCATAATTTTAGGGTTAAAATTGTGTTAGTTTCACGTTTTTATTTGTACGTCGCGTAGATTTTAATTTCAGTTTTATAAAAACATAAAAACAAAAACATTAGTTTAAAAATAGTGATAGCGTTTATTTAATAGATTTTAACTTTTTAATTTCCTTTAATCTCCTGTAGTTTATAAAAATCTCAAATACCTACTGACCACTATCCTTAGTGGTTATTCGACATCTGATTGTGTTAAACACCAGTCATCCTCCGTGGGACATAACGACCCGGGAATCCACTGTATTCTCCTGATCTTAAATTGCATTGGTGTGTAATCTGTTTTGAGTTTCTTACAGTTGGTTATTCACAAGTGACTAGCTCGCGTGAGAAAACTTGACGGTTTCGCACCGATCAATTAAGTTATTAGATCTAGTTGGTGATTGGTGATTGTAGTGGTGGTGGTTGCAATTGATGACGATGGTGCAACAACGGGAACATGATGGTGTTGAATGGGTTGCAGATGAATAACCATAAAAAGAATGGGTGGAACACAATGGTGCAACAGTAGTTTTTTTTTTTTGGTTGGAGTAGAATAGATTGAAGATGAGACCGGGTACCATTGGAAACCCGACCCAATGGGTCTAAATCGGGTAATAAAAATCTATTTGGAAAAAAAAATCCATGTAGATAAAAATGAAGTGGAAAATCATGTGGATATCTTGGTGATATTTGCAGGTATTCACAAGTTAGGTTGGTGATAACAGTATTAAGAAAAAGTAAATTGATCGTATTTGAAAATCTTGGAAAGTTTGTTGGTAATTTAAGTCTTTATCCCTTTTTATTAACACCCATATCCATAAAACTTAGCTTTATATAAATCAAATAGATATTTTGAACGACGAAGAAAACTTGCTCACTAAAATATTTATTATTCCAATTGTATAATGAAAAACATTGTCATCAGTTAAAGAGTTGAAATATGTCATACGAAATTTTTGATATCCATTATTGTCAAAAACAACATTAATAAAAGACTAAAATACACCGTTGGTCCTTAAACTTGGCAAAACATTTTGTGATGGGACAAAACTCGGCATTATCATCGCCAGAGGTCCAAACCTTGGCCTTTAAATGTCAAATTAGTCCTTTGACAAAGTCCATACACATTTATACTTTGATAACAATTTATATTTTAGTCATTCATCTTTCATCCTCGTCATCATCTCCCCAAATCATTCATCTCCCCAAGTCATCATCTCCCCAACATCATCATTCATCTTTCATCCTAATCTAAAATAATATATGCATTCATCATTCATCTTTCATCCTAGTACACCACTACCACTTTAGCATTATGCTGTGAGAAGAAGGAGATTGAGGTTCTACTAGTTGGGCCAACGCTAAAGATGTACAAGGAACCGATGGGGTTGAAGATGTGGAGTATGTAACGGAGCGAAAATTTTGTGTTGAAGACCAAGTGGAATCAGTTTGTGGAGGAAAACAAGGACTATTTGGAGCAACTATCAATTATTCAATTGTGGTCGTTTTGTGAAGACCATCAACTGTGCTTTGCTCTTGCAGTTGTGAAGGGACCAACTTTTGGCATAAACGTTGTTGCTTGAGGACATACATACTCAGATTTTGTTTATTGTAGTTCATTTATTTTCATTAGTAACTGGATATTTTATGTATGCTCTGTTTTTACGGGTTAATGTTAGCGGGTTAACCCATACACTATGCAGATAAACATGGAAGTCATAGACAACCAAAACACACCAAAGAAAAAGTAAAAATTAAAAACCCAAAACAACAAATAAATGAGGTTATATAATTTGCAAGTCACGTTGATGAAAATAATTGTTGTTGAGATATATTAATTGGAGAAAGGAGGTTATGGTAATATTGATCTTTTATGATTTCGTTGCTAAAATTAATTGATATTTTTCATTTGGTTTTGGTCATTTGGTGTATGAAAGGAAACATAGAACTGATGGGCATATGTTGCTACTTGGTACACTACTTACGTTTTTGTTTGATTTTGATTAATGATTATATTCAAGATGTAAGAAAATTGGGAAATTATGTACAGTAGTTTACTTGAGTTTTGTTGGTGTTCTTGGTTTTTCTGTTTAAACATAAATGCAAGTTCAAGAAAATATTCGACTAGGAAGAAGACTAAGCAATTTTTGTCATTTCAACTGCCCCAAGCCGGCATTCTCTATAGGTAAAGGGCGGTGTAACGACAGTTAGTGAGAAAAGATGCAACTTACGCAAACATATGAACAAAAGTAAAATTTATGCTAATACTAATAAAATGGTACGCAGATGTGCAGAAAAGCAACGATACGACCAATATTTGTTGTGTTAACTGTTACAAAGGAACCACCTGCTCTGCATAAAGCAATATGCAACACAAAAATCATCAAGAAACTACCATAATACGTCACAATGATACATCTTGATCCTTTCAGTGCACAAGTTTATATGCAGAAACTACAAAGTGCATAAACATATGATCACTCTGCTGATGCAAGCTTCTCCTCATCCACATCAAAAGCTTTCCTTGCTTGTTTCAGTTCTTCATTCATGGACAGCGATTACAGCCTAGCGGTTTAGCTTGGTGTGTCCTATAAACACATTTTATTATAATATTAGCACTTCCATCAACCTTAACCAAATACAATTATGGAAAAACATAAAGTTATTTGCATTTCTAAGATAATAAGTATGCACAGTTAGAGGGTCGATTGTTTTCAATTGTAGAGGTGCAAAAATATGTATAGAAAGAAGCGAAAATACCTTTCGGATCAAAAACAAGAAATCCTCAGTCAGAAGTTTCCCCCTCTTTGATGCAATGTCTTGGGATTTATGCACCTGCATTCACACACACAGCAAACTTTAGTCACATCTGAAAAGGGGAAATTTGCAGAAAAAGTACTCGAGATCTGATCCAAGTTATAAAATTCTCACCATATCAGTCACATACTCTAGCACGATATCCTCGACAAGAGCAACAGTCTCTGGCAATGGATGGACACACAGAAATAATACCAAACAATGTCATTCGTTGATCCATATTGGTAATGATACAATCTCATTTCATCCTAGTACACCACTACCACCCAAGATGAATGATGAATGCATCTATTATTTTAGACCAGGATGAAAGATGAATGATGATGATGGGGAGATGATGATTTGGGGAGATGAATGATTTGGAGAGATGATGACGAGGATGAAAGATGAAGGGCTAAAATATAAATTGTTATCAAAGTATAAATGTGTATGGACTAAAATACCCTCGACTACAAAACAAAAATCAGACTTTGACTTTGTCAAAGGACTAATTTGGCATTTAAAGGCCAAGATTTGGACCTCTGGCGATGATAAGGCCGAGTTTTGTCTCATCACGAAGCGTTTTGCCAAGTTTAGGGACCAACGGTGTATTTTAGTCTTAATAAAATAAAATACATGATTTTTACCGAAAAATTTTATTTCAAAATACCCGCCGCCGCAACGCGCAAATACCCTGCTAGTTAATAATAATGATTAAAAGAATACCGTGCTAGTTAATAATAATGATCAAAAGATAAAAATTACAATAAAATAAGTTATATATTTATATAGAAAAGATAGATTGGGATTTTTTTTAACGGTAATTGTGGCTACATGGCACTTAGCCTAGAAGGCGAAGCGAGCCCACACAACTAGTCTGAGTCAGCCCAGAAGGCAATGACACATTTCTCTTTACGCACGCGGGAGGAAACTCCTATCGCCCTAGACAAGACTCGAACTTGAGACTTTAACTATGGGGTAAAACCTCCATACCACTGGATCAGAGGCCCGATATTCTATCTAGAAAATTAATTCCTTAATTAGCCCTAATAAAAAAATTCGGAAATTAAACTTGACATCTAAGTAAAACATAAATGTCAATTAAAACAACATATGATTCGAGACTTATTGGCATACATATTCTATTGTAAAAATCGCTAGGTGCTGGTGCGACGGTTGGGTGGGGCGTAGCGATTAATTGATTAGGCGGGGATTAATCGAGAATTAATCGGATTGGAATTTTTGTGCATAAAAATGTAATTTTAGATATTATATTATTTTATATGTACGGGATAAACGTATTGCATCAAAGTTCAAATATTCCAAGTGTTCAAATATAGACATAATACATAATTTTTCAAAGTTCAAAGTCAAACATAAATATTACTCGGTTTGTTGACCATTTTAAGCGACATATGACCGATTTTGTCCGATTAATCGGTTTGTTGACCGATTTTTAAGTGATTTTGTCCGATTTTTAAGCAATTTTGTTGACCAATTTTTAAGCACTTTTGTCCGATTAATCCGATTAGACCGATTTTGTCCGATTAATTGGTTTGTTGACCGATTTTTAAGCGATCTTTGACCAAACCGATTAAATAGGCTGATTATGATAAATCAATGTGCTTAGTGAGCGATCAGCGAATATGCGAGGATTAATCGGCCGCCTGGGCTGAGAAATTAAAGTGCCAAGTATATACATAGTCTTCAATAATTTCTCTGTAACAGAACTGGATGAAGATATTATTTATACAAAACTAGCTTCATAACCCGCCCAATGGGCGGGTTCGCTTCATAACATTACTTGAGGAAATCTAAATGGACGTACATAAATGATGAATAATGGAAAATATCTTAAACACAAAAATTGGAAAGAAAAAAAAGAAAAGCGTTCATATAATATATATAAAAAAGAACAATGAAAAGTGTGAGTTAATAAAATGGATGGACCTCATTCATATACGACCTGCCCAATGGGCGGGCGAGCTTCGAAATGAAGATTTCTGAATATTTATATATGTAATCTACATGATGATCACAAATACAAATCCAAGATTGTTACTGCAACACAACTTTTAATTAACTTATGCTTAATACGATGATGAATGCAATAACCGATTTCCTGTTGTTAGTACAACAACTACATTCGTCGTCGTTACATAAGTTGTAATAGTTAGCTTAAAAGAAGTATACCATGCTTTGAGGAGGTCATTTTACAGCAACCTTAAGTTGAATTGATGAACATGTCTTCTAGTTTCTTGAACATCACTTCCAATTTTCTAGGAATTAGAAAACAAACATATATGTAAATGGCTAAATGAGGCTGCCGAAAAAGATTTATCCTTTTTGGATAATTATGATAAAAGGTAAAACAACCACATTGATCAACAAAATTTATAGAGATCATAAATGAAAGATAAAGATTTAGTGGAAATATCAGGCTAAATGGTAAAACTAATTAGATGCTTATGCGGTATAAATCAACATGTACATACTTAACTATACATGTATTAATAAATGCATAAAAAGTTACGAGCGAGCAATAATTATGTCTCAACACATTTAGCTATCGATATGCGTTGAAGTCTAACATTTTGTTGACTGAACTTGGTGCTCCCTCAAAGTTTCACTATCAACCAGTGTCGGCTTATGTAGAAATGTACATGTACCTACTGTTGTATGCCATAGACAAGCAAACTTAAACATAGAACAGAAACGTAAATGCAAAGTTCCATCATACTTGATGTTTCGCTTAATGAACCACTCATTCTTACAAAGTGTAATTGCCCATTTCTCATTTTCACGACAACAAAAAAAAGGGAAGAAAAAGAAAATCACACACATTCCTCTAAGACCTGCATTGTTAGATAACGTAAATAAGTTGTTGCAACAAATATGCACCATCGATGGAGTAAAATGCAAGAGCGACATGCAAAGCGACAAAGTGATGATCCTAAAGATATGAAATAAAGAAAAATGCATCGTTTTAAATAGCTTCTACAGTCAAAATCATCTTCATGACATCAGTGTTCACATAGGACTATTGCGTCATTGTACATAGACATCACCATGAAAAATACAAGAACCAAAGTTGCTACTTCTAAAATGAGGTGGGGGCCCATCTTTTCATATATAACCCATGGGAAAGACGCATCAAGGTATAAGAAACATGATTTACATGGTCACATGTCATTTTAAACAACACCAATTCAACTAATCCAAACACCCAAATACGTTTTTTAAAGGCGTCACATTTTAACCACTTTGGCTTTGTCATCTTTTTGTCGGTGGCTTCCGCTCTTGAACCGGTGGAGGGCGATGAGCAGCGGTTGTAGGTTCGGCAGTACCTTGGTTAACCTCAGGTTTCTCTTGTTCGGCTATGAGTTCCAGACCTTTCAAACATAACACTTCCTCTTTAAGGAACCGACTTGATGCAGAAACCCCACCATCACCTGGACCCCAACACACACCATTAGAAGTTTAATTTGGTATTGAGCCTCTCGACACATGACCATTAGTAAAATAGAAGAATTAACAATTCTATATTTTAATCAGAGTAAACCTAGCAAGAACGTGCATAAAATTTACCTTCTGAAATGCATAATGCCATTGTGCCAATAGAAAATAATGATGAGACTCAGAGTGAGTCGGCAAAAGATTGGCTCACAGCATTAGCCTACAAATGGCTCACAACGGTCGCCTACAAATGGGCGAATACGATAATAGTACCCTCCTGGCCGAAAGATGAATTTGGTATTTACAAAGATCAAAATTATCTGATGTTTCATCACAATTAACTCCTAAAGCAAGTCAAGCTACTAATGGTGTTGGCTCTGACAGTGAACACCTACACAATTAACTTGTGAACAAATTTATCGCTTTCCATTAGATAAATAAGATGACTCGACCACCATGCATTTAACGGTTCTTCGTAAATTCTCTGATTAATTTCCAAATATACAATCTTTATATAACTCGCATATATCAAAATAATACGAAACAAATATCTCAAACTCATATTCAACGGAAAAGCTACACAACCATCTGATCTCCTAGTAGAAAAGGCTAATAAACCCATCTTGAACAATTTTTTCTTATCTAACAACATAATCAATAAGTCACAACTTCACAACTAAGAAACGGAAATCAATAGCGACACAATTTAACGCAATCCCCATTTTCAATACCCTTAAGTTCTAGGCATACAATATTCAACCCTTAGTAATCACAATGCTAATTCAAAAGTATATATAATGTCTACAAAAAGCCAAGCTTGTAATTATGTTATCCACAAGGTTCTCAAGGCTGTTTTAACTATGCATTAGTACCTAATGCTTGCAATCTACTAATAAAACATAATCTATACATCAAAGGTAAACTATAAACAACATTAGACCTCCCACACTACGATTTCAATAACATGACTAATGGTATAATCTGCCACTTCTCATTCACAGTTAATTCAGCTTCAGGACACCTCTCACCAACCAAATCGGACCAAAAGCGACATGACACTACTCTTAACACGGAAAATACACCTCAACTACACGCTATCATCATCCCTATATCCGTATAGCAACTTAATAAAAGCTAAATTTGAGTTTTAAATCATAAATCTATTAACACGTTGGAGTATTGGACCATTTTGTTTAAATGGGTTCATTGGCCTACATTATGGAAGTCGAAAAGCAATTTCAATAACACATTGGAGTATTGGACCATTTTTGTTTAAACGGGTTTAAATGGGTTCATTGGCCAAAAATCACCAAAGTACCACTTTGGTTGTATAGAAAGACAAAAAGCTTAGCTTTCGAGCATGAATAAGATTAACAACACATCTTAAATAACCCTTAGAACGATCAAAATTAGATGCGAAAAAGGGTTGTTTGGGAATGCTTATTACCTGTGCAACTGTTATCTTTTCACAAAGGTGAATTACCTCCAACTGAGGCATACACTTCTACTTTTTCGTGCCCGTAGTCCAATGTAAGTTATGCCAAAGGACGTTGCTGGAAACGAAACAACTTCGAAAGAGGAATAATATCATGAACCAAACAATAGATTGTAAGCAATAATTAATTGTTCTTTTTCAAGCGCATGAATTAAGAGAACCTGCAAAAAAAGAACATGTGGTTCGACGTGTTAATACTGCAAGTAAACAAAAATAGGAAAGTTGTGTTGCAATAATACTCGTACCCTGATCTTAACATATTCAAGCTTACGAAGGCACTAAAAGTTGTTCTAATTTCCATAATTTCATACTTGTTTGCTCTATTAAAATTAGTAACATGCTTTTTTGAAGACGTGCCATTTAGAAGTATGCAAACTTTATCTCACATATCTCAGATATCTCACAAATCTCGTGATGTAAATGCATATAACTCTATAGATACAAAAATATGATTATCTTACATTTTGAAAAATGGCACATATTGATGATGTGTGAGTTTGCCATTGAGCACAATGTCAAAATGATCAAATTATTGAAAATATTCTTATTAATACTATGACTTGTGTGATCACTTTACTTTGGTTCATTGACGATAGGTCCAAGAGCCTTCCTTCAAAGTCACTGTCTTGACAAAACCCGCATTAGAGAAATAATTCATTTGTCATTATGTGTTAAAATAATTCATACCAATTATAATAAGCACATTTGATAAAGTTTAAGCTTTATTTTCACATGCTTATAAATCCCAAGAATAATTACCCATTATTGATTCAATTTAAAAATGTAAGAGTTTACTCACGGCTAAACACATATAAGTAGGAGCACAATTCGACTTCTTGTTCTCTAGCTCGTTTCTCGGTTTGCCCTTGGATTCATTAACCATAAGCTTATTAATTTGTATCATTTCATCAACTAAACTAAAATCAAATTCATTAACCATAAGCTTATTAATTTGTATCATTTCATCTACAAATAGTGACACAAACCAACTAACTTAAAATAAATCGACACAACCCTAATATTGCAAAACTAAAATTGGGGATCCATACTATACTAATTAACCGCACAATCAAATCTAATCACAATGTAAACACCTAATTTAACAACCACACACAAAAATCATCAGTAATTCATAACTAAAACTAAAACATCAAAATCCCTAAAATGAATATGAAATCCTATAATCAAGCTGAAATCATTACCTTTAATCGTAATTTATATTAAAACCCTCATCTTGTTGCGTTGTTTAATAAGAATTCGTCATCACGAAACCAAGGACGAAGACCATACATGATCGAAGCATACCTTAAGTGGATTAATTTGTTGAAATTGAATTGGGGTGTTTTGATATTTGGAGATGCGGAGTAAAGGGGCTTTTGAACAAAATGGTTAACTGGCATTGAAGTTTAGGGTTTCAGTTATGTTTTATTGATAAAATGGGAGATGGTAAATTTGAAGAAAGAATACCACTTTGAAAATAAGAGTTAAAACACGTAATGTAGATTGGCTCAGTGGTTCAGGAGTTTGTCTTTCAATCTCGAAACCCAGGTTCGAACCTCACAATCTACCAATTTTTTTACTTGTATAACTGGATATTGTGCCAAGTCACCATTTCCACATCATCATATGATGCTCCATGTCATCATTAATATGCCTACTAAGCATTAGTGACGTGTCATGCTTAGTCCCATATATATATATAGATATGATATTACGATAGGCAGTATTCACAAATATTGCAAGTAGATTAAAAAACGGTTTCTCCTGTTTTATTCCGTTTTGATTAAGCTTTGTCTTTTCACTCGCCAGCATGAGTTATTAAGTTCGTCTGCAATGAAAGGTAGATCACAATCTAGTAAAAGCAATAGTGTCTATTAATAAGGCCATGTAAATTTAAGGACACCAGTTAACTTTTAGCTGTGTATCAAAGTATCAAACATAGCAAATCATAGTTTCATATCTAGCTAATTTATAAGTAGTAACGTTAAAATGTTTTACCGCTAAAACATTTCAAATGACCTTTACTTGTTTGGCGCATCCCCAAAACCAGTGAGCGTAATGATGATATAGCTTTTAACGAGGTTTGGTAATAATATTGTTTCTAAATCTCGAAACCGAAATGATGGAATTATGTATCCCAAAGAACTGATAGCAAATCATACCCATATCTTATGACTGATTTAATCTAGACGTTTTGTCAAATATCTATACTATATATTTATACTATCTATAAAAGATGTATGGTCAAAGTGAAATTTTAAAAATAGTTAAATGTGAGAGAAATATATAGTGTAATTAATACTCTTATTAAAATATTAAATTACTTAAAAGTACATTGATTTATTCATATTGTACAATCAACTAAAAGAATATCTACCAAATTAAATACAAATAAATAAAACACCTCATACTAAAAAGTACAATAAAATTTTCACAATATACAATTTAAACAAGCTACAATATAATACAGAATATAAAATAATTAAACACACTAATTAATGTTATTTTTAAAACACCCTAAAATGAAAAGTACATGTTATTATACACATTATACAAATTAATAAAACACACAAAGTTTCATACAAGCTAACAAATTGATGGTACATGTAGTTTTGAAAACCGAACCGGACCAACGGATTCAACTGAGAACCGGTGTCGTCACCGGTACGACTAACCAATAAAAGCCATCCGAAAACGAATCAGAGAGGATCCGTTGAAACCGATACAAACTGTAAATCAGGCCTCATCGAGAACTATTTATCCGGTTAATCGTCACAGGGTACCCGCGTATACTATATACCGGAGTATAAAGGAAAAAACAAAAAAGTGAAAAGTAAAAGTTGAAACTAAAATAGAAATGTTGAAAACATATATTTCAAAAGGAAACTATTATACACATCGAAACCGGGTCGACGGACGCTTCAAACCCACCGGTTGACCCGGTTTAATTTCACCCGTGTTCAACCCAACCCATCGGTTTGACCCGGTTTAAATCGACCCGTTTTTCGACCGGAACGGTTCAACCAGTTGAACCATCTGGGTCGACCCGGGTTTCAAAACATTATGTTTAATCCCCAAATCTTCAATTTTTTTTCTTTTATAACTCATAAACTTTTTTATCAATAAACGATATGTCGCTATAAAATCCCGTTGCTATACACGGGTACTCGTCTATTAATAAAAAAACGGTTAAAGGTGAAAAGTTGAAAAGTTAAAAAGTTGAATTGTTGAAATTGGTCAAATGAGAGAGAAATACATAATGTAATTAATAATCTTTTTAAAACACCTCATTATTTAAAAGTATAATAATTTATTCACTTTGTACAACTAATTAAAAGCACATCTACCAAATTAAAAACAACCAATTAAAACACCCCTTATTAAAAAGTACAATAAAATTTTCACAACGTACAATTCAAAGAAGCTACAACATAATCCAAAATATAAAATAATTAAACACACTAATTAATGATATTTTTAAAACACCCTAAAATGAAAAGTACATGTTATTATACACATTATACAAATTAATAAAACACACAAAACTGCATACAAGCTAACAAGTTGATGTTACATATAGTTTTGAAAGCCAGACCAGACCGGACCAACGTGTTCAACCGAAACCGTGTCGCCACGGTTCAACTAACCAATTAAAGCCATCCAAACGAACTGCAGAGGAGGCGTTGAAACCAATACAAACTGGTGAATCAAGCCTCATCGAGATGTATTTCTGCGGTTAATCGTCACAGGGTATCCGCCAAAAGCGCGAGTACCCTACTATATACTATATATAAAGGAAAAACCAAAAGTAAAAAGTGAAAAGTTGAAACTAAAAGTGGAAATGTTGAAGACATAAATTTCAAAAGGAAACTATTAATCCACATCGAAAATGGGGTTGACCCGGGACGCTTCAAACTCGTGGGTTGACCGATTTAATTTGACTTGTTTTCACCCAACACGTCGGGTTGACTCGGTTAAATCGACTTGTTTTATGGCCGAACAGTTCAACCGGTTAAACCACCCGGTCGAACAGGGTTTCAAATTGACAAAATTATATGAGAAATGATAAAGTAGTTGTGGAACCCGTGATAAATTTGGAAAAATGATAGACCAAGTAATTGTAGTTTTTGTTGTTTATTTTGCTTTGACACATGTACGTTGTCATTTGTATAATGTTATTTTGAAAAATGTTAGTCTTGCACCACTTAATGGACTAGCATATATGAATCGTCTTTTAAAAGTTAATATGTATTGTATAGCCCTTTGTCCGGTATAACAATCATGTTATGTAAGTTTATTAGAATCACCAAAATTAAATAGTATTGTTATCTTTAGCGATAATTATTTATACCTCAAACAAATAGCTTTGAACAATGCTTAAATATCTATGCAAATTGATAGTACGAGATAATCCTATTATGGTGATATTAAAATTGTAAGGTTACAAGTTTAAAGCCACACACCAAATAATAGCTACACATGTAAAAAAAAATAGTTATCACTGCCTAAATTGCTGACAAAACAAGAAAAGGCGGTCACACGTTGCGTTAATTATATCTCTAAACTACTGATATAATATCGCAACTACATTATCTGTTGCTTTTATAATGCTTGAATCATATTACTAATCCTATTAGAAATATACTCTCACACTTAGATCGACTCCACATAATTTTTTTGAAAACTGTATATTTCTGCTGCTTTGCAACCACGCATCAAAATTATAGTTATTCAAAAATGATTCTCTGACGCTACAAATACAGTTTGTTGAAAGAAACTTTTGGGTCGTCGGAATTTTGCAGAAACTAGACACCGTTACTGCTAAGCGCGAGTACTCGTCTAGTTATTAATAAAAGAGTTAATTACATAAATCGTCCTTGTGGTTTGGTAGAAATTACGGATCTTGTCCCCATGGGTTTTTAGCGGGTCTCGTCCCTGTGGTTTATAATTTTTACGGATCTTGTCCCCATCTCTGACCCGATCTCAAAAAAGGACCTCCCTTGCTGTTACTCCCTAACGTGAGGGCTAACATTTTATTTTGGTTTTAACGATCGTTATACAAACCACAGGGACGATTTATGTAATTTACTCTTTAAAAAAATATAAAGTTTTTTCTTTTTAATTTTATTATTCAAATTTTTTTTAATTTTATTACGATTAAATTTTTAATTAATTTTTTTTAAATTTAATTTTAATATAATAAATTTAAAAGAAAACAAATTTTAATTTTATTATAATAAATTAAAAACTATTTTAATTTTTTTTTAATTTAAAAAATCAAAAAATTATAATAAAACTAAAAATTTAATTTTAATTTTATTATAATATTTTTTAAAAAAACATTTTCTTTTAAAAAACTGCTTTTCTTTAAAAAATTAATTTTATTAAAAAAAAACTAAAAACTTTTTAGTTATATTATAAAACGGATCAAGGCGTATAAAAAACGTTTTTATACGGTTTCGTCCGTTTCATTCGTTTTTATACGGTTTCGTTCATTTTTGTATGAAAATGTATGAAAACAACGTACAAAAATGTATGAAAACGTATAAAAACGAATGAAATGTATAAAACGGACGAAACCGTATAAAATTTTTTTTTATACGTCTTCATCCGTTTTATAATAAAAAAAAAATTGTTTTGTTTTTTTTTTTAATTTTATTTTAATTTTTTGATTTTAAAAAAAAAAGTTAAAAATAGTTTTTTAAATTATTATAATAAAATTAAAATTTGTTTTTTTTTCAATTTATTATAATAAAATTAAAATTAAATTAAAAAAAAAGATTTTTTTATTAAAAATTTAATCGTAATAAAAATAAAAAATTTTGAATAATAAAATTAAAAAGAAAAACTTTATTTTTTAAAGAGTAAATTGCATAAATCGTCCTGTGGTTTGTATAACGATCGTTAAAACAAAATACAATGTTAGCCCCCACGTTAGGTAGTAGCTATGAGGAGGTCCTTTTGAGATCGGCCGTATACGTGACAAGATCCGTAAAAATGTAGAAACCATGAGGACGAGACCCGCTAAAAAAAAACCATAAAGACAAGATCCGTAATTTCTACCAAACCGCAAGGACGATTTATGTAATTAACTCTTAATAAAATGACTGCACACTTGCTTAGAACTTGGTTAAAAAAAAAACCATCAAGTTATCAACTCAAGTATTAACCCACTAAAAGGGGCTATGGACTAAGTTTGGGCTAAGAAGCCCATTACTTCTGTATAGAAATTAGAAAGAAAAAGAAGATTGTTGTATAGAAAATGACATTGCAACTGGAATGTTTTTCATTATCACCGTTTAAAGCATTTTTAGTTCCACATTTAAGATTTATTTTCCTAGATAATATCATGCGTACAATATTTTCAGGTTGTTTTGCAGATTGAAAGTATGTTTAATTTCCTCTCCAGGTGTCATTCAAACGTTTAATACGTTTTACTTTTTTAGCTTTATTTAAAAATTAGCTAGTTACGCTTAAGCATATTTATTTTCCTAGATATAATATCATGCATATATATTTTAGGTTGTTTAGCAGATTTAAAGTATGTTTAATTTCCTCTCCAAGTGTCATTTAAAGTTTTAATATGTTTTACTTCAAATTAAAAGAAAAAAAATGTTAGATATTCCAAATAATTATCCAAAGCATTATTAATTTATAAGACATATTTGATGTTGACCAAAAGAATATACACGTAAGAGAAACAATATTTATTCTTACTTAATATTTTTACAAAACCAACAGTTTAGATGAAGATAAATAGTGCGTGGATAATACATGTTGTATTTTTATGTGAGTAAGAGATTGGATGAATAGTAATAAAATGTAGTAAGATATACTCCCTCCGTCCCAAAATAATTGACATCATTTGACTTTTTAAAGTCTTTATTTCTCAAATTTGATCCTTAGTATTTTTGTATGTGTTATATAATATTTGATGAAAATTACACCGACGAAAAACATTTAAAAGAACAATCCATTCATATATTTTGCATCAATTATTATATAACATAAATAAAAATATTTATGATCAAAGTTGTAAATTAAGACTTTAAAAGTCAAATGAGGACAATTATTTTGGGACGGAGGCGCCGTCTTAATGTGTCTCATTTTTAAAGTCTTAATTTCAACTTGATCCTTAATATTTTCAGATGTGTTATGTAATATTTGATAAAATTACACCAACGAAAAAACATTTAAAGAACAATCCATTCACATATTTTGCGATCAATTATTATATAACATAAATAAAATATTTAAGATCAAAGTTGAGAATTAAGACTTTAAAAAGTCGAAATAAGACAATTAATTTGTGAGGTTAACAACACTATATATAAGTAATGGAGAAAATTACAAATGTTTAGAAAAGAAAATCAAGATTCAGGATTTATCAATGGACAAAAAAAAGTAGACGAACTTAAATGAACATCCTAAGAATACCTTTGTTTTAATTGTTTCTTTCATTTTCATGCGGGGTTTGTGTATTGAATAGACAGATAAAACCATTTATATAAAACAATTTTGCAAACATGCACATGCAAATTCAGTTATTATACTTTCGTGAGTACAAAACATCGCATTCCATTGTAGTGTCATCCCACCACAGAAAACAAAAATAGGAGTTGATGAATCATAAATGTATTTGGCAACTATAAAAACAGTTCTTGTTTTCATCCACAAAATATCTTGTATAACGTCACTTACACGTAATTTATCTTTCTTTATTTGACCACATATAGTTTGTTTTGCGCCGAGTATTTTGGATTATTTTAGAACACAAAAATATTTAAGGTTTTGTTTTTTTTTGTTTTTTTTCTTGAACGGCGATTTTATTAAGGTGCTTAGCAAGGAGCTAAAAGCTCAAAGAAGACTACATAAGAGCAAATAAAAGGCCATTAAGCCAACTAACCCAATTAAGATTTCTCTTATCTCTAGCATTAAACCATACAAAGGAGCGGTAAACAATAAAATCAAATAAAGAGGCCTTCAAAGGAACATCGGACGAGAAAAGAAGCTTGTTCCGGAAACTCCATGTAATCCACCATGCGACGAAAAATATGGCTTCGAAATAAAATTTCATCTCTCGCTTAATCTTGAGCCCATCAACCCATCTTTGCCAATCTTGGAATGTGGAGAACCTAATAATTGGAAGCCCCACCCACACTAATATCCGAGAGATAATATCAGAAGCAATCGAACAAGAGAAGAATAGATGGTTTATGGTTTCCACCCCCCAAACAAAGCGGACACTCTATAAAATAAATTCCCAACCCTCTCAAGGACATATTAAACCTAGATGGAAGCTTATTCAATGCTATTCCCCAAGCCAATATATTCACTTTTATTGGAACTAACTTACTCCATCTAGCAGGCGTCCCTTCCAGTAAGTATAAGCTCTCGTCTATATGCTTCCTAGCCGATGCTACAGAGAATTCTCCATCACCGACCAAAGACCATAACCACCTATCAAGACCTTCAGAAAGAGTAACAAAACCCACCATATTACTTAATTCCTCCATTTGCACACTTTCTGCCCCACCATATGCGTTCTTCTAAAGCTCGACATCACTTCATTCTGAAATTTTTCAAGAACTGATATTTCTTTGTTCTCCTCTAGCGCAAATAAACGTTTTCCAACCCTCTCAAGGTTGGTTTAGTTAGGGGAAAACGCTTTTGTTTTTTACAAAATATTTTGTGGAAAACAAGGAAAATAGAGATTGCGTTCAAATCAACAAAATGTTTTGCAGAACACAAAATACTTTATTTCCTAACTTAACAAGGAAAATAAAAAAGAAATTTTAGTTATTTTCCTTATTTTCCTTTGTAACCTACAACCTTCCCTCCTCTTCTTCAAAATAGAAAATACAAACATCAACTAAACACGTTTTCAATATTTTCAAGTGTTTTGTGGAGATAAATTTCTTTTCCATTTTTTTTTATAAAACTAAGGATATAAAATAAGAGAATTTTTTCTTCAACTGTTTGACAAGAAGCGTAGGTTTTCTAAAGGCCGTTTTCTATAATAACACTATTAAAAGAAGCAAATAATTTTGCACATTATAATTTTGTTACAGAGAGATCAATATATATCTCATATTCTTCATATATTTAATAAACCAATCTCACCTTTTATTTTTCACCATTTTTTAAACATAAAATATCTTGTAAACGATAATCATTCGACAAAAAATACACCATCGCAACGAGAATTTTTATCTTTCAAGTGGGCACTTCGATATACTTTCGACTTAACTTTTTTCGAGTTTTGTTTTGTTGCGTCTTGAAAAATCACATGTGATTTATATGTTAGGAATCACGTGTGATTTCACAAATCACATGATTTCAAAAAATAACACGTGATTTCAAAAAATCACATGTGATTTCAAAAAATCACATGTGATTTCATAAAATCACATGTGATTTGAAAATAGCAAATCACATGTGATTTGAAAATAGCAAATCACATGTGATTTCTTTAGACGTAAAATCTACGGGTGCATGTTCTATTCTAAGCGAAAACTCATAATTTACCGCTAAGTCGATAAATTTATACATAATATTAAGTTATTTATAAAGTTTCGGGGGGTGCAACGTAAATTCAACCGGACAATCAAAATATAACATTATTTTAATTATACTACCAGAATCAGAAATTGTAGTTCAGAACCTAGAAAGTTCATAATATGAATTCTAAGTTGTATCTTTTTTTAATAACGATGTTTGGTAAATTAATTGTTAAATGTAATTATAAGATGTAAAATGACATAAAAGGACAAATCTATAATTGTAAATAAATGTTTGGAGGGTATATTAGTAATTTAAAGTTTTAACATTCATAGACGTTTAAAAGCTTCATGAATCACCTTTTCATTTTGAGCTATTTGTTTGAAATAAAAGCTTGAGGTAATGCATCCAAACGAAGCTACATAGTTTATAAGAGATTATTTTCAGAATAAAAAAATCATTTCCTCCAAAAGTTCTCGCCAAATGTGCCATATAATTACTTTACTTTTCTTTCAAAGTTATCTTTTAAATTTATTTATTTATGCAATTTAGACTTTTATTTTTAATTTATTTTTAGATAACGAAATTATTGTAATGTTAACCAATACATCTTCAATCTTAACTTTTTTTTTTTTTTTTTTTTTTTTTTTTTTTTTAAGAATAAAAATTTCATTAGTCAACTATCAAATTTACATCATGTTGTACAAGTGCCTCAATTAAAATGCCACATATCCATTATACGTAACATCTACATTATCGATGGCGCTAATCTAGCGGTTCATGAGCAACTTTATTCCCATCGCGTCGCACAAAAGACCGTGTACACGAATCGAATAGTTGGCATAGCCGTGAATGTGGAGGAATAAAGCTCTAATGTGATACAAAACTTTGTTGTGTTTGAAGGCATCAACAAGTATACTCGAGTCTGCTTCAAAACAACCCTTGTAAAACCCTTGGTTTGAGCCACTTGAATAGCCCATAGGATCGCCGCCTCGGCTTCAACACGCATATAGCAAATGCCAACCATTTGCTTCCTGATACCAATACTAAACCGTTGTGGCTTCTCATGACAAAGCCAAGGCCTGATACACCATTGTTTCCTAATATTCCAACATCACAGTTGATTTTTATCACACCGTAAGTTGGGGCAGACCAAGCTCGCGAGGGTGCATGATGAGGAGTTGTAAGTGCTTCAGTAGGTAGATTGATTTGGGAAAAATCTTGCACATCCCATAAGCTAATTGTTTCACTATATTCTTTTCCAGATCTCTTTGTCCGTGAGCTTTAGGGTTTCTAGCACACCATATCCGCCACATTAGCATCAACATCAGCTCAAACTTGCCATTTTTACTCTCTTTTGTGGCACCTAGCATTTCTTCAATCGATATATCTACTACCTGATTAGTAAGATCACTTAACTCCATGTCAGCCCATATATCTCGAGCCTAGTTACAAAGAAACAATGCATGTTTAACGTCTTCCATAGGGGTTGAATAATGAACACAATTAGTGGAGTTCGGTATTAAACCTCTTGTAACAGGAGTGCTTATAGTGGGCACCAGATTCATACAAGCTCTCCAAACAAAAATCTTTACCTTACTAGGAACATTTTCCAACCAAACGTACTTCAAGTATTTTCGTCGTGCTATGATTCTTGAAGGCGATCTATACTTTGAATTGCGATCCAATAAGCAGTTAGTGTGTACACATGAAACTCGTTGCAATTTGGCGGGAAAATAATTGTAACAGAGCGTATGATTCCACCTCGTGTAGCACTATCTAAAATATCATTAACAACATTATATTCAGAATTTTGAAGGTGGTTATGAAGCATCCTGTAGCCCTCTAACCAATGATCTTCCCAAATTCTTACTTTCATTCCATTGCCAACGTTCCATCTTTGCACTTTCTATATAATGTCTCGTGCTGAACATAGGCTCCGCCAAATAAAACTCGGTTTATGGCCAATCCTTGCCTCTAATAAACAACCTTTTGGAAAATACCTTGCCTTAAGAATTCTTTGCCGAAAGTGACCCTTCCATTGTGATTAGTCTCCATCCTTGCTTTATGAGGAGGGCCTTGTTGAAACCATTCATATGACTAAAGCCCAAACCACCACGATCTTTAGAGATGCACATAGACTCCCTGAAGCCCATAGTATAGGATTTTCCTTATTTCCATGTCCCCACCAAAAGTGATTGAAAGCATGGTGGATCGCATCTATTAGCACATCTAGTAAGATAAAAGGTTCATAACATACATCGGCATTGCTTGAGCAATGATTTCAAAAGAACCTCTTTTCCCCATCGACAAATTTCTCTTTTCCAACGGCAATCTTCTTTCATACCTTATCTAGAATAGATTGAAATACATCTTTTTCTTTCTTCCATTGATAGAAGGAGTCCTAAATACTTTGGTTGATTTGATGCTTCACGAACCTCAAGTTCGGTCACAATAACACCCGTAAAGTTGCTTCAACATTTAGGCTAAAGAAAACCTCGATTGGAAATTTATCGTCGACTGAATAGCAGAAGATTTTCCCAAGATATTTTTCAAGCGTGCATTCATCCACCGACGCCTCGTAAAGAAATTACTATCATCCGCAAAAATAAGTGACTCACTCAGCGCACTACGATCGATTTTAACCCGTGAATGTGACGTAGAAATCTCTCTCCGATCATTATCGAAAACAATTACAGACATGATGAACAAGTAGGGTGAGATAGGATCCTCGACGGAGTCCTCGGTGGGAACAACATGTCTGAAATATGCTCATTAATATTAAATAAAAGAACCGACGTCACACATGCCATAATAAGATCGATGAAGTTTTGTGGAAGCGAAATCTTTGAAGAACTGATATGATAAACGACCACTCCACACAATCATAAGCTTTACTCATATCAACTTTAAGAGCCATTGCGCCTTTTCGACCGCTTCTTTTGTTCTTGAGCCAGTGAAATACCTCAAAAGCAACTATAGCATTATCACTGATCATACGCCCTATAACGAAAGCAGACTGAGTTTCATCAATCAACCTTGGGAGTACTTGTTTAATTCTGTTGACGAGGACTTTGGAGATGATTTTGTAAATCACATTGCATAAGCTGATGGGGCGTAGATCATTTAACGAGGTTGGGGATGGGATTTTTGGTATCAAAGTTATGAGAGTTTCATTTATATTTGGTAGCATAACTCCGCTACAAAAGAACTCAGTCACTGATAAGGATTTAAAAGGTACACTTTTGAGGGGTCATTTAAGCCCTTAATCGACCACTTTTATATCCGTTCTCGCTTAATTTCGTTCCTTTTCACTTTTAGGTTTCTTGAAGGCAAAATCTTGGAATGACACTTATTTGGACGAAAAGGCGTGAATATATGAAGAAAATGGCTAAAGTCAAGATCAAGACACTCAAGTCATTGGAAATGCACCGACGCGCCACAAACAAAGCGGCGACGCCGTCCTCTAATGCGACGGCTCAGACCGAAATTGTTAGTTTCTACCGCTGCGTCGCCAGCTTTAAAGAGTAGGCGTCACAACTCGCACGGCCTAGATCCGCATTCGACGGCGCCGAAGATGAAGCCGACGACATCACAACAACAACGTGGCCGTCACAAAGTTGACTTAGTCAAGACGAAACCCTAATGGCTGCGATCCGACGGTGTCACAATTAAAGAGTGACGCCGTCGCAGTTGTAACTCTATATATAGAATTCAAATTTTCAGACTTTTAGAGAGGTAGAATTGTGGAGTAAAACCCTAAAACGATTTTGGTTTGTCTTGGGCAGTATCTTAGGGTTCTCATACCCTATTTTACATCAAGATAAGTAATTTACTTCATTGATTTCATTATGTCTTTGATTGTATGTGTGTATGCTTGCATGTTTACCATGTCCGGCTAATTTATTTGTGTGTTTGCTTAGATCTATGAAACCTAGTTGTTGAATATTGATTGGTTGTCTCTTATCTTAATTGTAATTGGCTTAGGATTGCAATAGGCCATCGTTGTGTTTTTAATGCTTGAGTAATCTTTGTGAACATTAGTTTATAATCGCTTAGAGTTATTGTAGGCTAAAATCCAAAGATAACCTTAGAGTTAGTTTATGAATCTTAGAGATTTTGTAGGCAATAACCTTAAGGTATCCTCAAAGAGTTAGGGAAAAAAGCATACCCTACGACCTTATAAGACACAACGCGTTAAGAATAAGAACGTGTCAATTCAACCATCAATAAAAGATAACTAGGGAGTAATAGTATCTAGGTAAACACATTTTTAATCATCATATGAGCACACATCAATTAGACATAGACTACCCCTTAGCTTAGCTAATTAGATAATTAGAATAGTAGAGTAATTGGTAGAAGTACCACCCCCCAAATCCAATACCCAGAGATCGTACTTTCAATTTTCTAAAAATATAAAAAGATAAAAATAATCTTCCTCAACCCCAACCTTAGCGTAGTAATTTCTCACTAGCATTCCTATTCCCTAGAGAACGATATCAATCCCGAGGCTTACCCTAATACTACACTACAACGATTAGGTTCATCGCCAGGTGGTTGAAAACTTGCTCAAGAAAATGAAGTTTTCTTTGACCCCGAACGCGTTGTAAGCGTATCAATCACTACATTTACAACAGTAGGGCCTACGATCTTCCAAAATTTTTATAAAACAAAGTAGTCATACCATCAGGTCCAGGGGCCTTTGAAGAGTGCATTTGCATAATCGCACCATAAACTTCATCTTCAGAAACTGGTTTTCCTATATTTTCGATATCAGCATCACAAAGAGCTTTATCCAGGCATGATAACTCGTCTTCACATTCTGGTGGATTGGAACTGGCAAATAACTTCTCAAAATATGACGAGACCATGTCACATAGACTCGCACTATCTTTCACCCATCTCGCCATCATCCATTCGTAATTTTAATATGATATTTTGTTTTAAATCGACTCATCGCACGAACATGAAAAATTATGTATTCTTATCGCCTTCCTTCAACCATTGAACTCTACTCCTTTGACGCCATATGACCTCTTCCCGTGCATATAGTTCCTTTAACTCGTTTTGTAAGTCATGTTCTTGTTGGTAGGAATCGTACTCGTTTGGTTTTGTAGAACTTTAAATAATTCAACTTTAGCTTGAATATTGCGTTGAACATGACCAAAGGTTGTTTTATTCCATTCTTTGAGTGCGCCCGCACAACCACCAACAAGAGCGGAAGGATTACTTCCCAAACCTTTTCTTACACCATCAAGACATGCATCTTTACAATTCTCTCAAGTGTGCTATCTCGAGCCACATATGTTCAAATCAAAACCTCGTTCTTTGAGTACCTCTATCAATACATTCTTCTTGAGAAAGAACAATGGGTGAATGGTCCAAGCCACTCGAGGAAGATTTTGCACCGGTTAGAAGGAAAATGGTGGACCAATGCGGTGTAGTTAAAATGTATCAAGTCGTTTTGTACATTATGCACCCCTCTTCGTCCATTTGACCAAGTCATCTTACTGCCTTTATAAACTAAGTCATATAGATCACAGTAGTGGCACGATGTCTCAAAAGCTTTCAATTCTCGCAAATTACACCCACGCATTCCCACTTTCTCAGAGGTATATAGCACTTCATTAAAGTCTCCTAAACAAACCCAAGGAAATGTTGACATACTTTTTAGAGAACGAAGCAAGCCCCATGTACGATACTTGTCCTGATTTTTCGGCCACCCATAAATGCATGATCCTCTCCATTGTGTACTAGTATCCTCAACAACACAAAAGTCGACATGATTTTCAGAAAAACTCATAACTTTGACATTCAAGCTCTTTTTCCAAAGTAACATAAGGCCACCTACTCTCCTAACAGGATTAACGACAAGAAAGTTAAAATCTAAGAAACATTGACGGATACCCTGAGTTTCTGTATCGTGTAACCAGGTTTCCATAAGAAACAAGATAAAGGGCTTATTTTCCTTCACTAGTTCGAGAAGGTGATGGACCGTCCAAGGATTGCCCGGACCTCGAACGTTCCAACTTAGGAGCCTCATGGTTGTAGATGTAGGCATCCTATAGCCCTCGCCTTTTCAATGATACATTCGCCTTCTTCAAACGCTTTCACCATCCACCTCCATAGGTTACGATCCCAGATCTCCTTCCATTCTCGTTTGTTCGCTTGCTTCTCATTGGGAGAGTCACCAACACCAACAAGAGGCGAAAACTATTAGACGAGACCCTTGCTCGCGTCTTTTCCAAGAGTTTCGTGATAGTATCCTTGGTTTTAGTACCTAAAGTTGTTGTAATTTTTACGTTTGTCTCAATGTTCTCGTTCTCTTTTGAATGTGCCATAGGTTCACCATTCTGCCCCTCTATCGCATAACTTTTTTTTATCATTATTCCCATGATTACTTTCTGTATTCTCTAACATACACCCTTGTTTCACAGTCACATCAGTTTCATCTACTGTTTTGTTTTCCTTGAGATCATCAGTCTCAACATCGCTCCTTTTACCATTGTTACTGGAAAGAATTGAGTGTTGTTTGTCATGGTTCATGAGCGCAAGTCCAAAGGATGTAGAAACCTGGTCACCACCTTGACTAGAAATATTATCGCTCCTACTAATTCATTCTCTCAATGCAGGGGCACCCAAGGATTCTTGAAACGGGCAGATTTCAAGTATTTTTTCATTTACTTCTATAGGCTTATCAAGGCATTCTTTAAAGGTGTGCCCGAGATGGCCACACCAGTAGCAAAAATTTGACAATGGCTCATAACATAGCCCAACCATTACTTTCTCATTTTGTCGATTCATCACAGAGATATATATGCTGACACAAGGGCTTTGAGACATCAATCGTAACCCGGACTCGAATGTACTTGCTACCTTCTTTTAGGCGACGCATATCGACATCCAACACTGAACCAAGCCTTCCAGCAATGGTTCGAACATACTTCTCACTACGTCTACTAAAAGGAATATTAAGTAAGCGGATCCAAAAAGGAATCTTACTCACTCCACGTTAGAAGGTTGCTCATCCACATCCAATGGCTTTAGAATAACCATGTCTCTTCGACGGACCAAGGACCGTCATCAAGAACACGCCTCATGTCCACCGGTGATCAAAGGTAGCTAGGAATAGACCACCTTCCAGCCTCTTGTATTCTTACCGATCGTCTGGCGGCCATGCCGCTATTAAGATTCTTTGCAGGTTTTGGAAGTTAATGACACGGTCCGTATAGACCTTGCCCACAAGAGTAAACCGGCGTTCATAGTGTGTATCATCATCCATAAAATCCATGACCTCATGCTCGGCTTCATTAATCGAAAGATTAGACATGCCAATTTCATTGGTTTGTGACATGATTATGCTAAAAAAATCAAAGTTTGTTGTATACTTTTATATTTTTGATCTCAAACAATATTGGAATATGGATCGTTGGGGGATTGAATTTTTGGTAGTGGGAAGCCTAGAATCTAAATGACTCCATTTTATCATTTGACGTAATTTGAACTCTCCTATCGGTCGATTTAATTTTCCTCAAAAGTTATTATTTATTTATTTTTATATATTTTATTTTATGTTTTCCTTAGCTATATAGAAGATTTATCATAAGTAAAGAAATCGCCAAATCAATCGTTTATATTAAGACCATTTATGCGTTTACCATATTTTTATGTTTCAATAGCGGTGAGAAAGATGAAATTATGGGTGTAGTAATACTGGCCGAAATGGTGACCAAACTCATCACCGTCACTTCAGTTCCACATTAACTTTCAATCTTTCACCAGATCAATTATCAAACAGCCGTAATAACGACCACTAAATCGATCACACAACTCATACCACTTTAAAATAAAAATACCCTACAAAACAATACACTGATCACACACATACACAATAACTAAAACTTCGTTTGGTAAAGCGGATGGCCAATTTGTTTGAAAACTAGATGCTCACGTATGACAAAAAAGGAATGTAATAAAGTTTAACGCGTAGTAAAGGGAGTTGACGTGTGGTCCTCTCTATCACGTTCCATCTTAGAGAGCTCGGTGTGGGGGGAAGCATTTGTCCACCATTGCACCAACAACGAACCAATAACGTGTTGTAGTGCACAGTGGTTCATGCAATTCGTGGATTATTGGTGCATTTAGTGGGTATAATGGCTGGTGCCATTAGTCTTTTTTTTTTCTTTATTATTATTATTATTATTATTATTATTATTATTATTATTATTATTATTATTGTTGTTGTTGTTATTATTATTATTAGTATTGATTTGTTTTGTAAGTGAGTGAGTATTTTTAGTAGTGTATTTTGTGACACCTACAAAGTGTTATTGGTTTTTGTTGGGAGGGTGTTTTACTTATTGGTGTGTTATTGAGAAGGTGATGAGGTGGCGGTGAGGTGGTGAGCAGATAGCATGTTATTCGCCTCCTCACACTTTGCCCTCTTAGAGAGCTAGGTGCGTGAGAGCGAATAACATGTTATTCGTCTACCACCTCAGTGTCACCTTATCAATAACATACTAATAACTAAAATACTTTCTCCAACAAAAATACCCACTCACTTAAAAAAATAAAAATAAAATGAGTCATATGTTGGTTAGAATGGGTGAGTGAGGAATACATGATAAAATTTTGGTCGGCAAGGGCTGGTGAGGTCCTCACCTTGTTGCATGCTCGCGCGCGAACCACCTTGCACAGCCTCTCCACCTACGCGTGAGGTGAGCTTCCCAAGAGGAGTTATGGTGAACGACTCACCCTGTAGAGATACACAAAAATCAGGCCCCATTTATTCAATTTAAACGTTATCCAACCGTTGCATGTTTAAAAAAAAACACACACACAACGCCCCAATTTTTTCTTTTATAAATACCTACAAAACCCACTTTTTTAAACACAATCTCAAATCTTTTACACACTCAACTTATTACTTCATATTTTTATTAAAAAAATGTCTCAAGAAAACACTCCCCGAAACATCAAACGTCCCCAACGAAGAAATTCCCAAAGCAATCCCCCGACACCCGAATGAACCTTCAATCTAGAAAATACGTCTCCGCCAAACCAACAAATCAACTTACGACTAGAATCATTCTTTTATAACCAAAATTACACAAACCCACCATACCGTAATCCATACCCACAACAACAAGCCTTTAACCAATTCTCTCAACAACACCAACACAATGCGTTTAGCCAATTCTCGGGCCAACATAACGGGTACCCGTTTGATATGTCACAACCCAAATTGGTGGCTCGTCATCACAACATCATACCCACCAACCCATGTCTCCCGTTTCTTCATTTCGAAATAAGGATTTGTACGAACCTCAATTTGATGAGTCTTATTATCCAAATACCGCACGTGAAGAATCTCCGTCGACGTCACGGCCCGCCACCACCACCGGTTCTGATGAAGCGAAAAGATGCCAAAAGATGCCGGCTCAAACCAATGATCCACGACGGAGCATTCCATGGACCCAAGACGAAGAAATTGCGTTGTGTAAAGGTTGGATTCATGTATCCGAAGATAGTGCCAAAGGTAACACGATGAAGGAGAGTGGATTTTAGGGTGAGGTACAGGCGTACATAGAGAGCAAAAAAAAAGTTGGATCGACGAGGTACAATATGGTTCTTGGGAAATGGAAGACGGTGCGCCCGAATGTGGCTTGATTTTGTGGAGTGTACAATAATGTCAAGCGGATGAATCCTATGAGTGGAGCCGAAGATGAAGATTACTACAATACGACAACTCTAAACTATGAAGCTGAATACGGAGTAAAGTTCACATTCAAACATTGTTGGGAGCAGTTAAGAAAATGTCAAAAATGGAATGAAAGTGAAATTCCAAATTTTTTTAGCAAAGGAAGCTAATGAAAGGTCCAAGAGATACAAGTCATCTGGGTCTAGCTCGTTCAACCCAGAGAGTGGAGATGCTAGTATTAATCTGAATGATGCCGCACGTGATGACGAGGAAAATGAGGTGCAAGAACTTTCACGACCAAAGGGCAGGGACAAATCGAAAGCTTTGAAGAAAAAAGGTGTGAATAAGTCGGGATCGTCGGCAACTATTAATGACAAGGCATTGACTAAGATGATGATATCAGATATGGCACAACAAGCCGAGCGTGACAATGAATTGAAGAGGAAAGAACGGGTTGAATTTATGGCGATAAAAAGAAGGAAGTGGAAGCAATTGAATATAAAGCAAGGCAAAAGACTTGATGTTCTATATGTAGCCATATGAACATTTGACTGGGGAAGCAAGCAGAGCCATGGACGAGGTTAGGGCGTGGATCAAAGCGAAGTGGGGTTTCAACTTTTAGTTTTAATTTCAAAGTTTATGTAATGTTTTACTTTCGTATGTTTGCGTTTTTAATATTCGTAGTTTATGTATTGTTTTAATATTCCCGGTTTATGTACTATTTTTAATATTTGAAGTTTATGTATTTTTTTTTTAATTTCGTACGTTCGCGTTTTTATTTTCGTCTATTTTACGTTTTTTTATTTCGTAATAAGTATTAAAAAATGGGAGTTAAGGTGAACATGGTGTTGCCTTGCCCACTAAAAGGTGAGTGGGAGTGAGGAGAAATGAAAGGAAAAAGAAAGTTGAAGTGGCGCTGAGGTGTAAGGTAAAGTTGTGTAAACCTTGCCATCTAGCCTAAGAAGGTGAAATTGACATGCCGGTGCAATTGACATGCGGTGCAATTGACATGGGGCAAAAGCATTACTAATAATTGCACATTGCACCCTAGGGGACGTTTTAGTGCGATAGAATGGAAAGTCGAGAAAGCGGAATGGAGAAGCATTCTCGTGTTTGTTTGTGTTGAGAATGGAATCGGTGAATCAATATTTGATTCTCTTTCCATTCTATGCATTCTCATAAAATAGTGAAGAAATGAGAGAATTGGTGAACAAAGGGAAGGCATTCTATGGTTGATTCTTCAGTATAATAAAAAAATTGATTTCAAACATCATCTTCAAATGTTTTGTTTCATTTAATTTTTTTTTTAAATATTTCAAATACAAAAATTAATAAGTTGATATCAAATCTTCATATCAACGTTTGTATTTTAACCTTTTCTTATAAAACCAGTTATTCAAATGCTAATATCATTTTTTTATTATTTATTTTTTTTATTTTATTTTTTATGTTTGGGTTTCTTCAAAATTCGCTAGAACTATTATAAATAAATATTATTAGAATTAATTTTCAATTGTGTACATTATTACGAATTGCACCCAACAAAATATCCTCCAATATTGCTTTTGCGA
The DNA here is from genome assembly GCA_022545495.1 of Chrysanthemum lavandulifolium. Lineage (NCBI taxonomy): Eukaryota > Viridiplantae > Streptophyta > Magnoliopsida > Asterales > Asteraceae > Chrysanthemum > Chrysanthemum lavandulifolium. The sequence goes on from CM040239.1 coordinate 125,046,378, forward strand.
TAGAAGGTTAGCATATACTCAGTGTATTTAAAGGGAATAAAAAGTGAGAATAGTTAACGACATTCTATGGCATTCTCACGTACCAAACGTGCCCTTATACTCTATCAAAAGGGAATAAAAAGTGAGAATAGTTAACGACATTAATTTGCGTTACCAATGAAGTTTATCCGTATAGGGTGTTATGGTTAAATGTAGCAGCGAGCAGAGTAGCAGTGAGCGGTGGCAGTAAGCTGTGAGCAATAGTTACGGTTCATCACTCACCGCTTTTAAAAGAAGCATTGGAAAATGAGCATTTTTAAAAAAATAGTAAAGCTCACCGCTGCTTTGCCAAACAACTACAAACTAAAATGCTCATTGCTCACCGCTCCAAAAAGCTTCACATCGCTCCGTGCCAAATATACCAATATTAAAAACAAATATACTAAGACAATAGATTTCATTTAATTCATTTTGACAAAAATAGTACTCATTTTGTCCAAAATTTGTTATCGTCTAAAAAAAACACATATTTTTAATATTATTGCTTTCTCTTGTTTACTTTTGTCATAATAACAATTTTACTCTTAAATAATTAATTAATATTTTTTTTAAAGCTTGTAATAATAATTTCAAGCAAGAATAATATGGTAAAGTTGATTAAACTCTTTCATTTATATTTAGTAGTTGATAATTAATTTGGTATATTATAACAAAAAATGTGAAATGTTATTTTAAGACGGAGGGGTAAGTACTAAGACGATTGGTTAAACAACACTCTTTAAAACATAAACTTAACACAAAAACTAATAAAAATATGATAAAGTTGATTAAACTTTTTTATTTATATTTAGTAGTTGACAATTAAGTTGATATATTATAACAAAAATGGGAAGCTGTAATATTAAGACGAAGGGGGTAAGTATTAAGATGATTGGCTAAAAAACACTCTTTAAAACATAAATTCAACACAAAAGTGTTGGAAAATTTAGTGCACTTGTGGGATTAGTTCACACCTTGTAATGGGTTAGGAGGTACGGAGTGTACACCCATAAGGTCCATGAACACCTTGACTCTTATAGTTGTTTGTATTGGTAGTACTAGTAGAAAGTCTCGCTTGTGGAAAGTCTTGCTTGTGGTTTCCATCGATAGCGATGTTTCCACCGATAAGCGATGTTTCCACCGATAGCGTTTCCACCAATGTTTCCATCAAGCGGTGTTTCCCACAAGCGATGTTTCCAGCGAAGTGCTATGAAATCTTGCTAGAGGTATGAAAGTCCGCTAGTGTTAAAATCTTGCTAAATGGCGATTACAAGCGCTTAATGACCACGTTTAATTGGTCATGTAACCACTAATGACTATAATGGGGATAGTTATGAGGTGATTAATGGGCGATTAATCCTCATAATTCCATTTGAGCGGTGAGTAATGTCCAATAAATAGGATATCGATTATGCATGAAACACATCTAAAACGATTAACACTTATAAGCGCAAGGGTTATAGAATTGTGCCTAATTCCATAACTACATTTGGTCTTATCCCAAGTAGATATTCGTGTAACCCAGGCATTAGGGTCGAATAGTTTACTTTGGAAAGTGATCACACGATTTCAAGTGATATCCGGTAACCACCTAGTGGTATTTGTTTCTGCTGACTTATTGTTTGTTTCAGCTGAATTGATTATCTAACCCTGTTCTGGGAATCTAAACCCCAACAATCAAAGTAAACTATTTTGTGATAATCAATGGCAACTGCTGCAATGAAACACATGGCTTCAAAATTTGCCAAGCTTGATAAGTTTGAAGGGGTGGTCTTTAGGAGGTGGCAGAAGAAGATGCACTTCTTGTTGTCAAGCATGAGTGTGGTGTATGTGCTTACTACACCTATTCCTGATGATGGGGATGATGCTACTATGGAGCAGATCAGAAGGAGGAGCAAATGGGAGAATGATGACTACATATGCAGAGGTCTTATTCTCAATGGTATGTCCGATTCTCTGTTTGATATTTATCGAACTTTGAATCTTCCACGAGCGTGGATTCCTTGGATGCCAAATATATGGTGAGGATGCATCAAGTAAGAAGTTCCTTGTTAGTAATTTCACAAATTACAAAATGGTGATTCAAGACCAATTATGGAACAATACAATGAACTTCTTGGAATACTTGGAAGGTTTACACAACACCATATGAACATGGATAAGGCTATCAAAGTCTCTTGTGTCATTGACAAACTCCTCCTTCATGGAAAGATTTCAAGCATACCTTGAAACATATGAAGGAGGAGTTAACTCTTGTTGAGTTGGGCGATCATCTGCGCATTGAGGAATCCCTCAAGGTGCGGGGATAATGACAAGCCAAAGAGTAGCAATGCTCTTGGTGCATCTGTTGTCAATATGGTGGAGCATAACAACTCCACCGTGTACAATGATAACAAAGGCAAACGCAAATATCATGATAACACAAAGGCAAATCTTAACAAGAAGGCAACTCCTACTTGTTGGAAATGTGGCAAGGCTGTTCACATTAAAGGGGCGCAAAGGTGTTAAAATTGGTGGTAAAGCCAATGGATCGTGCACTAATGGTTCGAGGAGTGGTGGTTCACCAACTCATGAAAGGTCGAATATGTTTAATAAGTCTTTTCGATTTATTATGTTACATATGTATCTGAATCTTTTATGTGCGGGATGATGATGTTGCGTGGTTGGTTGACTCTAGTGCAATAGTTCATGTGTGTAAAGATAGAAGGCGGTTCAAGACTTATGAGTCCTTGAATGATGGTTCTATTCTTCACATGGGAAATGAGTCAACGACCTTGGTGCATGGTCGTGGTTGTGTAGATCTTAGGTTTAGTTCGGAAAGATTGTAACTTTGTTTAATGTTATTCATGTTCACGATATAAGGAAAAACTTGGTTTCAAGTAGTGTTTTGAATAATCATGGATATAAACAAGTTATTGAGTCGATAAATTTGTGCTCTATAAGCATGGTGTTTTTATTGGTTTTGGTTATTTATGTAATCAAATGTTCAGCTTAATGTTACCTTGATAGTGTTATTTGACTTTTGTGACCACATATGACCGGATGACTCTACCCTTTGGCATGCTAGACTTGGCCATGTTCACTATAAAAGAATGCAAGATATGTCTAGGGATGGTTTAATCCGCTTTTGACATGGACGAAAAGTGTAAAACTTGCATGTTGACCAAGATAACCAAGAAACCCTTTCGTGGTGTTAGTCGTGAGACTAAGATCTTGGAGCTTATTCACGATGACTGTGTGATTTGCATGCCACTCCTTCTTTGGGGAATAAGAAGTACTTTGTGACATTTATTGATGATGCTTCTAGATTTTGTTATGTCTATCTCGTTACATACCAAAGATGAAGCATTAGATAAATTCAAAGTGTTTAAAGCGAAGTTGAATTACAACTTGGGTCTTTGATCAAAAGATTAAGGATCGATAGGGATGTGAGTACATGGATACTCGGTACTTTCATCTGTTGGAATAATCCATGAAACGATCGCCCTTATACTCCTCGGCAAAATGGTATTTACGAAAGGAAAAAGGGTCTTGAAGGAGATGGTTAATTCCATGTTGTCCTATTCAGATGAGTCGAGGTTACGGGGTGAAGCTATGTTAATGACTTCCTATTTGTTAAATAGGGTTCCCAACAAAAGGAACAAGGTTACCCCTTATGAACTCGGACTAAAAGGAAACCCAACCTTAATTATCTCAAAGTTTGGGGTTGTAGGTTTGTAAGACTCACGATCCAAAGTTGAAAACTTTGGGTGAAAGAGGCATTGATCGCATCTTTGTTGGATATGTTGAGCATTCCAAGGCTCTTAGGTTCTATGTTATTGAACCTAATGAACATGTTTCGATTAACACAATAATTGAATCAAGGGATGCGATTTTGATGAGAATAGATTCTCATCGGTCCCTAGACCACGTCGAGGATTCCTAATGGAACTCATGACCTTGGTGTATCGAGGTACTGATGATGAACCATCGGTGGTCCCCGATGAGTTTGTGGTACAACAACCGAACCTATGCTTGAGGAAGAGCAAAGGGTTAGGACTCCAAAGTCATTTGGACACGAGTTTCAACTATACTTAGTTGAAGGAACTATGGATGAGGTCTCGACCAATACTCCTATTGCTTCATTGTTGAGGATGATCCCAAGACATTTGAAGAAGTAATGAAGTCCCGTGATATTGCTTTACGGAAAGAAGCAATCAATGATGAGATGGATTCCATCATGGGCAACAACACTGGGTGTTGGTTGATCTACCTCACGGTTGCAAACCTCGGGTTGCAAATGGATTTTCAAAGAAAAATGAAGGTAGATGGAACTATTGAAAGTTCAAGGCTAGACTAGTCATTCGTGGCTTTAAACAAAAGTCGAATAGACTATTTTGATACTTATGCCCATGTGGCTCGTGTCGATTACCATAAGGCTAGCGATTGCTATGGCATCTATTCAAAAGCGGTTATTCATCGGATGGATGCGAAAACTACTTTCTTGAATGGTGAATTGGAAGAGGAGGTTTATATGAACCAACCTCGTGGCTTCATCATGCTCGCAATGAAAACAAGGTGTAAAGCGATTAAGTCTTTTATGGACTAAAGCAGCACCTAAGCAATGGCATCAAAAATTTGATGAAGTGGTTTTGTCTAGTGGTTATGTTCTTAACCAAGGCGACAAATGTGTATATAGCAAATTTGATGAACGGTAAAGGTCATCATTTGTCTATATGTTGATGACATGTTGATCTTTAGCTGACCAAAATCAGTTGACATGACAAAGGAATTTTGTCATCGAGGTTCTCCATGAAGGACATGGGGAGGCGATGTTATCCTTGGTATAAGGATTAAACATGAAAGTAAAATAATTTCTATCTCTCGGTCTCATTATATTGAGAAGGTGATGAGGAAATTCAATTACTTTGATTGTACTCCGGTGAGTACACCTATGGATACTGTGAGAAGGCGATGCCTAATCATGGCAAGGCGTATCTCAACTCGAGTATTCTAGGGTAATTGGTCACTGATGTATGCCATGACTTGTACAAGACCCGATATTGGTTTTGCGGTGGGAAAATTGAGCGGTGTATACTAGTAATCCTAGTGCTCATCAACGGCAAGCGATTCACATGGTCTTGAAGTATTTGAAGAGAACTATGGATTATAGTCTTTCATATCTTGGTTATCCATCGGTGTTGGAAGGTTACAACGATGCAAGTTGGATCGATAACATCAAGACAATTCGTCTACCGGTGGTGGGTATTCCTACTTGGTGGAGGTGCAATTTCTTGGGCATCCAAGAAGCAAACTTGCATCACCGGTTCAACAATGGAATCTGAATTTGTGGCCTTAGCGATTCTTTGGTAAAGAAGCGAATGGTTGAAAAACTTGCTTCTCGAGATTCCATTGTGGCCTAAACCTATAGCACCTATTTCTATCCGTTGTGATAGTGCGGCTACATTGGCTAAGGCTTATAGCCAAATGTACAATGGTAAGTCTAGACACTTAGGTGTCGGACATAGCATGATTCGTGGTGATCATGAATGGGGTGGTATCTATAGAGTTTGTTAGATCTCAGCGAGAACTTAGATGATCACTTGATGAAGGGTTTGGCTAGAGACTTGGTAATAAAGTGCGCTAAAGGGATGGGTTTAAGTCCAACTTAGTCATCGAATGCTAGGACACCAACTCCTCACGAGGAAACTTGGGAGTCGAGTTCAATGTGGAAAGTCGAACATTCGGTGGTGGAGCACATGTTTTATTTACATAACAAGGTTGTGCTCGAGAACTCACTGAAAGGAGGATGAAGTCTTTACTTAATGGTTAATTTTCTTTGAAAAGTGCTTGCCGGAGCATGACTAAAGAGGAACCACCTATGTAAATGTTAAAGTTTTGCCGTTTGAAGCTTTGGACTTTAGCTTTTACAACATTTATAAATTTGGATATGGACACATGGCTTGTATAGTGTCGGGAGTCGATAAGTGTTTGAAAACTTGTGTGTATTTTATCTTGGTATTCAAATGGGTTGAAGGTTCAATTCTTAGAACACCCGATTCTCGAATATTTGAGCGTGTAATTTACTAAGATGAAAATTCAATTCTCGGGACATTTTCGTTTATGCACATGTTTTGCTTGATGTTTATTTTTCATGCAAAGGAAGTGAACTAAATTGGGGAGGATTGTTGGAAAATTTAGTGCATTTGTGAAATTAGTTCACACCTTGTAATGGGTTAGGAGGTGCGGAGTGTACACCCATAAGGTCCATGAACACCCGACTCTTATAGTGGTTTGTATTGGTAGTACTAGTAGAAATCTCGCTTGTGGAAAATCTTGCTTGTGGGAAATCTTGCTTGTGGAAAGTATTGCTTGTGGTTTCCATCGATAGCGATGGTTCCAGCGATGGCGATGTTTCCAGCGATAGCGATGTTTCCGAAGTGCTATGAAATCGCTAGAGGAATGAAAGTCTTCGCTAGTGTTAAAATCTTGCTAAATGGCGATTACAACCGCTTAATGACAACGCTTAATTGGTCGTGTAACCACTAATGACTATAATGGGGATAGTTATGAGGTGATTAATGGGCGATTAATCCTCATAATTCCATTTGAGCACCGAGAGTAATGTCCTATAAATAGGATGTCGATTATCGTGAAACACATCTGTAAAACGATTAACACTTATAAGCGCAAGGGTTATAGAATTGTGCCTAATTCCATAACTAAATTTGGTCTTATCCCAAGTAGATATTCGTGTAACCCAGGCATTAGGGTTGAATAGTTTACTTTGGAAAGTGATCACACGATTCCAAGTGATATCCGGTAGGTGGTATTTGTTTCTGCTGACTTATTGTTTGTTTCAGCTGAATTGATTATCTAACCCTGTTCTAGGAATCTAAACCCTAACAAAAAGCCAATAAAAACAAAAACAAAAACCACTCAATGGCGCAAGCCATTAGCATCACTCGTGTTTTGACGTACAAAAAGGGAGAAGAAGAAGGGTGTATGGTGACTTGGCTTTGACTCAAGCCAAAAGAATGCCACGTGGGTCATGCGTGAGTGCACCAATGTTAGAAGAGTTTTGAGTTCTGGCTATCTTACATGGCCACTCATAATTAAAGATACATGATGACGAATCTTTTTCGGTATTTTGTTGGATAGAACATGTGTTATGTGTTATCGACAATGTTAGAAGAGTTTTGAGTTAGTTCATTTTCCCTTTTCTTTTATGGTCCATACATATAGCTATCCGTTTTTAGTGTTTAGTACAAAAAGAAAAGGCATAGTTTGTCCGATAGGTTTTTGTACTTACATATTTTAAGTTTTATTGTATTCGGCTATTCGCAAACTTATTAAGTTTTATTGATATCAATTGGAGATTGCGATATAACAAAACTTATAAATGTCATATAGTCACTGCGATATTATACATTATAATTTGGTATTGCGAGATATCTATCGAAAGATAAATTTGTGCTTGTCATGATGGTTAATTTTTGAAATAATTTATATTGTATATAAAGAGAAAATATATTTGCTTAAAACTAAAATATTCTCAAACTATAAAAATTAGTGCAGTTTATTAATTATTTAAATACTTAATTACAATTTAAACTATTAAATTTTTTCACTTTCGCTTACTCTACGCTCATATATACATAAAAGTTTTGCACACAAAATTAATCTACTATACTGGCGTCGGTGATATGAGCGAGTAATCGATATTGTATTTTAAAGAAGGGATTGGAAATGATGAATGCTAATAAAACGCAATAGATTACGAGTTAGTATTTCAGAAATTATGATACCATCATTGCTACAATTTTTTTTAGCAATTTTGACTAAACTAAAGCGCATGAATATTAAGCTATAGACTTAATTTTGTTTACTGCTGACATATCGAAAAAGATATAATTGAAGATTCACCATTGATTTTTAGGTAGGGATATAAACAAAATCAATACCAAAATTATTATATATCCGAGTACTATCTTCGCGTAGCGACGACAGATACCATATAATTAAAATTTTCGTTAAATAATATTTATCGATTGGAAGACGCTAAACACTGATGAGTGGTGATGACAGTGATCACCGCAAATGCACTTAAACTGAGTGTAATAGGTAAACAAACGATGCATTCATACCCTCATTAATGCGTCGTCATTGAAACCCACAACCAACACATTTACGGTGAGAAAAAAGTAAAAGTTTGTCGGTCGTTTGATCGACCGACTTGTAATTGGGCTATGTAATGTTGGCTTTTGTGATGTATTTTCATATATAAGTAAGGTATATTTAGTTGATGATGTTGATTTCGTTAGTGATAGATTGAAAAGAAAATGTGACGCCGAGTAAACTTGCAGTGATATATTGATCACTTAATTTTTTTTTTTTGAACGGCAACTTTTATTAAGAACTAGCAAGACGCTAGACAATTACAAGGAAAGAGATTTAGGATGTTGGAGCCAACGATCCCATGTAAAATTAAATCTACTTCTAGCATTACACCAAGAAAAAGAACTAGAAGTAATATTATCAAAGATAACATCTTTCCTAGGCTTGGTTGAGGCAAACAGCAGCTTGTTCCTGTATGACCAAATATACCACCACGAAATATAAAAAACACCCTCCATAATGGATTTGATATAAGATCCCAACCTAATGCCTGTAAACCAAGATAACCAATCCGTATAAGACCCAAGATGAGACCAAGGAAGATCCCACCAACGACATATCATCGATGGATATCGAAGCCATAGAGCATCCGAGCAGGAGGTGAGAAATGTCTTCATCTTCAAAAGAACAGATAGGACAACGGAAGGCGGGACATGGATTCTCTACTAATCGTGTTAACCCGGTAGGAAGCTGTCAAGAGATACTCTCAAGCAAAATGTTTATTTTGATAGGAATGGACTTGACCCATCCGGTACCTCTCGTATCTTTAGGCAAGAAAAATCATCTAAGTAATTTCTCACATCACAAACACGATACAAACTGAACCGTTTAAAGACCAACTCAACGATCCTCCATACGAGAGAGTGGCGAGATCCGACATCTCTGTCGCATAAAGCGGAGAGATTCGACACCTCCACGATGGCCCGACGAAAAGATAAATCAATAGAACCACGGACTTTAGGCCTTAGCGGTACAATATTGATCACTTAATAATTACTAGTTGGGTACTCGTGCGTTGATACTAAGTATCAGTCAAAAAAATTTATCCATTTTTCCTGATATTATGCATGGATCAGATATATGATGGCGAATTCTTCAGAAAAAATCATGTCTTCCACAATGGAATCTGATAAGTGAGATTTGAGTAAGTTTTTCCATAATCTTCTTACGTCCGAAGAAATGAGTCATCGAAATAATGAGTCATCATTGATATCGACACATCGAAAAATGTTCGGAGTTCCTCTATGCAATCCTTTTCCTTCTTCTTGTTGTTGCATATCTCGTTTGTACACATCTTCTCTTTGTTTTCGGGGCCTCTAGTGAGTTACAAACAGAGTTTGAGAAGATCAAATCTTTGATGATTCCATCATCTATGATTGAGTTGCAAAAACTTCTGGATAGGTATCCTACATCTGAACCAAATTCTTTCTGGTTAAAGAATCTTTTTCTAGTTGCTCTGAAACTGTTAGGATATTCCCTATGTGGCAACATGCTATTAGGTGGTGGTCCCGGGGTCAAATCAATACGCTCTAAGAAGAAATATTTGAATATCAATCTCATCGATATCATCGATCTCATAAGTATCATACCAAATTCCATCAATCGAATCAGTTTTTCGATAAATACGAGACATCTAAGTCATACAAGTAAAGAGATTTATTCATTGATAATAAAAAGAAAAAACGTGAATGGGGACTGTATTAATGATAAAATAGAATCTCGGGTTGCAAACAATGATTCAATTGATGATGAAAAAGAGAATTCTTGGTTGGGTTCTCCAACTTAACGACAAAAAAAAAGGATTGATCAAATTTTATTGAGTCTAACTCATAATGATCATTTATCAAAGAATGACTCTCGTTATCAAATGATTGAACAACAGGGAGCAATTTACTTACGATACTTAGTTGACATTCATAAAAGTATCTAATGAATTATGAGTTCAATACATCCTCTTTAGCGTAAAGACGGATATTTGCAAAGCAGCGGTATCCCGTGATTAAAATACATGCACCGCGAAATAATAATGACGAGTTGGTTAACACGAGAAAAACAAGAAGAAATGATTCCGGTCTAGCCCGATTCATCGTTTGTACCGCTTTCGGCGGTACTCTGTGTTCATTTTCGACGGCTTTTTGGGTTGGTCGAAGAGGTGGAGACTCCGGTTCCCGGTTAAACCGATTAAACCCATTGGTACAGTCCGGTTTTTAAAACCATATGTATCATCAACTTGTTTGCATATAAACTTTGTGTGTTTTTTTAGTTTATATAATATATATAATAACATGTATTTTTTATTTTAAAGATGTTTTAAAAATAACATTTATTATAAAGCTGAAAAGTAAATAGGTAGTAATGATTATAAACATTTTTTTATATTAAATTATATTATATTGTTTTAATCATTTTGTTTAAACATGTCTGAAAAAGTGCTTTAAAGTATTGTAACTAATGTTATTCTAGTTATACTCATTAAAAATTGCATTTATTTATAATGAGTATGGTGCAATGTATTGATTTCATACCAAATCAACAATTCCATAATAAATAAATGTGGTATCTTAATATTTAAAGAATTTTATTTTAGAAAGGTATAAAATGTTATAGTAACTATCTGCGTCTCATATTAAATGTCCATAATTGTATCTTTAATTGTCTCGTATTAAGTGTCTATTACCATAAATAAAGGAATCTTGATTTTTAATTTTGTCTTTTGACTTTTTTTATCTATACTACATTATAATATATTTAAATTTCTATAAAAGAAAGTCTTAAAATGGTATAGTTCGGTTTCACACTCGTTACTATAATTAGTAATTTATATAATTACCATAAATAAAAACATAATGTCTTTGACTTTAACACTTTAATGCTATAAAAGGAACATAATTTTCGGACGTATAATTAGTAATTTATATAATTGAGAAAAAAAACATAAGTATAACGTAATTTTCAGACCAATTTAATGCACATATTAAAAAACAAAACACCACATTAATGTTATTTAATATAGTCAATTAATTAAGCGATCAATAAATACAATTAATCGAGTTATTAAAACATCCTTAACATAATAAATACAAATTATCAAGCATATTGTACAACCAACTTAAACACAATTCCTACATTAAAAGTCACTAATACAAATAATATTCAAGTTCGGCAGGCAAGCATGCCAAATGGGCTTGAGTCACGAACAGTAGCAGCCAAACAGAGCTCGAGCTCGAGCAGAGACAGGCTAAACGAAAATTTTGAAATATGTAAATTTATTGTCAAAAAAACATAATCAACTAAAATCATGATTCACTGAAAATTTTATTTGACAGACTGCACAAGTAATGACATGTGATCCTTCGTTAAATGTCACTAATCTGAATAATAAAGACAATACAAATATTAAAGCTTGAGCAGCAACATGCAAAATGGGCAGAGCGAACAAAAGAACCGGTTCGAGTCAGAATAAGCGAAATTAAATGAAGTTTTGATATCAATAAATTTATTGTCGAAAAGAACATAATAAACTAAAATCTTGATTCAACGGAAAATTTTATTTCAAAGAATCACATGAATGCCATGAAGATTATCTTATTATTAATTGAAAGTATAATTGTAACAATTTATTACAACTAAAACTTTGTGTTTTTATGTTAATTGAGAGTATAATTGTTATTTAGTTAACTAATATGTAACAATTTTATCTAAAACTTTATACTTTTTGTTATTGACACTTAATATGATACGGAAGAAATAGTAAAAATACCAATTTTCTCATCTTAAAAGGCATAGATTAATTTTAAATTTACGTTCTTTTGAAAGAATAAATTACAATGCCATATGTTGCAACACTAATAAATGATGAGGTAGATTGTAGCTAATATGGTAGGGTCCCACACGTGGCAGCCACATGTAATCCAGGTGGGAAATCCATAACAAGATCCTAATTGATGTCGTATGTGTTTTGAAGAAGAAAATAGATAAAAGGTGGCACGTGAAGGTTAAAGATACTCCTCTTGTCACTAAACGCCGCCCCACATTTTTTTGGATCCGGGCCAAATATCTTTGCTTTTGAAAACTACTACTTCCCCCATTTTGTAGTAATAAGCAGACGAGTCATCATTTTATAGTTGCAAATAGTTTTAATGATAAAAAATGCTTGTTATAAACGAAAAATAATATTAGTTTAAGAATTTGGGGACTAAAGATAATGTTTTAAAACACGGTTCGACTCGTGTGATTCAACCGGTTGAACCGTTCTAGTTGAAAAATGAGTCAGCCGGGTTAACCCAACGGATTGGGTAAAAAAAACGGTTCAAATTAAGCCGGGTTAACTTGCCTGTTTGAAGCATCCCGAGTTAACCCGGTTTTCGATGTGTATTAATAATATCCTTTTAAAACATATGTTTTCAACATTATTTTTTTTTTCACTTTTTGGTTTTTCCTTTGTATATATTATAGATAAACGTTCACTTTTAAAAAACACAAAATTTAAGTAATCCCACCAGCCACACTCTTTACTAGTCAAATATTATCTTGACTCACTAAACTTTCTTTTATTAATTGAAATATTACATGAACAGTTATTTTAAAACATCGAAAAATAATAATACAAACACTTATCTATACTACTTATAGATAATTAATGTTCATTCTTAAAATCTTAAATCTTTAAAACTTAAATTACCTTAAAATATCTTTTAAGACACATTAAGTTTGATCAATTCTAAATTTGATAATTTTCAACAACACACTATGTTACATTTTGTATTTAAAAAAAACACACATTTTGCATCATAAGTTGAATTAAAATTACGATTTCACAAATATAATTATTATTGCTATACATCGTCGCTTTACACGGGTAGCGAGATAGTGATTTACACCTTAAATTCAATCTCACCCCGACAACAAAATTGAGTAATGTTATACTGGTATAAGTTTACTTCATCATCTTAATTGATTATCTATCCACAAATAATGACAGTATAATTCATTAAACCTCTTTCTGTATATGCATCTTTGATATTATCAAGTTTCTTTATCGTATTGTTAGAAGAACAAGTAGTCATGTTATCTCTTCTCATAAAATAATACTCGTGATATATTCTGGGGTTTTCGCACGAATTAGATTTAGCTGAAAAGTTTAGATTAATATACGGGGTTTAAAATAATGTTGGCGTATTTAGTTTTCTCACAGAGTTATTAAACGCCGGTTATAATTTTTTTTGTATAGTTCCCGAGTCGTGATATTAGAGCAATAAGTGTCATAACAAGCTCAAGCTCAAGCTCTTTATTTAAGTTTTACGAGATGTCACATCACCTTAAAATACAACTTCAAAATAACCATCTATCATAATACAATTCCACAAAATTATTCTTCATTTGGGCCCATCACCTTCAAGCATATTTTCTTTTCATTTTTTAAAATAAACTAAAATTCATTCATTAAAATAAGATTACAATACAAAATATTAAAAAACATACGAAACATAAAAATAAAGATAAAAAAAAGACACGGAAAAAAAAACATACAACACATAAAAAACATACGAAACTTAAACATTTTATTGCGGTCGGTTAGGCGGATATTTCTTCATTATTTCTTCTTGTTTCCTCAGGAAGTATGCAACTTTGGCGGTGTGGTCGATTCGGGATCAAGCATGAGAAACTCCAACTCTACACACCGGTACCCAGTTCTTCGGTCTCCTCGCCTCGTGCTGCTGGCTATGGCTACTTGACTGCGTGCTATACTTGGAAGATAAAACTCGAAAAGACTCCGTTTGACTCCCGGCGCCTCGGCGTCTCCATCGACTTGGTTTTCTTTTGCGGCTCTCGATTTTCCTACGGACGAGTTTGGGTGTCAGGGCCGAATAGATCGTCGAGATTTGTCATACCAATCGGTCTTCCGCGTCCCATTTGAGGTATTTTCTCAAAAATTCCCACCCGTGAACATATAGGAAGTTTCTCCTGCCAAAGCGTTGACTAAAATTGATGTTTGCATTCCCGATATAATCACCCTCATTTTCCCTGCTTCTACGTTGTAAATGTTTGTAAATAGCGTTGAACTTTTGGCAAACACCGTAAGCCTGCTCCATTTCCCCGTGATCATATTTTTGGTAAGAGGATCACGTTTTGTAGGCGTGTTAAAATCCTCCATAATCTTGTTCCAAAACGCTTTATCGAATGGTCATTTCCGATCTTGGCGTCCTGGGAAACTTCCACCTAAGTCTCGGCTAGCAACGTTTCTTTGTCGCATGTCCAACGGGTATTCACTCATGTCATTTCCTCCATTTCATCCTCATCGTCCGCGTCCAAGTTCACTATTGGTGATTTTTTTGTTTTTGACGGTTTCACAACTTTTTTTCCTTTACGTTATGCATCACGTGTGTCTTGTGATGGGGGTTGTGGTACTTTGAATTGTTATTGTGATGATTATGATTCAAAGAATTGTGGCTGAGATAGGAAAACTGTGTCGTGATGATTGTGGGAGAAAGATTGTGGTGGTGTATTTCTTGGATTTTGGAAATTGTGGAATCCTTGTTGTTGGTTTTGATGATACGCAAGTTGTTGTTAATAAATTTGCCCGGGTGACATTTGCGTACCAAATGGAGGAATCATTTGCGAGGATGAATTTGAGTTTTGTGACGATGGGGTAGACGTTTTTGTTGATACAAATATCGTCATTAAACGTTATTTATATTTTATGATCTTTACCTAAGTTTTGTTAACGACAAATGTAAATTTAATTTTTGTAAAGCATAAAGCTTGTCAATATTAATAGATATTAAAACAAGCTTTTCCTTAAATAATATCTTCATCACTTAAGCATTTACATTTTGATTAGTCATATATCAATTAACTTTGATATCCCTCTAAACCATAATGTATGTTAACATTTTTAGATCAAGCATGTTTTAGTTACTTAAAACAAAACATTACACATGTATTTACATTTAACATATTTCTAAAAATAGAAAACAACAAATGACATCATGTGGTGCATCATTGAAATCTCTAGAGGATTTCATAAGATATTTTGTGTGAATTTGGACTCTACATATCTTACATGATCTTGGTTAGATTTGGTTGACTTTGGTAAAATTTTGGTAATCTTGCTGTCAGACCTGGCGGCACCAAAAGTTTGCACGGGCGGAACCAATTATTTGGTTCCGTGGTCCGTCGTGACTGCATAATGTTTTGGCTATAAATAGCAAGCCAAACCAAGTTGTTTTCTCATCCCTTTCAAGCATAATCACATACATTCCTTCTCTCTAACATTTCTAACTCAGTTTCATATCATTATAGTGATCCTCTTTTGTAGCAAAGAAGATCAATGCATATTCAAGCTTCAACAAATAGTTAGAAGTCTTGTTTGTTTTGTTGTTGTATGATCTAGTCTTGTTCATACATCATTGTTGTACCAAACCATCATAAACTTGTGAGTGTGGGTGGTTAGTATTTTAGTCCTTAAAATACATTGTGTGTGTGGTAGTGATTGTACCATTGCAAAAGAACTCGACATCTAGCTTAGTGTCGGAAATAGTGTGTAAGTGAAGTGTAAAGGTTTCTCCACCGGTGAAAGGAGTTTGTTGACTAGTGAAGTTAAACTCTCGAGTTGGAGACTCGGGGAGTGGAGTAGGGCAAGGAAAAATAGTCCTTGTAGACCGAATCACTATAAACAACTTGTCGTGGTTTGATTGTTTCTTTCCTTATTTACTCTTTATATATTGCTTGCATATTGTTTGATATCTTTGATCAATATCAATTGATCATTACAATAAGTTTCAAAACAAAGATTTTAATCAGTAAACTATTCGACCCCCTTTCTAGTTTTCCACAATTGGTACCAGAGCCTCGTTGCTCAAGATTTTCTAAAATATATTGTATTTTATAAACTTGAAATGATCCATGGATTCCGAAAACTTTAAAGAAGGGCAATCTATGCAAAGACCATCACTCTTTGAAACCAATGAATTTATCTATTTGAAAAACCATTTTGAAACATATGTAAAGTCAAAAGATATAGATCTTTGGTTTGTTATAATTAAAGGAGACTTTAGTCCTACAACAAAAGATATTTCTAGTGATGATTAAAAGAAATTAATAGCTAAAAATAACGAAGCTAAAATGATGCTTTATAATGCTTTACATAGAAAAGAATATGAAATAATTTTTATGTGTGAAACCGCAAAAGAGATTTGGGAATCTTTAATTATTACACATCAAGGAAATTCACAAGTTAAGGATAACAAAATTGATCTTCTTGTTCAACAATATGAACAATTTGTTATCCATGAAGATGAAACCATTGATTGTTGATCTGCTTGCTTTAATACTATTATTACTTCTCTTAAAGCACTTGATGAAACTTTTCGTAGTAAGAACTTTGTCAGGAAATTTCTTAGAGCACTCCATCCGAAGTGGAGAGCAAAAGTAAAGGCTATTGAGGAATCAAAAGATCTCTCAATAATGTCACTTGACGAGCTAATTGGAAACCTCAAAGTACATGAAATGGTGATAGATAAAGATTCAGAGATCATCAAATAAAGAGAGAAAGTCAAATCCGTTGCTCTAAAGCAAGAACAAAATCTAGTGATGATGAAGAATCTTGCTCGGAGTGAAGATGGGAGTATGCTATGGCGTTAGAAATTTCAAAAGTTCTTTAGAAGAAGAGGAAAGTTCGTAAGGCAACCCCGAGATGAAAAGAAGTCATTCGAAAAGACCGAGATGACAAAAGAAAAGGTGAAAGGAAGTGATTTAGATGCGGTGATACAAGTCATCTAATAAGAGATTGCCCCAAGCCACCTAAAAGCAAAACTCAACGAGCTTTTGTAAGTGGTGCTTCGAGTGATAGTGAAGATGATGAAGAATTAAGCAAGGATGAGATCGCTCTAATGGCACATGAATCAAACGAGGTACATTCTGAGTCATCTTATTATTCTATTGATGATGACACTTTGCAAAAACAATATAATCAATTGTGTGAGCTTAGCTTGAAAATCATAACTAAAAACAAGTTTTAAAGTCTAAAAGGAATTTTAGAAAGCGAAATTTATGAGTTAAAAGAAAAGGCAAAACGATTAGAAAGGGAGCATAAATGACGATGGCTGCAAATCATGTCAAGAGCTTAGTCTTGAAATAGAAAAGCTAAAACTCACACAAGAAGTTCTCATTGAACATAACTCTAAATTTAAAATAATTAACAAAAACATTTCTTGTGCCGATGAAATAGTAAGAATTCAAAAAGTACCAGGAATGTCACACCCCACCTCATCAGACCACAGTATTGTCCGCTTTGCCCGCAGGCTCACGGCTTTGGTTTTCTGGCCTCTTGTGAAGACTTCCCGGCAGGTCACCCAAGTCAAGATTACTCACATGAGCACGCTTAGCGCGGTTCCTAAGAACTCCACCCGATGAACCACAAAACGCGTTGTGTCATTGTAAGGCTATGAGCCCAACATCTCTCGAGCCACAACCGATGTGGGATTTGCCTAAGGTGTTACAATCACCCCCAGGGACTCATCGTCCTCGATGAGGTTTGCCCCACCATCCCGAACGGCTCAGGGTGGCTCGATACCACTTGTAACACCCCACCTTATCGGACCACAATATTGTTCGCTTTGCCGCGAGCTCACGGCTTTGGTTTTCGGCCTCTTGTGAAAACTTCTGGCGGTCACCCAAGCCGATTACTCACATGAGCACGCTTAAGCGCAAGTTCCTAAGAACTCCACCCGATGAACCACAAAGCGCGTTGTGTCATTGTAGGCGAATGTTATCTTATGAGCCCAACATCTCTCCAGCCACGGCCGATGTGGGATTTTCCTAAGGTGTTACAAGGAAACACAAGTGGATTAGGTTTTAATGAAGTACAAATTCCAAATAGTCAAACCAAAGCGGTGAAAAAGACAAACAAAATGTCACATTCATTTGCAATACAACACGGACGACGGACCCAAAAATAGGGTTCCGTGCGTTGTAAGAATTGGTCTTTGTGGTAGCAATGACGGGACAAAATGCTTGCAAATCGGACCGTAGTGAATTTGTCACGGTAACAAAGAAAACCAATGATATTGTTAAACTAAAGCGTCTTTGTTACATTAGGAGTAGGACTTGCTAGAAATGAATTTAGATCTAAAACTACTCAACAACGACCTAAAACACCTATTGCCAAACGCCCTTTCCCAAGAGCAACTACAACATACAACCCAACTATCAACATGCCGGTTGGAATCAAAACTTCCCTGGACCATATCAAACTCCAAATTACATACCATGGAACCCTTACCCATCATTTCCGTACATGAACCAAGTATGTAAAACCCTAAAAATATAAACGCATAATAAGACTATTTTACCCTTGGAATCAAAAATTATAAAATACGTAAAATACGTTTATAATCATTTAACGAAATTAAAACTAAACTTACGAATAATTAAAACTTAACGAAGGTGTGTACGTGATCGATTTTGTACGACGGAGATTTAAACGTCTCGCTAAAGTGTTGAGCCGATTAGTGGGGCCTTGTCTTTCGTTATTTGGGAAACAACTTGGGCGAGTGTTTTGTTCGTTTGGATCAATGGGCCGAGAGCCAAGAGAGCCAAAGGCGTGGGTTTTGTTTTTCGGTTGGACCCAAGCCAAGCCCACCCATCAAAAGCCTAACCTATTTGTTTCACTATAAATACAATCACATGACCACAAAATTTGAAACCCTAGTTTTGCCTCTCTCTCTTTTCTTTTCTTCTATTCGGTCGATCATTAACACCCGCGGTGTCGAGACTCTGTTCAACAAGCTAAGGTATAACAATGATCTTCTCGTCTTATTTTGATAACACCTTACGTTAATGTATTGTATCATGTTGTTTAGTCGAGTGGTGTTTTCTTTTCTTTGTGACCGAGCCGTACGAAACCAAAACAAACAAACCATATGAATTGAACCTTGTAATATTAAGAGAACATGTATGTAATACATATTGTTTGAATCGGATCATAGGTATGTCGAGCACAAGAGAACCGAATCACATATATATAAATGTTATCATGCCTAATAAATTCGAAACCCTAATTGGAATGGAACCCTAATTGTAATTAATGGTCTAAACATGTGATTATAGTGGTTTTAATAAACCCTAAAACTGGACAGCATCATATGCGAAATTTTTTGTGTGTGTTATAGATCCAATTTTATAAGTGCAATAATCTGGGTTTTTGTGGGAAAAGCTTATTTTATGTCTTAGTTAAGTTTTCCAAGTGGTTTGGTCAAATTTGGAGTTGTCTAAGTCGTATTTTTGAATTTTACAAGATCAAGTGTCAAAGCTGAGAAAACGGGTCTGAAATTTAGGTTGGATTCATCTAGGTGTTATCTGATGATACTTGCATTTTTTTGAGTGATTCTTGAGCCTAAATAGTAGTACTTTGAAATAGCTTTCTGGAAAAATAAGTCTTGTGTCATTTGCAAACATGGAAGTATGATTTTTATATTTTTGGAGTTAGGGTGTCTGAATCTGAATTGCTGAGTTAAAATTTATAATGTAGTAAATGATTTTTAGTATTTAATCTATGAGGTTCTGGAACTTTTCCTTTGGTGGACATGATGTTTATATATTGTGTGACACCTGTAGCTTTTGGTTTGATGTGTTGATTAGGGTGAGTGTGTTTGTTGGGGCCATACTTTTGGTGTGTGTAAATCTGGGTGAGTTCTGGACAGGTCTGGACTTATGATTTTCCGTAGGTCATTTAGCATGGAAATAGAACCCACCAATTTTGTAGAGTCTTTTAACTCATATGGGAACCCTGGAATTTTGCTTGATTTCATTTGAGCTAAGTAAGTATTTTATAAAATCGCTAAAGTCTGGTCCGAATATGAGTTTAAGAAGCGAAAGATAAAAAATGATATCAATAGGTAACACACTTACAAATGCATAGAAGCTTATAAAATGAAAATATACTTATAACTCTAAGAATGTTAATGCGATTAATCCGTTATAGCTTTAATGATGCTACTAAGTATTAAACAAATCCTAATCCGTGTAGATTCGTTGAAGGAGACGCGACGTTGTATCTTCGTGTTCATTCATTCATTTGCTTTTCTCTCATTTGCTTTAAGGTACGGATATTCGACCTTTTAGTAAAGGTTCCTTATGATGTTCTTTTCGTTCGCTTTCTATTTTACTTATTAGGATTTCCGATGCCATTGCTATGAACCCTTTTAATTGTTTGATCATTACTTGTGTAAAATACATGTTCTAGTGAACTATGCAATATCGATGTGAACTTATGTTAGGAAGATTTTGATATGTACAATCGTTGAACCTTGCTATGGTTGATTATGAACTTCGATTATGAACTTCGATTATGAATGTATGATATGCCAACGTGATATGAACTTCGACTTACGAATATCGAATATGAACCTTATGATATGAAGTTATCGATATGTTATCGTGACCTTTATGATGAATTATGATCGTGTCATGTATGAAAATCATTTGACCTAATATAGTTTAACACTCGAGCCAAATATTTCACTAGTCATGGGGTTCCATGTCCGTATCGATGATGCACCTCGATATGACTCTAGGGCGATAGAGTGATGTTTCGCCACGCCACGGATGGTGGAGCATATTTTGTATATGTAGGAAGGGCGTATGGATGCATCCTAGATCGATCCATTATCCGATATGATTTGTCGGTGAATGATGTCGTGTGCAATACGCGTCTTCACAAATTCGGAGCTAGCTACTCCATTTGTTATTGAGGTCTCCCTCATATTATATAAGGTATTCCGAGGTCACCCCTCCGAATACAATGGTTACTTATGATACGCTATGATCTGTTATGTTTCTCGGCTCGTGGTGGATGACTAAACCTTATCTGATTAATTATGTTTCATGAATTCTGTTTATGATTCTGTAGCTTTCAATGCTTCTATTTACAAATCAGGTTTATAATATGTTTATATGTGATTTATATGTTGTCTTCTGATTATGTGAATTCGTTGATCTGCGTGATGACTATGCTAGTGTGTAATTGAGTATTCTGTAAGTTTAGTATGCATAATTTGATCAGTTAATTCTGTGAACTTTGATTATCCGTTAGTGTATCTATCTACTTATGTTTGACCTGACATGATAAGTTCTGCTTATATTAAGGTTTGATCTGGGAAATGGTTTAACTTATGATATCTGGTTTGATAACTTGCTAATTGCTATGCTATGTCTTTTGTTTATTTAGTTATAGTATCTCCATCGTGTCCTCTATTAGCATGTGTACCGCCATGACTTTGATCGCTAATGTTTCCACTGTTATGATACTGAGTAAGTTATTAATGTAAACTATTTGACTTGTGTGAATGCCATGTTTATTTTCTGGTAATTATTCCCGTTAGTCCTTAGACTTTTCGTTTGGTTTATATGTAATCTATCGTCTTGATATGTTAAGTGTCTGGATATTCTAATGTGTTTGCGTTTGTGTCATCAATATGCTATGTGAGTTTGCTCTTGATTGCTAGTTGTTCTTCCGGATTTCTGTGTGTTTGTGTTCCGCAGAATCCTCTATGATTCATTATGCTCACTCCGCTGCGACTTCGTTATTCGTTTCATTTTTTTCGGTTTGCATTTGCTTTTGTTTAGTTTCGTTCTGTTATATCATTCCTTTGGGCTTTGTAAGCTCACCGCATTTTCTTTTCTGCGGTATTAAGCATTCAAGATGAGCTTGTGGGATGGTTGATCCGGGTTTGAGAGTAGAGTTGAGAGCAAGACTTTACCCTAGAGATCTTATATTTATTTTTATTATTAAGTTATTTATGTTTTCTTTTGATTATTTTGTAAAGGCTTCCGCTATTGAATATTATTTAAAGTTCTGATATGAAACCGTATTATGATATCTTTACCCTTGTCGGGTTGGGGTGTTACAAAGTAAATGGTATGTTTAACCCAAACAGACCCATGAGATATTGGGGACCAAACGCTTGAGTTATTTGTGTCATAGGTACGCTTGAAAGTCGGATTAGAACCTGATGAATGGATAAAAGATAGTGGATGCTCAAGACACATGATGGGAAACAAAAGCCTCTTCTCAACATACCAAGAGTATGACGGAGGTAATGTCACTTTTGGTAGCAATCTCAAAAGCAAAATCATTGGCAAATGTACAATCGCTCATAACTCCCTAACTATTGAAAATGTTTCTCATGTTGATAGGTTAGGATTTAATCTACCTAGTATTATCCAATTATGTGATAAAAAGTATAAAGTATTATTTGAATTAAATGGTAGTAAAATAGATAGAACATCTAATGACAAACTATGCCTAATAACATATGTGTCATGAAAATAACATATGTGTCATGAAAATAGATAAAGGAGTTATGAAAAATAGCTAGTTAGAACTCATAAAAGATGGTATCATCATAGCTAAAGGAGTTATGAAAAATAACATATGTGTCATGAAAATAGATAGAACATCTAATGACAAACTATGCCTAACAACCTTAGATGATAACTCTACTCTTTGGCATAGACGATTATGTCACGCTAATATGAGACTCATCCATAATCTATCCTCAAAATAGCTAGTTAGAAACCTTCTAAAATTGAAATATGATCAACACTTTTGCGACGCTTGCAAAATAGGTAAACAAATTCATAGTAGTCATAAAGCTAAAAATATGGTTTCCACATCTAAATGCCTAGAGCTTTTGCATATGGACTTGTTTTGTCCATCCGCTATAAGAAGCTATGGAGGAAACCTCTACATTTAATTATAATAGACGATTACTCAAGGTTCACTTGGACAATGTTTTTGAAAACTAAAAGTGAAGCTTTTGATTAATTTGAAATACTTAGTAAGAAAATTCAAACTCAAGTAGGTGTCAACATTGTGTCGATCCGAACGGATTATGGTCGTGAGTTCGACAATGAAACACAATTTGGAAACGTTTGTGATACAAATGGTATAACACATAACTTCTCGGCTCCTCGAACACCCTAATCTAATTGAGTTGTAGAATGTAAAAATAGAACTATTCAAGAAATGACTAGAACAATGCTAAATGAACAAAATATACCTCAAAAGTTTTGGTGTAACGCCGTTGATACTTCTACATACATTTTAAATAGAGTCTTAATACGTCATTTCTTGAACAAAACACCATATGAATATATATAAGGCAAAAAGCCGACTTTGGGATATTTTATAGTGTTTGGATGTAAATGTTTCATTCTTGATACTAAAGAATATCTCACCAAATTTGATCCAAAGTCTTATGAAGGGATATTTCTTTGTTACTCACAAACTAGCAAAGCATACATACTTTTAAACAAAGAAACAATGAGAGTCGAGGAATCGGTGAACATAACATTCAACGAAAGTCCACCTCCCTCTAAGACATCACCTTTGGTAGATGATGACTTAGTTGAAAGTCAACTTGTTGAGAGTCAAGAAATAATTGAAAATGACAAGGAAGATGAACCATTAAATAATGAAATTATAAACATCAAAGAATCCAAAAGTCATCCTTTAGAAAAATTCATAGGACAACTAAATCAAAGAACATTAAGATGACAAGCCCAAAATCAAAGTAACTACTTTTTCTTTGTATCAACCATTGAACCAAAAAACATAAACGATGCAATAAAAGATGAATCTTGGGTAATTGCTATGCAAGAAGAGCTAAACCAATTTGTTAGAAATGATGTTTGGAAATTAGTTCCAAAACGTAAAAATCAAACTATAATTGGAACAAAATGGGTTTTTTGAAATAAAATGGATAAAAATGGTGTAGTGTCTAGAAACAAAGCTAGGCTTGTCGCACAAGGTTATAATCAACAAGAAGGGATTGATTATGACAAAACTTATGCACCGGTAACTAGGCTCTAGTATATTAGAATCTTACTTGCATATGCATGTGCTCATGACTTTAAATTATTTCAAATGGATATTAAAAGTGCATTCCTAAATGGGTTCATTAACGAAGAAGTATATGTTGCTCAACCTCCCGGTTTTACTGACTTTGAAAAACCACATCATGTCTTCAAACTTAACAAGGCATTATACGAACTTAAGCAAGCCCCAAAAGCTTGGTATGATCGGCTTAAGAATTTCTTAGTAGAACACAAATATACCATGGGATTAGTAGATAATAATCTCTTTACCAAGAAAAAGGAATCATGCATTATTATAGTTCAAATATACGTTGATGACATCATATTTGGATCAACTTGTCAAGTGTTATGTGATGATTTTTCTAAAATCATGCACGACGAGTTTGAGATGAGTATGATGGGTGAGTTAAACTTCTTCCTAGGACTTCAAATTAAACAACTAGAAGATGGCGTATTCTTTAACCAATCTAAATACATAAAAGATATGCTTAAGAAATTTGGTCTTGAAGACTCAAAACCAACTAAAACACCCATGTCCTCGGACACAAAACTCACCAAGGATGAGGAAGGTGAATCGGTAGATAACACTAAGTATAGAGGAATGATTGGTAGCCTACTCTATCTCACGGCTAGTAGACCCGAAATTATGTTTAGTGTTTGTCTATGTGCTCGCTTTCAAGAAAGTCTCAAAGCATCACACTTAAAAGCCTTGAAACGGATATTTAGATACATTAAGGGAACGACATGTTTAGGATTATGGTATCCCAAAGGAACGGGTGTAGAAACTATAGTGTATGCCGATTCGGACCATGCCGGTGACTATG
The DNA here is from genome assembly GCA_022545495.1 of Chrysanthemum lavandulifolium. Lineage (NCBI taxonomy): Eukaryota > Viridiplantae > Streptophyta > Magnoliopsida > Asterales > Asteraceae > Chrysanthemum > Chrysanthemum lavandulifolium. The sequence continues at coordinate 125,071,256 of CM040239.1, forward strand.
TCGTAGAAAAAGTACAAGTGGTATTTGTACTTTTGTTGGACATTGTCTCACCTCATGGTTTGCAAAGAAATAAACAGCTCTAGCTATCTCAACTACTGAAGCCGAATACGTCTCAGCCGGAAAAGCATGTCAACAACCTCTTTGGATGAAGCAAGCTCTCGTGGATTATGGAATTCATCTCAACGATATCTCTATACTTTGAGACAACAAAGGAGCTATTGATCTCAAAAAAAGTCCCGTCCAACATGCTCGAACGAAACATATTGAAATCCGCCATCACTTCCTTCGCGACAATGTTCAAAAAGGAAACATCTCAATTGAGAAAGTATCCTCCGAAGATAACATTGCCGACATCCTAACTAAACCTCTCAAACGAGAACCATTTAATCTTCTTAGACTTGGATTAGGATTAATGGAACCAAACATGTAGTTAAAACATAACCTAAACCTTAGAATAACCAAAACAAAACAATTTAGCTTATATCTGCTACTGTTCCCATGGCACCAAACGACCAAACGGACGAAACCAAAAATTTGGATCCGTCTGGTCCGTGGTGACAACAGTAGCAAATATTCTAAATACAAAACACTTCTTCTTCACAATTCACTTTACCAAAACGAACCAACAACATACCTAACTCATTATTAAGGCTTCTTCTCCCACTAATAACTGAAGAAAACATCATTGTAAGTATCCTAACTACATTACTTCTCTTAATTCTGAGTCTAGGATTATAATTTATGCACAAAACCATTACATAGGGATTATATATATTCTTGTACAAAACATGAACTCAATTGGTAAATTGCATAACTAATTATGTACTACATTGTCACATTGCATAAACTAATCATGTTTCCCACTAAATAAAAGATAATTACTATAAGGCATTATTCTAATTAAACAAAAACCCCATGTCAAAATTTTGAAAAGCTTCTCACTTGTAGGAAAATAATTTTTCATTGTTAATACAAATAGAAACGTAATTTTTCATCACTTGCATAATGTCTCTTGAATACTAAAGGTAATGCATAACTAATATGCATTTCCGGGTATATTCAAATAAAGCCACATTGAATTAGGAGTGTTTGGGTTGTCTCTCGCCTTTTGCTAAACACCCCCATTAAAAACCGTTTTATGCATAAAATGAGTCGAGATAACCGCAACTCCAAATTGTTTTCATATAGGCACACACTAGCTAAGTTTGTTTTCGTTTTTACTAAAACTTATAAATTCTTGCTCATAGGAACAAACATGGTAGCCGCAAAATTTTACGACCACAAGGACACTCTTAACTACATCCCTCAACATCACAAAACAAAGGGTCTCACCAAAGAACAAGTTGAAATCTTTAAGAGTCTAGAGAAAAGGTATTTCCTTGAGGGTAGGACCATTCATTCCTCTTTTGTCGACGGAACTAATCTCCTGCAAGAACTAGCCACTATCAACTTCGATTGTCTCCTTGACATCGATGAACCCATTTGTCCTAGGTTTGTTCTAGAATTCTATGCTAGTGTTGTCTCTTTCACAAATGAGGATAATCAAATGGCTCTTAGGTTTAGGATAAATCAAAATGACTACTCCATTTCTCTAAACAAATTTGCTCAAGTGCTAGGAATTCCTTGCCGTGGTACATGTGTTTACTCGGATAAGTGGTTACTCACTATCCTTGATGCTATCCATGACCCCTCTCTTCTCTACCAAACTCCTTTCGCAGACAAGGATGTCATTCGTGAGCACCTCTTCAATGAAAGGGTAGCACCAACCCGTGTCACTCGAGCGGAAAGGAAGTCAACCGAGATCCATACGGTATGGAACTCAATGAGCTCAAGCCCAAATTCAAAAAGTGGGAGGAACTCCTTAGAGCCAATGTCATTAGCACCATAGGAAATAGAGACCATATCAATGCTTGCCTTTGTCACATGCTCTACAACTTGTCCACTCGTCAACCATTCAACTTAGCTTACTACATTGCTAGGAGAATGGTAGATATCCCTACTCAAGGCTCCGTTGCTCTTCCATACGGGATGCTACTCACCCGTCTCTATAGAGCATTTGCACCCATTCCACCAAGTCAAAAAGGGTTGAAGCTAGATTATTCTCTCATCCCTCACATATTTGTGCCCTTGAGTGACGAGCGAGTGTCGAAGACTAAGGCAAAAGGTAAAAAGCCAAAACCTCCAACTCATCATCATCATCATCATCATCAAATAGCTCCGAAGACGGTGTCCCCAACTCTCGTCTACAACCTCATAAGTACTATGCATCTCTTCCCGAGATTGAGAACGAATCGGCGGAGTTCAAGCAAACCAAGGGGATGTTCAAGTGCCTTGGAAGGATGATGACAAAGGTTTACAAAAAGTTGGATAAGTGAGGTTTAAGGGAGTGTTTGGAACAAGACAAAAACAATGATGTATGATAATATTTGGGTGTCTTTACTTTGTAGGATGATAAACTAACTTGAAACATTGATGTATGCGAACCGGTTCATGCAGGGGGATATCACACGGGTGTTATCAAATTTTATCCATTTTCACTTATATGTGAAAATCATTAGCCCTTGTTGAAAATAAATGCTCCACTATGTTTGTGTATGCGTTATTGACTGTTCCTAACTAGAAATAGTTATTGCCATATGTTTTAAGAAAAATTCTAGGTTTCAGAAAAGTCCCCGATGGTCAAAAAACGGGTTTGTGAAGAATTCTGGGCACCATGGACCAGACGGCACCAATTTTTTGGTTCCGTCTGTTGATAATTTTGGTGCCGCCAGACCTGTACATGCGGACCAGACGGCACCGAAATTTTGATTCCGCATGTGTAAAAAATTGGTGCCGTGGTGACTGCAGGTAATTTTCTAAATTTTGCTAATTTCAATATTCCAAATTACCATAATTTGCTTCTAGGATAGTCTTTACTAGTTTTTATCTATATTAGAACTAGTTTAACACGCTTAGACATATAGGATATCCGTTTCCCACCAAAATTCAAAAATTTCAAAAATTAACCCAAGGAACCCTTTTTCATAAAGGAAGGAACCAAAAATTTGGTTCCTGTAATCCGTGGGTGATCTGATTCTAAGATCCTACAATCATTAGAACACATTTATTGCATATCTTTGTCTCTTCACTCCATCCTTCTTGTATGGATTAACTTAGATGATATGACTAGCATTAAAAACACTTCTAAATCATTAGAAACCTCTTTTCTTCTATGGTTTAACTTCAAATCAAACACATTTCTCCATAATCTCATAATCCTATAATTTAAAACCTTCTAAGATGATCATCCTCACACACACTTCCAATTTCTCTCATCTTCTACTAGAACAAGCTTAAGCAAAAATGACTAAGTCATCCACCTCTTCTCCATCAAACAAACCTTGCAAGAAAATGGCTAGAATGAGTGTTAGACCATGTTTCTTTGTCAACATTAGCTCATCTTCCAATTCCTCTCCCATAACCATCTCATCTCCTATAAGAGATGATAATTTTCTCACTTTGACCACTCCTACACCACCTCTAAAATCACCTATTGTAGTCACCACTCCACCACCAATAAAAACTTCCATTGCTAGCTCTCCGCCACCGGCCCCCATCCAAACATCCAAGTCACCACCACCTCCTAAATATCCAACTCTCATACCATTAGAGCTATTCTCCACACCACCTACATCTCCAAACCCATTTTTGGAGGACTTGAAAGACTTGCCTCCTAGGCCCAACAATCCACCTCCACTACCATCCTTTGGTACAATTGAGCGAATAGCTCATGAGTCTCCACGTCCATCCTTTGATCTAAACGCCCCATTAGGGCCTCAACCTCGTCTTTTCCATCCTTTTCACAATGACATTCATGGACCTTTGTATGGGGACCATGCCCTACCTCCAACATCCTTGTCTCCTCATATAGAGGACATCGATGAATCCATGTGGAAAGATCACCCACATTCTAAAGCGGAGATAGAAGCCGAACTAAATCATCTCCACAACTTCTCCAATATGGTGGACCCTCACCTTAGTGAAACTATGCAAATGCAAAATGCTTTGCTAGCCTCCCTAATCACTCCAACCACCAACACCAAAAATCCACCATTCTACCACCACAAAATCATGAACCATATTACCCACCTAGACACGGTTGCTCAAATTGTGAGCGGACCGCCCATATTAGTGAACGGACTCGGGTGATGGTCCGTGAGGTCCAAGATGAAATGAGGTTCGTCCTTAACCACATCCTAGAGCGAATCAACGCTCTTGCTCATCCACCACCTCAATAGGAGGGTCCTAGTTTATCTTTTAAAATTCCAAGTCATTTTTTTCTAGGAGTTTCTTTGTATTTTTCTAATTTTCTAGGATTTTCTTTTTTATGTACTAACACATCATTGTGTTCTATTTCATGATTTTCATATCATGAAAATTTTAACAAGTGAATGGTGTTTCTTATATTGTTATTGATTGTTACTTGGTGATTGGAAATGCTTATATACTTGTGATGATTCTTATTACTAAATCTTTTTTGTAGCTTTTTCACAATCCATGTATCTTTCTCTTGGCACCCAATTTAGGGGGAGCATTGGCCAAAGGGGAGATAATGGCTCGGGCTCATTACATCTTCCGCCTCGCCTCTTCTTTTTGTTTCGACAAAAAAGGGTAGAAATATTATAGAACTTGGACTTTGACTTTCTAAAAAGTCAACTGCATACTTTGACTTTCTGAAAAGTTAACATCATACTTTGACTAATGAAAAGTCAAAATTATACAAACTAGTATTATCATCTTTATCTAACTCACTAGTTCTTTCAAGTTTTAAAATTAATCTCATATTTTTATAACTCTTGTACAAACTTTGCATCTTTTATAAAAATAAATTTTTGTTTTGTCCTCAACAAAAAGGGGGAGATTGTTAATACAAATATCTTCATTAAACGTTATTTATATTTTATGATCTTTACCTAAGTTTTGTTAACGACAAAAGTAAATTTAATTTTTGTAAAGCATAAAGCTTGTTAAGATTAATAGATATTAAAACAAGCTTTTCCTTAAATAATATCTTCATCACTCAAGCATTTACATTTTGATTAGTCATATATCAATTAACTTTGATATCCCTCTAAACCATAATGTATGTTAACATTTTTAGATCAATCATGTTTTAGTTTCTTAAAACAAAACATTACGTATGTATTTACATTTAACATATTTCTAAAAATAGAAAACAACAAATGACATTATGTGATGCATCATTGAAATTTGTAGAGGATTTCATAAGATATTTTGTGCGGATTTGGACTCTACATATCTTACATGATCTTGGTTAGATTTGGTTGACTTTGGTAAGATTTTGGTAATCTTGCTGTCACACCTCGCGGCACCAAAAGTTTACACTGGTGGAACCAATTATTTGGTTATGTGGTCCGTCATGACTTCATAATGTTTTGGCTATAAATAGCAAGCCAAACCAAGTTGTTTTCTCATCCCTTTCTAGCATAATCACATACATTCCTTCTCTCTAACATTTCTAACTCAGTTTCATATCATTATAGTAGTCCTCTTTTGTAGCAAAGAAGATCAATGCATATTCAAGCTTCAACAAATAGTTGGAAGTCTTGTTTGTTTTGTTGTTGTATGATCTAGTCTTGTTCATACATCATTGTTGTACCAAACCATCATAAACTTGTGAGTGTCAGTGGTTAGTATTTTAGTCCTTAAAATACATTGTGTGTGGGAGTGGTTGTACCTTTGCAAAAGAACTCGACATCTAGCTTAGTGTCGGAAATAGTGTGTAAGCGAAGTGTAAAGGTTTCTCCGCCGGTGAAAGGAGCTTGTTGACTATTGAAGTTAAACTCTCGAGTTGGAGACTCGGGGAATGGAGTACGACAAGGAAAAAGAGTCCTTGTAGACCGAACCACTATAAACAACTTGTCGTGGTTTGATTGTTTCTTTCCTTATTTACTCTTTATATATTGCTTGCATATTGTTTGATATCTTTGATCAATATCAATTGATCATTACAATAAGTTTCAAAATAAAGATTTTAATCGGTAAACTATTCAACCCCTTCTAGTTTTCCACAGTATTCGAAGAAGTCGAGCATTTTTGTGGGTTAGAGTTGAGAAGCAAAGTAAAATACCCGCGTTTGGACTTTGAGATTTTTTTTTTAATTTTAATTTTATTTTTAATTTTATTTTTAATTTTTTAGATATTGAAAGTAATGTTTTTTGGTAGAGAATTGTGTGAAAATTGTTGTTAAAATGGTGTATTATTTATAGTGTGTAAAGTGGGATTAATTAAAAAAAAGGTAATGGATACTTTTTAAAAATTGCAACGTTTACATTGCAACGCATACATTTGAATGAATAGTTTTTTTGTCGTTATTTTCGTCGTATGGCCGGCTAGGGTGGAACGGCGAGCTCACGGCGATCCTACCCAGTGTGGCGACGAGAAGTGGCGAGCATGACACCGTTTGCTCTTATAAGGGAATTTGATGAAAAGTGCTCTATTATCCACACTATCTCACTCAAGTGTTTTAAAAGTACAATATTTTAATTTTCATGCTCCAAAATAAAAAAATATTAAGACTACCCTATATCTCTCCATCTGCTCACCTTTTTACATTATAAACTAGAGTTCCAAACTAACAATAGTAATCAATATTGTAAACTACAGTTCCAAACTAACAATAGAAATCAATAAATAGGATTCAAACAATATATTAAACGATGGAAATCGATACATGCAAACGTTTACACTGATTGATGTGACACTCTATATCAGGTAAACAACAACCGTGGTACATTTGTGATATCCAATGATATATATATGTTAGATGCTTTACTTTCCTGATAAATCTTTTCTTATTTTCTTTTCACTTATATCCGTTAAAGTCATGTTGACCTCTACATGCATCATGTCATATTTATTTCCCCTCAAAATCGTTCCTTATTTTTCCAATCGAAAGTGCTACAAAAATCCATGATCACCTCATGCCCTTACCATATTGCATTGATGCTTCATCCAACTCCTAAATTAAGGGCTTTCTCCTTTGGTTTTTTGCGTCTTTGTTTGCATATCCAGGAGTCCTAGAGGAATCATGGTGATATACCTTGAAATGGATTGTCATCAAAGGTAGCCTCTCTTTGAATCCTTTTTGCAAAGTTAGTTGTTGTGAGGTGGATGATGATATATACATGCAAATTGAGTTGTGGAAAAATGAGTTGTTGGGTTTCTATAAATACCAATCCATAGTTCCAACATTACATACATTTTCTCCATTTGTAGGGTTTCTGGTGGTTCTTGCATGGCCAACAAAAACGTACAAAACAAAATAAAACAGATAAGTGGCCATGAAGCCAGACAAACCCTAGCTAGCAAGATCTTTCATAATTAGTGATATAACCTAACCCTAAACACGTATAAAGGGTACTTGACACCTGCAGTTCTGTAAGCTTCTAAATTAGTCTGATGCATGGATCTGCCTTCTTTAACCTTGATCGACCACTTTAGGGTCTTTCGGGAGGAAAACCACTCTTTGGGTTGCGTCATGTATCCACCAATACTGCACAAGTAGAACTAAGGCTTAGACCTACTCAAGTTAAGCGAGATACAAAACCGGGGTAAACCCTAAATCGACTAGGGTCGATTTGGGTTTTGACTTTGGGTCGAATTAAAGTCGATAAGGGGCTTGGTATCCCTTTGGTCGACCGTTTGTGGAGAAGGAGAGAAGAAGAGAGGGTTTTAGGGATTGTGTGTAAGTTAGGAGGATCCTTAGAAGTCCCTTTGTATTTATAGGATACAAGGGAATGATCTAGAATACTTGTACAACAAGTATTAGAGTTTGTTTAGAAAACAAACTCCTCCTTTGAGGGTACGGTCGAACGAACAAACCAACAACCCTTAGGGGTTTAATTATTTGTCTTTTTTCATTAGTTACCCCTTAATATTTATCCCAAATAAATATTAAGCTTCAAGTAATAACCGTTTAACAATTTAATTAAAATAATCCCGTAATTTCATTTCCTCATTTACTCCATTTCATTTAGTAATCTCGTTTCTTATTTCCGCTTGCTTGTTTTGTTTATTGTGTAACGGTGTGACCCTTCGACATTTCCGTAAATGTAAGTGTGAAAGCTTGTTGTGTGGCTAGCACATAAACCCTTCAAACTCCTACTTGTGCAAACACATCAATGTAGGAACTTCTTTCACTGTAGCAAGAGTTCTTGAGTAAGACATTGCAATACCTCGCTCACAGAAACCAATTCAATACCCAATTAGTGATATCTCCTGACATTAGCTACACCAGCTAAGTCTGACTCAAACTCCACCAAGCTGAGTATGGGTATGTGATTGTATCCTTCACACTTTATCGATATTTTTAAAAAGTATCAGGCATGGATATCTTAACCTCATAATATTTTCATCCTTTCTTGTTCTCATGACTGATTTGCCTCCCAAAGTATCCGTGATACTTTTGTCGTGCGACCGTACTTTTCACAAATCATTGCACACAAGAGGCCTGGAAAAATATCCTTCTCTCATGTCTATTTCAACTTGGAGCTGTAAATTGCCATCTCAACCAATAATTCATCTTTCCTTAACTCCCACTAAACTTAACTCTAGCACACAACGTTACAATTTTACGCTATAACTTGAAACTATATCCAAGCCCGTGAAAAAAAAAGTTAAATGGCATAACTCATTAGTTCTATGAAATGTCCATTATGATCAAAGAACGCCATTAACTATGATCCATGTGGTCACTTCTTGATCATGGTCATGTCCAACATTTTCTCCGTAATGCATGTGAAATTCAACAGTCCTCCCGGATTCAAGATATCCTTTATTCATGGATTCAAAATATGCTATTTAGGACCTTAGTGTTGTCTCGTCGATTTGCATGAGTCTACAACATCACCTTGATCCTTGGCTATTGATTTAGCTCGTACCAGGAAGTGTTGGGAGTAAATATATATCACTATTATTTAATCCTTCCCGACAATCCTCCCGGAGAACCAGTGAGCCTCACTACTAAATCCTTTCCATATTGTCTTATAGTTAATGAATCTAAGTGAATTTTTGGTACAAACGAGTTTAGTCTTACTGGCCAATAGCCTTAGCTAAATTCGTGACTCAACTTAGCATTCAATGATGCACTTCCTTTTACATACTAAGTAAAATGGAATTGTTTAAACAATTAAGAACCGTGACTTCTTGTTACTGGTTCTCCTAAGTCCATTAGAATTTTAGTACACGACCTTTTGAACCGCGATATAGTTGCGCGTTCCCTGATTTGTAGTCCCCGACTTCAAACCCTTTCATGTCACATGGCTTCTTTAATGGTTTGACAACAACTTAAGATCAACACATCCTACCGTGCCAGACTATTTTGCTCCATTGAGGAATGTAAGTCTCGTTTAATGATCTTGACGCCATCCTACTGAATCTTGAAATACTAAGAACTCCCACATGGATCACCCTTGATCTATCATTCCTGTCATGCTTTGTTCTCTTTAATTAAATGATCAAGAATTAATTTGCCACATACTCTCGCTTCCGTTGCTCATCTCTAAGTTGAACTACCCTTTTAATCCAGTTAACGACACCTTGGCTTGAATACATTAATTCGATCTATTTAATAGGTGTTACCCCGATTAACTACTCCTCCTATAAGACATCTTCCAGTCTTACCTGAGCATTCCAAAGCAGCTGCGAGATTTTACTCATGATCTACAAACTTATGCCCTTTCGAGTTTGATTTATAGATCTTGGATGCTACCCGGTAGCACATAAGCTTTACTTAATCTCTAGATTCATTAAAATACTTATCACTCATGTATTCCTCTTTTATAATAAATATTCCTTTTCCAATATCCTAGATATTTTAATGTATCGCATGTGGGGTTTTACACCTTGATGTCTTTCAAGACTCGAGGAAGGCAACCTAAAAGACCCTTTTTGTATATTGATTATCTGGTAGAAACGTTTAGTAATTCATTCCATGACTTTTCCATCTTTGATCAAATCTATCATACCATAGATTTACCAAACTAAATATTCTTTTTATACTTTGAACCTCCATCCCAGATGGATTGCATCAAAGCCTACTTTGTACTTTCATCCAGAAGGATTGGATCAAAGTCTTATGATTATCTTTGATCCTGTATCCTAGATATAATTCGTCAAAGTATATCACGCGAAGCTTAAAAGCTTCCTTTAAACATTTGTTTCACTTCACAAGTTCCACTTTTGGGGAACCCATAAAGTATGATCACTTCATTGATCAAATAAGATAAATTGTTGTCACTTTTTGTAGTTATATTTCAGATTTCTCTAAGTTTTTCTCTAAAAAAATTTAATTCCTGATTTTAAAATATGAAGTATGCTAGATATATTAATATTTCTGAAATAAAATGTTTAAAACCTAAAACATTAAATAAAATTTAAAAGAATCCCCAGAAGAGGCAAAAACCAGTTTTAAATGATCAAGAATTAATTTACCACATACTCTCGCTTCCGTTGCTCAACTCTGAGTTGAGCTATCCTTTTTCAGTCCTGTTAAGGATGAATTGGCTTGAGTACATTAATTCGATCTATTTAACAGGTGTTAACATGGTTAACTACTATGCCTGTAAGACATATCTTCCAATCTAACCTGAGCATTCCAAAGCAGCTGCGAGATTTTACTCATGATCTAAAAAGTCATGCCCTTTTGAGTTTGATTCATATATCATGGATGCTACAAGATAGCATATGAGCTTTACTCAATCTCTAGATTTATGGAAATACTTATCACTTAAATATTAGAAATCTTCCTTTTCAAATATCACTAATATTTGAATGTGTCCATGTGTGGTTTACGCCTTGATGTCTTTCAAGACTCTAGGCAGGTAGCCTTAAAGACCCATTTGTGCATTGATTATTTGGTAGAAATGTTTTCCAAGTCATTCCATGACTTTCCATCTTTGATCAAATTTATCCATCATAGATTTACCAAACCAAAGATTCTTGTTATCATTTGTTGGGAAGTAAATGTAGTAGTACTAACTGTCTTAGTACTGTCAAGCATACAGACGGGACTGCTGAAGATTACACTAGCAGTACTAACTGACTTAGTACTGCTAGTACATATAGTTTGTACAGCTAAGATGATATGTACGCGTTTTGTAATTATAGAATAGATATTGTATATCTTATACGATTATATAGTGATAGTTATCTTGTAAAGGACTGCTTGTGTTATAAAAGGAGATCCTAGGTTAGCAGTCATACGCTTATATTTTATCAACAAGCATAGATTGATGTATCGTATACTGAGTTAGAGCTAGTTATTCAAAATGTGGCTTTTCTAAACAATGAACTCATAGATGAAGCTCTAGTACTTGCTGATGAAGATCCAATAGTAGATGTTGAAGAAAGTTTGGAAAGGGCCGAAATTGAAACTCCAGCTATTGATGTTGCATCTGCGAGTGTGAACTTTGGTAGAGAAAAGAATTGAAGAAGGTTGGATCCAGCTGACAAGGATGAAAGGGCAATGGAACTAGAGGTGGAGGTTGATTCCAAGTGAGGAGGGAATGGCGAAGGTTCTGAGAAGGCAATGGTGAAGCTTGATGTTTTGCAACAAGTTAGTTTATGTATGTCAAATAACATTTTGGTTTTGTCTTTGGTGGTACTTTGTGTAGTTTGTGTATATTTTAGAACAAGTTGGTTTATGTATGCATTACCTGTGTTTAGCAAACAATATTTGGTGTTATTCATATGTTGTTACATATTTTTGGCACATTTTACATGTTTATTTGGTGTTTTGTATGTTGGTTGACTACTAAAGTCAATGAATGGTATGCAGGTCCACAAATGGTTATATTTATGTTGAAACTTAAGTGGTTGACTACAAAAGTCAATCACTTATTGATGGTTGGTTTTAGATACACATGTGCAAGATTTAGAAACGCATTGTAGTAGACGAATAAGTTAAATCTTCTGTTGAAGTTTGAACAAATGGGTAAGATTTGAAAACACATTGCAGTGGACAAATGTAAATGCAGTTCCAAAACACCCATTATAAAAACACACTATAGTGGACAAATGTAAATGAATAAGATTTGAAAATACGCATTATGATTATCGAAATACAGATCCTACTACCTGCAAGCCTACCATATATTACTTAAAAATATAAGACATCAAAAAATACATAGAAAGCCTTCAAAATTATACAATAACACCCCATACACAATAACATAATGAGGCCTTGGACAGACCCCGAAAGACCTCACCAAAATATAAACTCCCTCCGTCCTTAAATAAGTGTCCACTATTGACTTTTAAAGTCTTCCTTTTTTAACTTTGACCTTAAATTATTTTATTTATGTTATGTAATATTTTATACAAAATATATGAATGAATTAGGTTTGAAATGTATTTTCATTGGTATAAATTTCATCAAGTATTACATTTCACAAATCAAATAATTTAAGGTCAAATTTAAAAGAAAAAGCTTTTAAAAGTCAACAATGGACATTTATTTAGGGACGGAGGTAGTAACAATTAACCAAAAGTTAATTAAAATGTTGTTAATTATAGAATAACAATCATTGTTTTCAGTTTACCATCACCAAAATATACAACAGTCAACCCAAACAAGATTTGAGCTTCTTGAGGGCAGGCACATACTACTCCATCTTGTTCTTGCTTGAGTAACCCACCCTTGTTTCAAGACCAAGTACATAATTTGTTGTTCTTTCAAACTTTTTTGTATTTTAAGCTCAATTGCAAGAGCTCTAAAACAACGATGCCGACAGTTTTGGAAGTAGAAGCCTTTCCCTTACCCAAATTTGCCCTAGATGTGGAAGCCTTTACCTTCCTCCCCTTACCCTTGAAGTGAAAGACTTGGAAGTAGTAGCCTTTGGTGCTCTTGAAGTTGAAGTTAAAACAACTTCTGGTATAATCATTCTCTGAATTGGGGGGAATTTCTTCAAATCCTATTCAGTGATTGGGTACTTAAACATCACTGTATGATATGCAAATCACTTCTACAATAGAATGCATACCTTTATTCCCTATCCTCATCTTTTGTTGCTTTGCCCTACCAAACACATTTTCAAGAAACTTTATCCTTTTTTCAGTATCTTCTAGTTTTGCCTTTCCCTAAGTCCCGTTTTCTAGATCTTCACAACCCTCATCAAGTTTTCCCTTTCCATTATTCCTGTTTTCAAGATTTTGACAAACCTCATAAAGTTTTCCCGTTCCCTTATCATCTTCCTATTGGCCTCATCATATTAGACAGACCATTAACATATTCTGATAATTGACAAAGGGGCTAAATATAGAACAATGACCATTTGTAGACCATTAACATATTACGTGCAAACCATGTATAACGGGCCTAACTCACACCATTGTACATAACAATGCACATATTACACTAACCTTTTGCAACCTCTTTTTGCCACAAATCTTTTAGTATCACATAGCAATTGCATCATCTACTTGACACTTATTCCGATATTTACCCCGAACATACGAAATCATATACTAAATTACTACCAACTTGCTATAGTCCTTATCCTTAGAAGAATTTGCCATTGATTTGGTTTTTTGCAAAAATAAATAGGGATATTAAGGATAACAATGGTCACATTTGAATTCTAAATCCAAAAAATGCAACAATAGGATAAACTAACACCACTCTAGGTACCACTAAATTTGTAATACACACAAATATAAAACAATGAAAAAGAATACACTAACCTTTCACGACCTCAGGTCCTTTGTGCACATATTCTCATAAGTCTTCAAAAATCGCATCAAACAGTTCATCCATTTCCTTCAAACTCTTCCCATATTTAGTCTGAACAAACTCTACCATATCATCGGTTAATACAAAATTGCTCATTCCCTATCTGTCATTGTACGAAATAGTGTGAAAATGATCGAGTTTTGGTCGGTAGTAGAGGAATGTGTGAGCATTTGAGTGGGAAAAGACAGGTTGTGCAACTACTGGGTAACCACAAGGAAGAATTTTAGGGTTTTACTTAAGTTGCAAAGTTGAAAATTATGTCCCTTGACATAATCTTTTAGTTTGAATAACATGGGATATATCTTAACTTTTGTTGACTAACACGTACCATGATCACTTGTTTTCTTCTTCCCTATTTCACACACTCATCCAAACCCTACCTAATCCTAAACCTAACTCAATCAACCAAAATGTCTTCATCATCTTCTATTCAAAATTGACATCCTCCACCACATACCATTTGCGAATATGAAGAACTCGTTATTCAAGAAAAATCACGTACCATCTATCATCCTTTAAGACATTTTCTAGGATGATTAAATTATTATAATGTAAGTTATTTTTACTTTGTTTATGATTCGGGTATATGCTAATTTGTCTAAATATGTTTGGTTTAAAATATGACACCTTTTACTGGGTTGATCCTTTACCAAGTGAGTACTACAAACAAGAAGTGTACAAGTTGATTCAAAAGGAAAAATAATTGAAAAAAGACAAATATACTTTGAATGGAAAAATAAGAGACTTGCAAAGGGATTTTGACTTTTAGAAGTCAACTTCGCAAAAGCAAGTGTTTCTTCTGCAATGGAATTGAAAGAATGCAAATCCAATTTAGTGTTTTATAGGAAATGTATTGTTGTTATGGCTATGATTGTTACTTTTATGTTGTTTGTAATGTTATGATGTATGAAAATAATGTTTGTCACATTTTATTTGGTGTTTGGCAAATGGTAAGATTTGGTATATACACAATAGTATGGTTCAGAGTAACAGAATATCAAGGACAAATGTTTGACTTTCAAAAGTTTGGCAAATGGAAAGAAAGCAGCCTGTAATACATCATTACAACCTGTAGTAGACACATGTTTGACTTTCAAAAGTCAAATAATATCAATTGGTAATTTGGTATGTACTATGGATCAAAGTAACAGAATATCAAGGACATTTGACGCAAATTCATCACAAAACCAAATAAACTTCAATAGAAGATCAATCACATGTGTATCTAAAACTATCCAACATGTTACAAGATAAACTGTTTGACTTGTAACATGGACATACCCCAAACCAGATAGAACATAATAAAAGAAATAACAACAAAACTTGTTACATACCAGGAGGAAATATCCTGCAATACATCAATACAACCTACTGAAAAACTAAACTTATGCATATAGACTGCAAATAGATTGTAGCAGCCACCTCCCAATCAAATCGATAAAAGTTAGAAAACAAATTCATCCAAAACAACCACTTAACACAAATTCATCCAAAAATCCTACTGAAAACCTAAACTTATGCAGATAGATTGCAACAACCACCTCACAATTAAATCGACAACAGTTAGAAAAGAACATGCATCATCTTTTTTTGGTGC
Organism: Chrysanthemum lavandulifolium; assembly: GCA_022545495.1. NCBI lineage: Eukaryota > Viridiplantae > Streptophyta > Magnoliopsida > Asterales > Asteraceae > Chrysanthemum > Chrysanthemum lavandulifolium. The sequence goes on from CM040239.1 coordinate 125,086,645, forward strand.
AAAAGGTGAAATATATTAACAAAAAACCAACTTACAATTAGTTTTAAACCATAAACTGAATTGGACATCCCCAACCATCATACTAATCCACATACTACAACCTAACACATATCGAATAAAAGTCAAGTCTGATAAGCTACTATCTATATCTGATACAAACTCAAAACATAGGATTTAGACAACAATATTCTTTTGCACACCAGCATTCGTCACTTTATATTCAACCATCAGCAGGCATCATCTTAAGAAACTGTCCCATATATTTATTGCCATTCGAAAAAAGAAAAAAGAGCTTCAACCAAATATATACCCAAGCATAGTTAATCAACCTTGCCATTCTAAAAACTGCCTAAAAGGAAATATATACCCACATATACGTTATACTAGCCAAAAGACAACCAAAAAACAAGTAGCCAGTTTGTTTTGAAAATGAGGACGACATGAACCCAACCTCAACAAACATCAACATACCTTAACACTCCTATCCTGTTTGTTTCTTCAGTGAGAAAAAATCGGACCATCTGACCTGTACCAAACCCGACTCCCTCTTTCAACTCCTTGAAACTAGATGATGAAACAATTGAAACAGTATAATTCACCCTTGATCGGCCTTTTTTCTTTGTTTTCTCACGTATAATGAACACTTTCTCTAGTATTTTTTGCGTTACCACATCGGAAGTTAACATATACATTAACAGTAACAATTTAACAAATTAGTAAAGTTATAATACACTTACAAGTCGTCCATCTTTCCAAAAATTTGTCATCCTTTTTTTGTAAAACGCCTTTTCTTCCTGATCATGAACCGTGTGAAACCTTCAGATACAAAGCCAATCCATCTGAACATGATCATATACTCAATGTAGTTAAAGTTATTAAAGAAAAGCATACTAGATTCATATCCTACATGACACAAGGTCTTCATGGACAGGTTAGTTGAGTTTGTTTCAACTGTAGTGGTCGCTCCTTCGTCTTCTTCAAAAAGCATCATATTATACTCTCCTGGAACCACCTGAGTAAATACTAACCACTGACCAGGTTTCATTTTCAAGTCATCTACCAATTTCAACCAACCCAACCCATACAGGAACGAGTGTACATAATCAGGACAATTCAAATTATTTGAACTTTCCACCAAAACTTTGTACTCAATGGTGTTTGTAGTAACATCGACTGGATCTGTAGGGGTAGGACCATTGAGATATCTCAGAAAATCGAGTGGCAATGACTCCATTAAAAGAGATGTATCTGTAACTGGAACTAAACAGCGCCAAAACTAAGCGCTTCCTGGTTCGTACCCGTGTTGCTCAAGCCTATCCTCATTGTAAGTTGTTACATAAAAGATGTCCTCACCTTCTTCTACAAAGTGTATGAAACTAACATCCCAATTGATGTTTAGACTAACAAAGTCATTCCACCTAGGTCCCTCTACCACGCACACTAATTCTGTTACTTTTTTACAGTGACTTTCCATCTCACTCCGTTACAGTAACCAGGTAAATATAGCCATTACCATGGTATGAACCTCCTAGAATGCAGTCCTTATGCAGTTGTTGCATGTCAACATTAATTTTGAAACAATATGAATTTCTTATAAACTAGTTTCTTATTAAAATAACACTTAAATTCATATATAGGGCTAACTTACAAATTCATCCAAAACATCCTCACGTGATTCCACCGCGCACAGAAATTGATTGCGAAACATTGTTACTGTATTAACGATTAAAATTAACATAAATAATGTTGAATGAAATTAAAAAATATATATATTCAGAAAGCTTACCGCCGTTTCTCCGTTGATCATATTTGGTTGTCAGTGTTGTTTGATTTTGGACGGCTGCTAAGTTCCCGATGGTATGTGTTTGTGTGTGTGATTTGATCGGTTTTTACTAGTAAGTTTAGTTGCAAAAAAGGTCCTTGTTGATTTCGTGCCATGGGAAGGTAGCATGTGTAGAAATGACGGGAAAATGGAATGACGAAAATACCCTCATGTAGATCGCACGTGAGGACTCACTAATGGGGATTTGTAACGCTCGTTAGCCAAAAGATACAATTGCAACAAATTGGAAACTACAAGGATATTTGTTTTGCCAAATGGCAAACCACAGAGATATTTTTCGTAATTAAGTTTGTGTAATTTTTCACCAAAATTGCAAACCACGAAGACATTTTTTGCAGTTTACCCTAAATGTTATATGGTGTCTAAAACGAAGAAATTAATTTATCGCTGCTACATCTAAAGAGAAAAAATCATTTTCCGTGCAAAGTTTTAAAAAAATAAAGTGATTTTACTAAAATACCCTTAACTAAAAGAAAATTATTTTAAATGTTTACTTATCATACAACACAACTTAGATACTACGTTTATATTTTTTTAACTTTCATTTTCCTTCCTTCAAAATTTGATATTTTCTAATACTAAAATTAATCTAAGAGTGTTTGGTGTGGTGGAGGCGAATAACACGTTATTCGTCTACCACCTCAGTGTCACATCACCAGGTTATCAATAACACACCAACCACTAAAATATCATCTCCGCAAAAAAACCCAATAACATGTTATTCAAACATATAGGTCACATAAAATACCTCACCAAAAATATGCACTCACTAAAAACTTAAAACAAACAAATAAATAAATAAACTCTTGTGATTGCTTTGGCTATAAAGCGAACCACGAGCAAATGGCGAGCTGCATGGTGCAGCACAACGCCAAATGGCGCCGTTGTTTGGTCGATGGCGAGTGGACAACGAGTCCACACCGAGCTCTCTTATATGTTTGTAATATATTACCTCTTCCATCCCACTTTGTTTGTCAATAATTCTAAAATTTGAAATTTAATATATGTGTAATTAATGTATTATTTGTCAAATAAAGTCATTTTTACCTTTATATTTAAGGCAATGTTAATTTTTAAAATAAACATTTTAAAAGTTTAAATATTTTAATTAAGGGCACGTTTGGTAGAGAAAATTTCAAAGAAATGAAATGAAGCAGAGAATAGAATCTCAGAGAATAGAAATCAGTAGAGAATTTTGTTCAATTATAATGTTTGATAACAACAGAGACTTGACCGAGAAATGAAAAAAAAAAATTATTTAAATTATTTTAAAAATTTTATCTTTTTTTAAAATTTATTTTTAAAATTTATGTACTTTCTTAAAAAATTATTTTTTAAAATGTATTTATTTAAAAAAACTTGTTTTTTTAAAATATTTTTAAAATGTATTTATTTAAAAAAACTTATTTTTGAAAAAAATATATTTTTTAAAAAATGTTTAAATTTTTATTTTTTTAAAAAAAATGTATTTAAAAAAAAAAAACGTGTTTTTTTTAATATTTTCTAAAATGTATTTATTTAAAAAACTTATTTAAAAAAAAAAATATTTAATTTTTTTTTTTTTTTTTAAATTATTTTTTAAAAAAAAAAAAAAAAATGTGTTTTTTTTTTAAATATTTTTGTAGACCAACCAATTCTCTCAGACCCCACCATTTCCATACCAATCACAAAGGAAATCAAAGAAAACAAAATACAAAGGCACCCAACTCTCTGAGAATTTCGATTTCTCCGCTTTTTTATTTCTCCATCTTACCAAACAAGAGATATGATGCCATTTCCATTTCTCTACCTCTATTTCTCTTAACCAAACACGCCCGAAGGGTAATATTAGAGAACCATTTATTTCCAAAATTTATTTACTGAAAGATGACAATCTTTTGGGACAAACAAATATGAACTATAAAAGCGGGACAAAGAAGTAAATAATTAAATTTTTAAAAATTATATACAATTCTAACAGCGCTTGCAAAAAAACACACATAATATCGAGACAACCGGATTTATCAAAACTATACATAGTCGCCGTTATACTCGAAGGTCAAATTGCTTATTAAAGAGTGAAGATTGCGCCAACAGATTAGACTTATTTATTACTATTCTTGGTTCATGAGGATTAGCCAAAAGCATCTTCATGGTCCCAAGTTACTATTTTTGGAAGTTATTAGACTTATTTATAGTACCATTTTTGCCAAGTTGTCATCTTCATGCTTTTGGCTGCAACTTGTATCTTTGCAACTTCTTAATTAATTACTCTGCACTACGTATACTTAATTATTCTGATTATTGATGGATGCATCTAGTACTCCCATGTTTCCACCAATAGAGCCATGGATCATGAGTTATTTATATCTCCCACTTGATTTCGAACGTGACCCAAAGTTCAGCGACAAGAACCTTCGAGTAGCCACATCCTTGTTCAACTTTTGCTTCTTTCAAGAGCAACAACCATTAATCTTAGTTTAAACCAGTCCTCCACATTCGCCTTTAAATGTTTGACTTACAAATTTCAGAAATTGCTTTTAAGTTTATAGGGTATGTGGGTATCTATGCTGATGAAAGAATATAGGAGTATATAGAATAACATAACAATGAAGTTTCCGGATATGATAGAACCAGGTGTAATTGTAAGTGATAATAAGAGGATGAAAAAAGAAAAAATTTCACATGAAAACATTACACTGGACCGATAAAACATAAACGTTTATTGAACTTTATATCTTTATAGGTTACCTATAGGGAGGGTGAGTCTTTGACTTAGATGTATGACGCCTAACCAGGGTATCCCAATGACGGTTTTCAAAGCCTTTCCCTGGCCATCACAAGGCCCGAGAGGTTCAAAAATCGAATATGAGATCTCTTTTGAGGATTCAAGACGCGTAACCACTAGGCGATCCTGATAGTAAAATTAAAATTAAATCTATGGGGTTATTATGTTTTTGTTTATGGTGAAAACTCACATATATAAATGAACATGAGCTTCGTCTAATTGACATGTACGTGATAGTAAACTTATTCAATTCGCCATAATGTTAGTGGATATAAGTTGGAACATTTTGTTCAAAAAAAAAGTTCCTTGCATGCAAACAACAGAAATGTGACAGGGGATCAAGATCATTCCTAAAATTGTGGTATAACTTTTTGAATATACAAAATAACTATAGTGTGTGTTTATCTGCTTCTTTCATTCTCAAATATGTCTAATTACATTTAAGTCTCATATGGGAGGTAATTCTTAACGGAAATACTCACGCTCAATGCAATGACAATATGTCGATATGTATAAACTTGTAAATTAGAAAGTACACCTCAATACTATAAAAGAAGTTTCATGTGAGTGTTTTTTAACCCTTCTGGAGGCAAGGGACGTCGGAGCTAGGATCCATATATAAGCTTGTATTAGAAAGTACACCTCAATATTATAAAAGAAATATCATGTGAATGTTTTTAACCGTTCTGGAGGCAGGGAAGGAAGATCCATATATAGGGCAGGGATGGGCCTTTCCCCTCCAAAAGATGTTGTTTTTAGTGTAATTAGTTCATGGAGCTAGTGCAACAAAAAATAAGGGCATGTTTGGCAGAGGCTTTTTAGAGGAGCTGTTAGCTTTTTGTTACAAAATAGTCTCTTATAAACTAAAGTAGCTTCGTTTGGATGCATTAACTACAAATTTTTATTTCAAACAAATAGCTCCAACATGAAAAGTCGATTAATGAAGCTTTTTAAATGTGTTGAATTAAAACTTTAAATTACCGATATACCCTTCAAACATTTATTTACTGTGATTTGTCCCTTTATGTTATTTTACATCTTATAATTATATTTAACAACTAATTTACCAAACATTTTATTGGAAAAAATACGATTTGTAGCTCATGTTATAATTTTCATAGCTTATAACCATATTTCTGTTAGTTTTGTCAAACATACCCTAAATTTTAATCATTTGCCCCCTTGAAACAAGTTATTGATACTTTGGCCTATCTAAAGAAAAGATTCAAGCTCCGTCCCTGTCTGGAAGGCTTGTTTGTAAATTTGAATGCGACAGTATATTGGAGTATCATACTAATTTTACTAGTGAAATAGTCCTTAACATTATGTAACGCTAGGGGTATTATTGATTAAGTAATCTTAAATTTTAAGTTATTATAACTACTATGTAGAAAATGTAGAGGGGTTGAATATATGCCCGTTTAAAAACTTAAATTTATCATATCAAATAACCGATTAAGTGTGATGTAATATGATATGTGACGATAATAAGTCTACAACTATAAAGATAGTAGAAAGCATAAAATAAAACATACAACCACAACACAAACATAAACACGATGCAAATGTAATCACAAAGCAATAAGTAAAAAGACAAAACGAAAAGTAAAAGAAAGAGCAAACCGGACATGATAATTTATAGTGGTTTGGTCACGAAGCTCCATCTTCGCCCTACTCCGCTCTCCGAGTTTCCAACTTGAGAGTTACTTCACTAAGTCAACAAGCTTCCTTCTCGGTTGAGAAAACCTTGCATCGTCGCTTACAAAGTTTACCGGTACAAAGCTAGATATCAAGTTCTTCTTCGGGTACAACCAAACCCGTTATGTTGTATCACCAAAACATAACAAACCTACTATCCTTGTATTTTGAGGCCTAAACACATTAAACCTATAATCCTTGTGTTTTAAGGCCTAAACACATAAACCAAATGTTGGGTCAATTCAAAGCCCAAAGTCTCTTAGTATAAATTTGAATGAAAAACAACCTAAGTGTATACGATATCTTATGTTATACCATCTCAGAGTTATCCTCAAGATGTTCCTCAGAGTCTGAAAAAGTAAGACTCATCATGATCTGAGGCGGGGCTTATAGAGTGAAGATAGGAATCAAGACTTGGATGACGGAGTCAGAGTGTGATGACAATAACACTATGACTCCCTGAAACTTCTTCTCAAACACTGATGTTGTAAGAAGACTTGGTGCCTCTGATGACCAACTAAGGCTCTGAAGTCTGGGTGGAAACTTTTGGAAGATAAGTGTAAAGCACTTATCAAAAATTAAGAAGTACTATAGTTGGTATAAAGTACAAATAGTTGTCAACACTGTTAAGCCGAAAGCATGGTTTGTAGACATACTATGAATAAAAGCTAAAGTACAAAGTGTACTTTAGCTAATCAAATTTTGACACATTTCTTTTACCTCATCGGTATCCACATTGCACCCGCCTATAAATAGATCATTGTAAAGAATGAAAAAGTGAGCTTTTGTATTAAAACATTGTAACACTTTCAAGAGCCACTTTTCCCTTCTCCAAAGTAGAACTAGGTCCTAGAGATTATCTCTATTGGTTAACATAGCTCTTACTTAAACACTTAACTTAGGGTTCGTCTTTAAGTTTAGTGAGAAGGTCACATACATACATTGTCATTCAATCTCAAGTATTGTTCTACAAACACTTGGGGTATAATTCTTTGTGAAATATCTAATAAGATTTAAACTTTGAAAGACTTGTGTCTTTACTTAAAATTATTTATCTTCATACAATATTTTCATTACATCGTTATTAAATGCACGGAACTTGGTTAGATTAACTTTTTAATTAAGCTAACATTGTAAAGGGAACAACACCAACTAACCTCTAGTTTGAAATATAATGGGTGATACAAGTGTTTTATGGTGGTGATACAATGTGTGATCCAAGACATGGTTTTCAAATGGATAAAAATGCCTAATCTAAACATCAAGAACTCTATGCTTGATGAGGTTGAACTTCTATTGATAAGAAGCCTTCAATGGATAAAAATAACAAGTGCTCCAAGCTTGTTGTGGTGGATTTTCATATGCAAGTATGATTGTGGTGGATGAAGGTGATGGGAGCTCTAGACTTGTTCTTGGTGGATCATGACATTATAGTTTGCTTTTAATAAATGAGAGTTACAAGCATTAGAGCGTGTTTTTAAGACTTGATAATGTGTTAAGGTACATTATAAAAGCTTGAAAAAATGTTTTCAAATAGTTAAGTATAATGCTATGCAATTTTCTTGCTTATAGATGAAGGTTTACAGAAGACCCACATTCCCCTGAAGAGAGGGTCGTCTAAGGGGGCGTCCCTTTAACAACAACTCTAAGTATGCACGTTTTTAATCAGTCAATCCTAATGTGTTTGGAATCTTACCTCCTTTATGATGCATAAAGGGTTGGGTTATTTTGACCCCCCCTATAATTTAAGATTGACCCCCCTATTTTTTTTTTTTTTTTTATTTTTTTTATTTTTTTATTTTTATAATTTTGTTTATATCAAAAAACTATAAACCCGAAAATGCGAACAATAAATATAAAGTTTAATAAGTCAAACGCTTAAAACTGCCGAATACGTAAACATAAACCGACAAAAAGCGTGTTGTCTTGAAAAAGTGGGGACAAGGAATATTTCCTATGATGTGACATCATAGGGGGGTTCCAATAGTACAACCCCTATGATGTGTTGTACCGAATCATCCTTTGAATTATAGTTTTGAAATCATCATTCTAGTCCATCTTAAATTTACAATGTGCTTCCTCTAACTAGTGTCTTTTTCCTCTTCAACAAACATTCATACGGACTTCCTCATCCTCTTTAAATCCTTTATAGCTTTCCATAAACTTCCTACATAGCTTTAACCGCTGGGACTATCCAATGTTATCTGAGATTTTTAGATTCAAATAATGTATCCAAGCACAACAATGAACTCTAGCAAATGTAAAAAAACTCTTGTCACCTGCACAAATGTTCTCATTTTGATTTTGTTCGCAACAGCATGTTGTTTTACCTCATAGCTGACATGATTGTTGTCCAGGACATGAATGTTGTCATTTATTTTGAGCATGATGCTAAACATCTACAATTCCAAATTATAACTTTTGTCCAAAGTTGTTTTGGACCATGTGGCTTCTTTAACCGGACATACGATAGTTTCATCCTATAATTTATTAAGCCAGAAACCAAGGTTCTTCATTCTTCTGTTATACTCAGAACAACTATTCCCAGCTTGCGTACGCGCTACTCGAGTTGTCAAATGGAGTAAAATGCTCCCGTATTTTCTCGCGCCTAAAAATCACAATTCTACTTAGCTTCTTGATAAAGTGAAAAATGAAATTATAGAAACATGCTAAAATAAATAAATATTTAGATTACTAGGTTAACCAGGAATATCTTCAGGACTCCACATTTTTAGGCTCGAACAGTTGGCTGTTAAATGTTCCAATAAACCGACGTCAGACGGACTAAATACTACTCCATCTGGGATCCCAAAGTGCCCGACCACTTCATGTAGAAACATAAAAAAGAGTTAGAATTTTACGAGTAAAATGTATTACATACCGAAAACCAATATATTGATGTATATGTCATCTTTTCCAAAAGTAACCATCTTCTCCTCAAGTTGACTCAGATCCTCAACTCCTCGTTCAACACTTTGTACGCAAACCTGACGAAAATCAGTGGCACGACCCAACAAACATGTTACCGGAGACATTGATCATTTTCTATTTGGAATACGCACAATATGTAAAACGGAAACACAAACATTGAGATAAGGAGGATGGGAGAAATCAATATAGGGAAGTTCTCTAGAACGCGTGAAAGGTGAATTTTCGTCACAAAAATTATCAGATAACGGTTTACTCGTCATATAACATCTCCTTTAAAGCATCATTGAGAATTTATGTATCAATTTCTTCCGTTATCCTTACTTCAACATTACTATGACCATCTTACGTATCACGGATAGTCTAAATAGCAAAATGAACAACGCATCAATAACTCGAGATGGAAAAATTATGATTTGACTCAGATATCATATTGCCAACAAAACATAGGTTCAGTTATGTCGCACCAGTTGCTGTTGCAGCAAAAGTACGACTTGATGCTCAACACAATCATCATAGCCAAACAAATATCATCTAAATTATATACATGAAAACAACACACGACACATATGTGAAACTGCATTCCCCTAAAGTAATGCTTACTGATTTAAATTACTGGTGATGACGTTAAGGTAAGACTACCAATAAGTTGGATTGAAACATGAGAGCAAAATATGCGCAAAAAAGAACTATCTTTTATTTCAACATAAACAACACTTATATTTTAGACTATAATCATGATAATCTTAAATGCAAGGAAATACTAATCTTCCATGAAAGCAATAAATAGCATACCTTGTATTACAGATAGTATAAATAGAAAAATGAACAATGGCTCAGTAACTGGAGTCAGAATAATTATGATTTGGCTTAAATATTGTATTGCCAACAAAACACAGGTGTAGTTATGTCGCACCAGTTACTACTACGGCAAAAGCATGACGTGATGCTCAAAAAAATCACCATAGCCAATCAAATATCATCTAAATTATATACACGAAAACAACACACGAAGTGTATAGAGTAATGCTTATTAATCTAAATTACTAGTGATGGCGTTTAGATAAGACTACCAATAAGTTAACGTAAAACATTAGAGCAAAATATGCGCAAAAAGAACTATTTTTTTGTTTTAACATAAACAACACCAATATTTCAGACTATAATCATGATAATCTTAAACACAAGAAAATATGAATCTTCCACGAAAGAAATAAATAGCATACCTCCAAAAATCCGTTTAGTCAGAGCAACCAACCACTCTTAGTGAATGTGAGGGAAGTCAGGTACCGTAATGACATATACCTTCTCGTACAATTGCCATTTTCCCACCTAAAATGGCGTAGCCCACACAGATGTTTGGGTGGGTCCCGAACCTGACCAATCAACTTGGCCATGCTTCGTAAGGTCCTCCTCCACCAAGCATAATACATAAACTTCATATCGATTTCTTCCATCCTTCGCATCCCAACATTAGCCTGCTTTGTTGACATTTCCTGGGTAGCCGAAGAAAACAATCATTCACAAATTGTACAAAGAATATTAATCTATGTGCTTAGATACTTTACTAGGCACAAAACACGCTTGCATTTTATGGAGGACAATCAAGTATGCGGGAAATCGAAGCACCCCCACACTAATATTTGATATTGTAAAGTGTCAATGTGAACAATTAAATCTACATCTTTGTTGCAGCCAATATGTATAGTAAAAACTTTTGGTTTTGTGGTGCATAGAGAACCCACAATAACAACATAAATGGCCACCTGAAAACATAAATTCTCATATAAAAATAAATTGTCAATGATACTTTGAACTCTAAGCACACTTGAAAAGTTACTTTGAAGGATGCAAAGGGAAAAAAATTGATAAAATTAGTATATTGTCTTCGCAAACTCGCTTTATATAGTGCCACATTATGTCTATTATGATATCACATGTGTGGAAAACTAGAAGGGGGTTGAATAGTTTTACCAATTTAAAAACTTCCTTTTAAATATTTAAATTGACTTATGTCAATCTATTTGGTTGTTTATGTTGGACGTTGATAGATAGATATATAAACGTGTAATGAAAGATAAAGAGTAAGAAGCACATCACCACGACACAAGTATTTATAGTGGTTCGCTACAAGGACGCCTTTCCCTACTCCACTCCCGAGTCACCTACTCGAGAGTTCGTAGCACTACACCAACTCCTTATGGCGGAGAAGCCTTCAAACGCCGCTTAACCTTTTTCCGGTAAAAGCTAAATACCGAGTTCCTTCACACCAAGGTGAACCACACCTAACACAACGTCGCCTACCCTTTATACGGTGCTAGGATAATCACCGAGTTCTTTCACACCAAGGAGAACTAATCATATCACAACATCGCCTACCCTTTATTAGGTACTAGGCTAAGCACCTAGTACATTACTATGGAGGAACTACTACCCTTCACAACACAACATCTAATATCAAGGAGATCCACTCCTTGTTACAACACCATCAAGGATATCACCATCCTTGGAAGTAAACAAATACTTATATGTATAACGATGTACCTCATCGATTATACGACATAGTCATTCTTCCCAAATGCTACTTGATTTAATTCTTCAGCATCCTTCACTAATGCCTTTGACACAACGCTTGGCACCCTTTACTAATGCCTTCGTCTTGACACCTTTAGCATTCTTAACTAATGCTTTGACACGGACGATAAGCACCTTTCACTAATGCTTTCATCTTGACACTTTCGGCATCCTTCACTAATGCCTTCAACCCAACATCTATGGAGAAAGAAAGAACTATCAACAAGAGAACCTTAGTTGTCTTGATGATGACGAATCATGACAACTCATGGACTTGAGCTTGCTCGTCTTCAAGAAGTGGTGATCTCGCCTTTAAGAGGAACTTAGAAGATCATACAAAAACAAAAGACAAACTACATAGATCACTTGGATATGAGGTTAGAGGGTTATAATACTTGGGGAAGTATGTGTGTAAAGTGGTGAGTAGAGAGGAAGAAATGGTTCTGTATTTATAGAGGAAATTTCATCTCGGATCCCCGGATCCTGAGGATCCCTTCCACAAGGGATCCGCCTAGCACAAAGCCACGGATCCGTGGGACGCTTCTCTTTGCCCATGGGTATTTTTGGTTATGGGTCATGGGTCATGGGTTATTGGTTGATCCATGGTTTTCTTTCTAGATACAATGTATCTCAAGGATACAATGAACTTGGTTAAGTAGTATATATAAAACCATGGGTTATGGGTCAATACCATTTGCTAGTGTTTACCCATTTAGTATATACTTGTTTTTACCCATTTTAGTATATACTTGTTTTTCCCCATTTTAGTATACTTAGTTTAAGTATTTGCTAACCCAATATGTAAACACTAGTTGTTGTACATATGTATCTAAATCATAAAATCACTTATACTTGTTTTAGTGTTTTATGTGAAAACGAAATTTTCATCACTCTCTAATGATGAAAAGGAACTTAAACTATCGGTCTATTATGTGTTAGGAAACTATTGACTCAAACTATTTACAACAAAGGTTTCGTTTGTTTTCTTCAATGTGCGTGTTTAATTTATCAAGAAGAAGTTACATAAGATTGAGGAGCTTTTCACGCATAAATTCTTCTTGAAAGGATTTAACCACTACTTCACACACGGATCCTACCGAGCTAATCGGGAGTACTAGTTTCTTTCGTTTTTAATTACCTTCCATTATCATAACTTTGATACTTTCGGGGAACATTGGGGACAATGTTCAGTTTAAGTGTAGGGAGGGAAAATAAAACGGGAACTTTGAAACTATGCTTATCCTTGACTATTTGCTTTGTCCAATTGCATTTGCGTAATAAACCATGAGAAATGTCGGTTAGGGTAATTTTGGCACCAAATTTAAAATTTTTCATGACATATAAGAGTGGGCCATTAGTCTTAACAAAAGCGTCTCACGGATAGGAAGTTGCATGACTAGCACAAAAACCCTTTACCACCCAAATTCCACCCAAAATGTGAGGATCGCCCTTAGATTAGTAGGAATTAAAGCATTCATCTTTAATGCTTAGAGTGAGAACCGGTAGTATATTAGATTCTAGAACTTGTTTTGTGATGCATTCCGAGATCGCATAAGTGAGGCTACACTTGTGTAGTTAGGAATAACTAAATGATAAGAGGCATTAGGATAAACCCTTGTTTGATACATAATATAATTACTTCTTCCACATTGGTTGAGTAATTCCCCACACCCTTTGCGTTGTACTCATCTTTAGTACACGATACCCTAGTTAACCCCTCGAGCCTATCCTTTTCGCGGTTCTCGTGATATTTCGGTTTTCCGAATATCAATGAAAACATTGTTTACACCCCACCCCAAATATACACCCAAATCGCCTTTAGCCTACCCCTTATGCACTCACTTTAGTGCAATTATTATTATCTCCCAAACCCTTAGTTCAATTATCTAGTCGCTTGCATAAGTTGCTAAGTCGAGTCATATCCTTTGTATCTGATTTTGGGATGATTGGGATTCATGGGAAAAGTTAAAGTTTATGAAATGACGGGAAGGGCGTTAAATTCAAATTCCCTTTGTTTGCGTAATAATGTACCCCAAGTGTTTTGATCTTTTCAATTGGTCAAATTAGTATTAGAGTAATAAAACTCAAGTGTAGGGATATGCTTATAAATCCTAGTATTTTGATGTTATCTTAGAGGATGGTAGAGTAAAAGTGTAAAAAAAAAAAAAAAAAAAAAAATCGAAAAAAAATAGAAAAGAAAAGAAAAAAATAGAGTGATTAAAAAAAAAAAAAAAAAAAAAAAACGGCTACCATCCTACATCTATCTTTTAATTTATGTTTGTTTATTTAGGTTATCTAGAGTTTAGAGTGTCGAGTCTTGGCTTAGCAACGCCATTCTTCATATGCATTTAACATAAAGATTTTGACTTACCACCACTAAATAGCCTATCCCACCAAACCCTTATTTCCCTACCGTAAGCCTAACATTACAACCCTTTAAAGACCTCTTTGATAGTCTTTCCTAGGTGCTTACGCATAAGCGATGGAGGTTTGATCTATTCTCAAGCCTATGGTAATCTATGTACTAGGACCGGTTAATGAGTGTTTATCTTCCATTTCCTATATTGTTATATTTCATTTATACACCAGAGAGATGTGAGTATCCAAACACCCCATGTGAGGTGCTAGTATGTAATTTCCGTGCTTGTTATGACTTTTGGGGCTTATATGTGTTGTGGACCGCTTTGAATTAATCTTGAATGACCCTTAACTTACAAATCAATTGGCTAAAGCACATTTGCTTGAGGACAAGCAAATAACAAGTGTAGGGATATTTGATAAGGTTTTAAAAGGTACCATTTGAGGGGTCGTTTAAGTCCTTATTTGATCACTTTTGTATCCGTTATTGCTTAATATCGTTCCTTTTCACTTTTTAGGTCTCGTGAAGGCAAAATCTTGGAATGGCACTTATTTGGACGAAAGGCGCGAATATATGAAGAAAATGGCCAAAGTCGAAATCATGACACTCACAATCAATGAATGTAGAAAGGCGGCGCGTCAGAGATATTTGCGGCGCCGTCGGAGAAAGTTGCTGACGGTCGAACTCAAAACTCATGTTTTCAGAGGCGGCGTCTAGTGTGAAAGAGTAGGCCGTCGCTACTCGCACGGCCTAGATGCGATCCGACGACGCCGAAGTCAAGAGGACGGCGTCACGGACATAAGGTGACGCCGTCGCAAGGTTAACGTGGCCAAGACGAAACCACAATGGCGGCGACACGGCAGGCGTCACTAAACATAAGGTGGCGCCGTCGCAATTGTAATCTTATATATAGAATCCGAATTTTTGGTCTTTTGGGTGGAGAGTCTTTGGAGTAAAACCTAAAACCGAACCTAAGGTGTCTTGTACAGTATTTTAGGGTTATCAATAGGAGATAATTAAGAGTAATACAAACTAAGTAAACACATCTTTAAACTATCATCGAGCACACATTAATTAGACATAGACTCCCACAACCTTAGTTTAGATAATTAGATAATAGTAGAGTAATAGAAATACCAACCCCAAATTGATTCGTACCTTTCCATTTTCATAAAATATAAAAGATAAAAATAATCTTCCTCAAAATAGCGTATAACTCCCTTATTCCTATTTTTAAGACAAATTAAACGCCTAGGGTGTTATAAAATTCAAGAAAAGGAAGTTCCTTTTAAAATTATCACTCAAACTATTTGCGTATTCTACTTTTACGTTTGTTATCGACAAAACATTAGAAGATCGTAAAATATAAATAAACGTTTTTACGTTGATGACAAAATATAAAATTATTTTAAGAAAAACTAAAATTCGTAGCAAATTTGAATTAGTAGTTTTTACTTTTTTCTCCCCCTTTTTGTCGAAACAAAAAGTGTTACAAGAAACTAACACAATTTAAAAAAAAAATATGTAAAAATGTACAGAGAGCAAGTGACGGAAATGGTACTCGTCTTAACTCCCCCTTGATGAGTCCATCCCTTTGAGAGAGTGTCAAGGACATGACTTAAAATAAACTAATTGTGTTTGCAAATATGTTTGCAAATGGTTCGTCTAAGTGACGAAAACGTGCTCCCCCTTGAAGATTGCAAAAGTTTCAATAGGGTGTCATGAAGTATAATCCAAAATCGGATTAAGTTGCAAATGTTTTTGCAATATCGTTTGACACAAAGCTCCCCTAGCTTTATGGTGTCAAAATCTTCATATGTATTTTGAAAATCTACAAATTAAAGGTTAGAAAACAAGAGTATAGTGCATAATTTCCTGCAAATAAAACTCAAGTTAGTAGAAATTTGTGCTTCTGTACCAAGGATCCCACGGTTCCCTTCTTGGAGGGATCCGTCTATGCATTTTGGAGGGATCCGGCTGTCTGTTGACAGTTTCTTCAGGAATGAGAGTGTTTCAATCAATGCTAATGAAGATGTGAAGTAGTATATGATATAGCAAGCACAAAACACAAAGCACATAACAATTATGGCATATAGATATTCATTAAATAAAAACAAGAGACGATCAACCAAATCTCTAAAACTAAGAGAATGAACTAGCCATACAAGTGCTACTAATGCTAATGAGTTACCCAAACTCTAGATTCAACTAAAAGCTTAATGATGATCAAGGATGAGATAGGTTTCCTAAACATTCTAAGTTTGAGCTTGTGACTTATGATGCTCATTGTAGTTTAGGCTTGTTGACCGATTCGAAACATTCGAGGTGGTGATAAAACATGAAACAGTGTTCTTCACGTAGTTCATGTATCAACCTTTCAACATGTTTACAATGATAGCAATCCTTGTCGTGGTTTTGAATTTCTTGAAGTGGAAGTTCAAATGAAGTCGGTTGAGGATCTTCAAATGAAGAAGGAATTGGTGGAGGCTCATTAAGTGATGGCTCTACAATGTTTGAGGGTGGAGGTAACGAAGCATCAACTTCCATGTGGTCGGGTGGTTGTCTTTGATGTCTTCTCATAATCCAAAATGGACTATTGGGCGGAATGAGAGAGTTTGACATTGGATCAAGTGTTGATTGAATATTTTGATTTTGTTGCCCAACCTTTTCAAGTGAGTTTGTTGGTAGTGGTGGAAGGTGAGATGGCCAAGGAGGTAAGTCTTCTACATTGTGAGAATGTGGAGATGATTGTGAGGTGGCTCTAGGCACCAATGATGTTGGTTGAGTTGTGGAGGGTATGTTTGGTTTGGTAGAGTTTGGTGATGAAGTCCTAGTGGGAACAATTTTCTTGGGGATTAGTTTGATTGGTTTCCTTGGTGTAGGAGAGATCCTAGCATTAGTGGACTTAACCGGAGATGAGTCGGTTGAGGAAACTTCGTGTATGATCCTAGCAAGTCTTTTGGGTGGTTCCTGAGTGGATGAGTTAGCACTAGGAGCCTTTCTCATGATGAAATGACTAAGGGAGATGGTTGCAATTGCTGATAATTGTGTTTGTGTTTGATGACTAAAGTGTTCTTAGCAATATGGCTTATAAAGGGAAGAACTTGGCAAGTGCATTTAAGACTTAAGCCACTAATATCCTAAGAGATGTGATGATTAACATGCACAAGGTTGAATTTCAGAGTTTCACTGATCTAGGAACTCATTTAAGATGAGATGGAGTGTTTGAGTTAGGAAGATAAGTTGAAATGATTGTTTTAGCAAGGTTTGACATAAAGCGTCACCGGATCCCACAGTTCCCTCCTTGGAGGATCCGCTAGGCTAATCCTAGGGATCCGGCCTCAAGAATTATGACAGTTTGAAATGAGGTTTCTAGGAGCTAAAGCCTATCTCATTTTGAGTGTTTCAGTTCTCCTAAGTGTTTTAAGATGAGAAGGTACTTGAATGATCAAGGGTAATAAGTGTTATAGCAAATGATTGCTTTTTATGGAAAGAAGATGGGACTAGATGACTACCAATGGATGTTCAAGGATAACACTAAGGGTTTTAGTGGTGTCAAGTCATAATAAATGATCTTAGAGATCAGATTTTAGCTTGAGGTGAAATTTGAAAAATCCTTAAAAATTACAAGAATTGAAAAACTAATCTTTGACCCACTTTGAGATAAAGATGACTAGAAACAATTTCCTAAAATTGTTCACTATGTCCACTTAAGTGTTTAGAAAGATGAGAAACAATTTGTGCATATTGAAGCGGAAATATGGTGAGTTTTGATGCATTGACAAATCAAGAGGCATTTTGACTAAGATCTCAAGTAAGCCATAAGTGAGTCTAATCATTTCTCATCCTTGAAGTGGACTTAGTTGGGTTCTAATATCATGTGTTTAGCAAGATGTGATGTTATCTAGAGAGCTATCTTGATGTAAGGGATGCTGTATTGTTGATCTGATGTCACGGATCCCACGGTTCCCTCAAGGGAGGGATCAGTCTAGGCTAATCCTAGGGATCCGGCATCTGCAAATCAGAATCTTCACAAAATTGATGTGCAGATTTTGCTCACTAATAAAACGTTAAGCTAAGCAATAAAAACAAGCATGTCATCACAAAGCACCATTTATAAAAGCATGATAAATTTATAATATCCAAATTACCACAAACCAATAATGCAAAAGCGTAATCATTCATACATAAAATAAGAGAAAATAAGCATATTCCTATTGTCTCTTTCGTCAATCCTTGATTTTCCTTTTTGACGGCTTAGTGAGGTTGTAAGCAAGGTTTTGAATCATGCCCCTCAATTGTTTGAACTCCGCGGTTTCGTTTGGAATGGTTGGAAGTTGATCATAGTAATCAAAGGGTTCCAATTTGATGTTGGCTATGGGGTCGACATTTTCTTCTTCTTCATTTTCTTCTTCTCCTTCCGAGGAGTCCGAGAGAGCTTTAGGTTTCTTTCCATTCACCTTGAAGCGTTTAGAGGGTATTTTGGTAAGAGGTACCATTACATGATCGGCAAGGAAATGATCATTGTTGATAAGAGATGGTTGCAATGCACTAACATACTTACAAAGTCGTGTTAGGAGCATACCATATGGAAGTACCATGTTGGAAGCTTTGAATACCCCAGCCATTCTCCTTACCATGTAATAGGCGAGATTAAATGGCTTTTGATGGATAAGACAATAGATCATTTGCACAAGACATGCGTTTGGATGATCTTTGTTTCCAACTAGGCTTATGACGTTTTCCCTAAGGATTTCTTCCCATTTTCTATACATGGGATGGATTTCGAAAAGTTCCATTTGAAAAGGATTACGGTGAATAAGTTTCTTGTTTCGGTCGAAACGGGATTGGTCGGCTCTTATTTTGAAAATAGTGTCTCGGATGGTTTCGGGTTCATCAAGAGGGTATGGTTGCCCAATCTTGAGAGTACATACAAATTCCTTCACACGGAATGCGAAGAATTTGAGCAAAGGTGTTGAGAGGAAGAGTAAAGTTTCGTGTATTGATGATGAAAGCGATTGAAATGTTATCATCGACGTTTCGAATGATCCTAATGCTTCTATAAAACTCAAAGATGAAGACCGGACAAATTTGTTCATCAATGTCAAGAAGACAATCAAAATTGATTGCCGAGGAGACTTGGCGAATGTCGGTATCCTCAAGGAAACATTCCTTGATTACACGACCTTCGTGGATAAGTCATTTTTCGAGCTTTTTGAAGACCTTGCGGTCGGTTTTTGAGAATTCCTCATTTCGATAATAATGAGTAAGGTAATGGACGGTATCATGATGATCTTGTTGAGTGGCTTTAGGCATGGTTGGTCCTAAAAACACAAAATTTTCAATTAGGTAAGATTAGTTGAGGTGGGTTTATGGTTTTGATTTGTATTAACAATGTTGTGAACACAATGTGAATTTAGTTATGTTAAAAGCCCCTTTTCATGATTAATTTTGAAAAACCCTAATTAAACTAATTGATTAGAGATTTGTGAAACCATAAACCCTAGAATGAGGATGATGAAAATTAGAACAAGTTAATGTAATTACTTACAATGGTGTTCTAGGAAGGAATACTTGAGAGTATGGAATCCAATGATGATGAAATCAGTGGTTTGGACGTTTTTGTGTTATGTGAGTAGAGGGAAAAAATCAGTGGTGATTTTTGAAAGCGTATAGCTGAGTTCTGTTCCACGGTTCCCCCGGATCCCTTGTATTTGGGATCCGGCTAGTACAACTAGAGGATCCGCCATCGTGGATGTAAAAGGGTTGTTTGGCATTATTTGTGTAGTAGGCTTATAAACCAGCTTACTAAAAAATAGTTTGGAGGTATTAGATGAAGATTGTTTTTGGATGACGGGTTTTGATGAATCACATATCGAGGGTTCATATGTGACGACGGCGTTAGTTTGACGAATCAAAAGAAATACTATTCCCGATGATGAATAAGAAAAGTGACGAAAGAGACTTCTAACGATGCTAGTAATTATTAAACAAAGAGAACTATGAAATAAATTAAACTCATGTAACCTATCTAATGAAACGTAAGACATATCTCTATGCTTCTTCGTTTGGCATAATACCAAAAATACTTCATGAGCTTTTAAAGTAATCCTTTGTACTTGGTGTACGTAAGTTGTGATTACTTTTTAGATCCTTCCTTGAATGTTGACTTCATTATTCTTTGAATAAAGATGAAGATTTTTGGAGAGATTCTAGCATGAAGATTTCTTGAAAACAAAATTGTTAGAATGATTTATCAATGTCCAACAAAATGATTTAAGAGAAAATATGACCTTAAAAAAATTCTTCTTTGTAGTTTTCAAACATACACGGATCGTATCAAGTCTTTAACGTACAACATACTTTAAGAAACTTGGTAACGAAGCTCTGATGCCAATTGTGGAAAATTAGAAGAGGGGGTTGAATAGTTTTACAAATTTAAAAACTTCCTTTTAAATATTTAGATTGACTTATGTCAATCTATTTGGTTGTTTATGTTGGACGTTGATAGATAGATATATAAACGTGTAATGAAAGATAAAGAGTAAGAAGCACATCACCACGACACAAGTATTTATAGTGGTTCGGCTACAAGGACACCTTCCTTGCCCTACTCCACTCCCCGAGTCACCTACTCGAGAGTTCGTAAGCACTACACCAACTCCTTATGGCGGAAAAGCCTTCACAACGTCGCTTAACCTTTTTTCGGTACAAAGCTAAATACCGAGTTCCTTCACACCAAGGCGAACCACACCTAACACAACATCACCTACCCTTTATATGGTGCTAGGCTAATCACCGAGTTCTTTCACACCAAGGAGAACTAATCCTATCACAACGTCGCCTACCCTTTATTAAGTACTAGGCTAAGCACCTAGTTCCATTACTATGGAGAAACTACTACCCTTCACAACATGATAACGCTACACGCCGTTCGGGGTCAAGGAAACTTCCTTTTCTTCGAGCAAGTTTTATAACACCCTAGGCAGTGAACCTAATCGTTGTAGTGTAGTAATTAGGGTAAGCCACGGTATTGATATCGTTCTCTGGGGAATAGGAATGCTAGTGAGGAGTTACTACGCTAAGGTTGAGGTTGAAGAAGATTATTTTTGTATTTTTATATTTTATGAAATTGAAAGGTACGAATCTCGGTATTGGATTTGGGGGTTGGTATTTCTACCGATTACTCTACTATTATCTAATTATCTAAACTAAGGTTGTGGGAGTCTATGTCTAATTAATGTGTGCTCGTATGATAGTTTAAAGATGTGTTTACTTAGGTTTTACTACTCCTTAATTATCTCCTATTGATGGTTGAGTTGTCACGTCCTTATTCTTAGTTGCGTTGTGTGTCTAAAGTTGTAGGTATGCGTTTCTCCCTAACTCTTTGAACTTACCAAAGGGTCTCGTCTACAAAACCCACTAGGGATGATAAACTCTTACTCTAAGGCACTCTTTGGATGGTTTAGCCTACAACTACTCAGGTAATCATATTCTAAGGTTCACAAAGATGAATCAAGCATTAACTACACAACGAATGACCTATCGCATTACTAGATCATTAGTCAACTAAGATAAGAAACAACCAATCAATATTCAATAATTAAGTTTCATATTCCTAAGCAAACACACAAATAAATTAGCCGGACATGGAGAACATGCAAGCATACACACAAATAATCAAAGACATAATTGAATTGATGAAGTAAATACTTATCTTGATGTAAAATAGGGTTTAGAACCCTAAAATATTGTACAAGATACCCTTGGTTCGGTTTTAGGTTTTACCCAAAAGACTCTCTTAAAACCGAAAAATTCGGATTCTATATATAAGATTACATATGCGACGGCGCCACCTTATGTTTCGTGACGCCGCCGTGTCGCCGTCATTAGGGTTTCGCCTTGGCCACGTTAACCTTGCGACGGCCACCTTATGCCCGTGACGCCGTCTTCTTCTTCTCGACGCCGTCTGGTCACATCTAGGCCGCCCGAGTTGCGACGGTCTACTCCTTTAAAGCCCGACGCCGCCTCTTGAAAATACGAGTTTTGTCTTCGACCGTCACAAAATCCCACGACGGCGTCATAGCTAAGCGAAGGACGCCGTCGCCTTCTATTTTCAAGCAGCTTTGAGTGTCTCGATTCGACTTTGGCCATTTTCTTCAGATATTCGCGCCTTTTCGTCCAAATAAGTGCCATTCCAAAGATTTTGCCTTCAAGAGACCTAAAAGTGAAAAGGAACGATATTAAGCAATAACGGATACAAAAGTGATCAAATAAGGGCTAAAACGACCCTCAAAATGGTACTTTTAAAACCTTATCAAATATCCCTACACTTGTTATTTGCTTGTCCTCAAGCAAATGTGCTTTTAGCCAATTAATTTATAAGTTAGGGGTCATGAAGCATTGATTCAAAACGGTCCACAACACATATAAGCCCCAAGAAAGTCATAACAAGCACGGAATTACATACTAGCACCTCACATGGGGTGTTTGGATACTCACATCTCTCTCGGTGTATATATGAAATATAACAAATAGGAAATGGAAGATAAACACTCATTAACCGGTCCTAGTACATAGATTACCATAGGCTTGAGAATAGATCAAACCTCCATCGCTTTGGCGTAAGCACCTAGGAAAGACTATCAAAGAGGTCTTTAAAGGGTTGTAATGTTAGGCTTACGGTAGGAAACAAAGGGTTTGGTGGGATAGGCTATTTAGTGGTGGCAAGTCAAAATCTCAATGTTACATGCATACGAAGAATGGCGTTGCTAAGCCAAGACTCGACACTCTAAAACTCTAGGTAACGGAAATAAACAAACATAAATTTAAAAGATAGATGTAGGATGGTAGCCGTTTTTTTTTTTTTTTTTACACTATATTTTTTTTTTTTTTTTTTTTTTTTTTTTTTTTTTTTTTTTTTTTCATACACTTTTACTCTACCATCCTCTACGGTAACATCAAAATGATAGGGATTTATAGCACATCCCTACACTTGAGTTTTTATTACTCTAACACTAATTTGACCCGAATTGAAAAGATCAAAACACTTGGGGTACATTATTATGCAAACAAAGGAATTTGAATTTAACATTCCTTCCGTCATTTCATAAACTTTAACTTTTCCCATGAATCCCAATCGTCCCAAAATCAGATACAAAGGATATGACTCGACTTAGCAACTCATGCAAGCAACTAGATAATTGAACTAAGGGTTTAGGGTGATAACAAACATTTGCACTAAAAGTGAGTGCATAAGGGTAGGCTAAGGCGATTTGGGTGTATATTTGGGGTGGGGTGTAAACAATGCTCTTCATTGATATTCCGAAAACCGAAACATCACGAGAACCGCGAAAAGGATAGGCTCGAGGGGTTAACTAGGGTATCGTGTACTAAAGATGAGTACAACGCAGGGTGTGGGGAATTACTCAACCGATGTGGAAGAAGTAATTATATTACGGGTATCAAACAAGGGTTATCCTAATGCCTCTTATCATTTAGTTATTCCTAACTACACAAGTGTAGCCTCACTTGCGATCTCGAATGCATCACAAAACAAGTTCTAGAATCTAATATACTACCGGTTCACACTCTAAGCATTGAAGATGAATGCTTTAATTCCTACTAATCTAAGGGCGATCCTCACATTTTGGGTGGAATTTGGGTGGTAAAGGGTTTTTGTGCTAGTCATGCAACTTCCTATCCGTGAGACGCTTTTGTTAAGACTAATGGCCCACTCCTATATGTCATGAAAAATTTTAAATTTGGTGCCAAAATTACCCTAACCGACATTTTCTCATGGTTTATTACACAAATGCACTTGGACAAAGCAAATAATCAAGGATAAGCATAGTTTCAAAGTTCCCGTTTTATTTTCCCTCCCTACACTTAAACTGAACATTGTCCCCAATGTTCCCGAAGTATCAAAGTTATGATAATGGAAGGTAATTAAAACGAAGAAACTAATACTCCCCGATTAGCTCGGTAGGATCCGTGTAAAGTGGTGGTTAAATCCTTTCCAAGAAGAATTATTGCGTGAAAAGCTCCTTCCAATCTTATGTAACTTCTTCTTGACAAACTAAACTCGCACACTTGAAGAAAACAAACGAAACCTTCGCGTAAAATCGGCGGTAATAATATATATAAGACTCGATTTAAACTAGGATATAATGCTTGTGGAATGGATGTTTACATAATTTCTAAGAAAATTAAGACCGAAAATTCCAAAATTTATAAGTAGCTCGAAAACGAGAAAAAGTAATCGATGTTTTACTCCTTCCCGACGCCGTCAGTTGCAATCTCGACGCCAAAGTTATCCCGACAAAAACCGGTCTGCGATTTTTCGAAAAAATTCGAAAATTTACATCTTTAGAATCGGAAAATTTCGCAAAAACATCCATTATGACTCGATACAAGCATTTGACTCGAACAAACAAACATATATATCTTTTAGTTAATTGTTATTCTCATGTTTACGTTTCTTTTGAAAACGTGTGTAATCCTCCCTACACTTATCCCTTATGTAAAATACCTTTATATGCAATTAAGACGAGGTTAAAACAAAATAAAGCATTTTACAAATTTAAACATGAGGATAAACAATTAATAAAAGACATATGACACTAACAAGCAAACAATTAAGCATGGGTTGCCTCCCACGAAGCGCTTTTCTTTATTTAAGAGTCTTGTAGCTAGACTCGTAGTCGTGCTCCTACGTACCGATATAAGTAAGTCTATCCTCAACAATGTCGTAAGGATCAAACTTATCATTCAAGTTCCTAGTAGTACGTTCGGTTAAATATGTCTTTTCAAACTTTTCACCATCGGGATCATAGATTTGTATCCTAATGTGCCATTCTCCATTACCATCACTAGGCGGTCTATCCCAATCCCATTTGTGTTCAGATTTCTCAACTTTCCACTTATTCATGACAAGGTTAACGGGCAAGCTTCCTAGGAACTCGGTCATCTTCCTAAATACTAAGGCGTCCTCGAACGGGTTCACTTCCATGTCCCTAGCCATTTCTTTTTCTTGGAAAGTTGCTTTACTAGTGAAGGCTTTATCTAGGTAAAAAGGTCTTTGGGGGCCTATGATGTTCTTATCAATCCAAGGTCCATATCTAGAAGGCTCTCTATCCAACCTAATCTCTTGTGGGATTTCCTCATCCTTGTAGTACGATGTTTTTGACATCGTGAACCGATCTAGCACTCCCTCTCCTACCACTATTTTGGACATCTTACAATCGATGATGGCACTAGCGGTAGCTAAAAATCCTCTTCCAACTAGTAATGGGCATGTCGGGTCCTTATTCATGTCTAGCACATGAAAGTCGGCCAAAAGAGTCAACTCTCCCACGTGTACTACCATGTCCTTTATTATTCCTACCGGACGTGCCACACTACCGTCCGCTAGACCTAAGATGGTTTCGTTGGTTCTATTTTACCTAAGTTAAGGCTTCTATGGAGGACAACGGAACAAGATTGATGCATGATCCTAAGTCGGCTAGAGCGCCGAGTGGTTTGGAAGTTCCAAGCCTACACGGAAGAGTGAATAGCCCGGATCGCCTAACTTAGGTAAGTTGTTTCGCACAAAAGCGGACCCATGTTTTCCAAGCCTAAGTTCTAACTCATATTTTTCTTTCAAAGCATTATAATAAGGTGCATGAGCTAAGACTTCAAGAATCGGTTTTTCTTGATGGAGTTCCTTGTACTCCTCCTCTAAACTAGGTTTGGATTCTTGGCTGACGGGTTTCTCAAGAGTAGGCTCTACCAATGGTGTCGGGCCTTGGTACCTCTTGGATGGCTTGGAACCCTTTTTGATAGCATTTACCGAGTGAACCGTCGGGTGTGAGGGGCATGGACGTGCATTCTCCCATGGTGAACTAGAACATGAAGTCGACGCAATCGAATTCACTTTTGGGTTCTTTATGGTATCACTTGGGAGTGCTCCAACTTCCCGTTCATTGAAGGCTCTTAAGAGGGCATCAAGCTTGTTTGTCATCTCGCTTTGTTTTTGCTTAAAATCGGCTTCAAGCTTATTCAATCGAGTCTCTTGGGATGACAAAATCTAGATGCAATTGCCTCAAGATTAGTGGGGTTCCGGTATTAAAAGAATTGAACCTAGTGGGTGAACTAGATGAGCTTTGGGGTGTGCTTGAGTTTTGGTTCCACTTAAGGTTAGGGTGATTTCTCCATGAGGGTTGTACGAGTTTCCTAAGTTGTTTTGTTCGGGTTTGAAAGTGTACCACTTCTCCCGCTCCGTCGGTACGCACGGAGGCGTAGTCCGCAAAGCTTGTTCGGGAGCCTTGTGCAATCACGAGTGTCATGGGGACCACCGCATAACTCACAAGGTAGAGTGATTTGATTCACTTGTCGTGAGGACTTAGGATTTTGTAGGAACTCATGAGGAATTTAACTTGATCTTCAAGTTCGATCATCCTACGGTCGGAAGGTTGTGAGTCGATGGAAGGCAAGGAGATTGCCTTGACGGTTTTAGGTAGCTCACGGGGTCATCCCAACTTTCGTTGTCGAGAGGGCAAGGTCCTCTATTATACCCCATGATTCTTCCGCGGTGAGATCACTAAGTTTTCCACCGCCGCTTGGTCAATGGATCGCTTAGTGGGGAAGTTGACATGATCATAAAAGATTTGGACTTGGAGCCAAAGATCAATGCCGTGATGAGGACTTTATGAAGTAAGTCCTTGAATCGGGTCCATGCTTCAGAGAGATTCACCTTGACGTTGTTGGAACATCAAGATGTCATTCCTAAGCTTAGTGGTTCTCCCGTGGGAAAAATTGAGCAAGGAAGCGAGAGGTAAGATCATCCCAACTTGAGATGGAGCCGGCGGGAAGTCGCTCAAGCCAATTACTAGCTTGGTCCCGTAGAGAGAATTGGAAGAGACGCAGCGCGTGGTCTCCCGAGTAGTAGCATCAAGGTCGATGGAATCGACAATTTTGAGGAAATCCTCGATGTCGATTTGGATCTTCGAACGAAGTCCATGGAATGCACATCCGCTTTGCACCAACCGGATGGTGTCGGATCGCAGGCCGTAGTTTGGGCTTGGTCGGAAGCTCAATGGTGTTCCTATAGCCTAGGTGGCTTGGTCTTGAGTATTCACCAAGAGTACGGGCTCTTGGCGGGTCATTTGGTGGTGGGTTGATGAGTGGTGGTTGGTTATCATCCTCCATGATGAAAAGTGATGGGTATTACGAACAAAGGTCACAAAGAAGGGGATAGACTAAGAGAAAGCTAAAATGAGAAAAATTTACTTGATAGGAATCAAGCAAAGAACCTAAACGAGGTGGACTACTAACTAGCTATTCTATTCCAAGTGGCGCGCCAAAACTTGATAACGCCACACGCGTCGTCGGGGTCAAGGAAACTTCCTTTTCTTCGAGCAAGTTTTATAACACCCCAGGCAAATGAACCTAATCGTTGTAGTGTAGTAATTAGGGTAAGCCACGGTATTGATATCGTTCTCTAGGGAATAGGAATGCTAGTAAGGAGTTACTACGCTAAGGTTGAGGTTGAAGAAGATTATTTTTGTATTTTTATATTTTATGAAATTGAAAGGTACGAATCTCGGTATTGGATTGGGGGTTGGTATTTCACCGATTACTCTACTATTATCTAATTATCTAAACTAAGGTTGTGGGAGTCTATGTCTAATTAATGTGTGCTCGTATGATAGTTTAAAGATGTGTTTACTTAGGTTTTACTACTCCTTAATTATCTCCTATTGATGGTTGAGTTGTCACGTCCTTATTCTTAGTTGCGTTGTGTGTCTAAAGTTGTAGGGTATGCTTTCTCCCTAACTCTTTGAACTTACCAAAGGGTCTCGCCTACAAAACCCACTAGGATGATAAACTCTTACTCTAAGGCACTCTTTGGATGGTTTAGCCTACAACTACTCGTGTAATCATATTCTAAGGTTCACAAAGATGAATCAAGCATTAATACACAACGAATGACCTATCGCATTACTAGATCATTAGTCAACTAAGATAAGAAACAACCAATCAATATTCAATAATTAAGTTTCATATTCCTAAGCAAACACACAAATAAATTAGCCGGACATGGAGAACATGCAAGCATACACACAAATAATCAAAGACATAATTGAATTGATGAAGTAAATACTTATCTTGATGTAAAATAGGGTTTAGAACCCTAAAATATCGTATAAGATACCCTTGGTTCGGTTTTAGGTTTTACCCAAAAGACTCTCTTAAAACCGAAAAATTCGGATTCTATATATAAGATTACATATGCGACGACGCCACCTTATGTTTCGTGACGCCGTGTCGCCGTCATTAGGGTTTCGCCTTGGCCACGTTAACCTTGCGACGGCGCCACCTTATGCCCGTGACGCCGTCCTCTTCGCCTTCCGACGTCGTCGGGTCACATCTAGGCCGTCGAGTTGCGACGGTCTACTCCTTTAAAGCCCGACGCCGCCTCTTGAAAATACGAGTTTTGTCTTCCGACCGTCATTAAAATCCCACGACGGCGTCGCAGCTAGCAGATGACGCCGCGCTTCTATTTTCGAAGCGACTTTGAGTGTCTCGATTCGACTTTGGCCATTTTCTTCAAGAGATAAAAGTGAAAAGGCGCTTTTCGTCCAAATAAGTGCCATTCCTTTTAAAAGATTTTGCCTTCAAGAGACCTAAAAGTGAAAAGGAACGATATTAAGCAATAACGGATACAAAAGTGATCTAAATAAGGGCTAAAACGATTCCCTCAAAATGGTACCTTTTAAAACCTTATCAGGGACTCCTCTCTTTGCCCATGGGTATTTTTGGTTATGGGTCATGGGTTGATCCATGGTTTTCTTTCTAGATACAATGTATCTCAAGGATACAATGAACTTGGTTAAGTAGTATATATAAAACCATGGGTTATGGGTCAATACCATTTGCTAGTTTTACCCATTTAGTATATACTTGTTTTACCCATTTTAGTATATACTTGTTTTACCCATTTTAGTATACTTAGTTTAAGTATATGCTAACCCAATATGTAAACACTAGTTGTTGTACATATGTATCTAAATCATAAACTCACTTATACTTGTTTTAGTGTTTTATGTGAAAACGTAAGTGTGTTAGGAAAGTATTGACTCAAACTATTTGCGTATTCTATTTGTTTCGTTAAAATGATTTTACTTTTGTTATCGACAAAACATTAGAAGATCGTAAAATATAAATAAACGTTTTTACGGCTTATTTGTATTAACAACATGCATCACATAAATATTAACACATAATTTTCATCTTTCAAATAATCAACCATTATAATAAATACACACATTCCACATCATGTCTGACCACATGCTAGATGTAACACCCCCAAAAATGGTTTGCAGCGGAAGAAAAGGTTTTTGGGATGCTACTCAATTGGATCATAATGCAAAGAGAAAAATAAAGATTTTTCTTAAAAGATTTCATTTATTAAAGTAAAATAGAGTTTACAAAGGTTGAATTGTTGCGGAAAATGGCCCTTTAGTAAAATGTGGTCCCCATAAGTAAATCAAAGTCCTCTATGACCATGCCATGCCAATGCCCAAGCGCCTCCAGAGTTAGCTATCGCCTTTTCATCCTGAAAATACATGCTAAAAAGTCAACACAACGGTTGAGTGAATTCATAGGTTTAGTAATAAAGCCACGAGTCTTTTTGAGTAAATCAAATATGACACCATATTCCATTTTAACTTTTGAAATTTATTTTTCATATTTTGAGATGTGACACTTCAAAGACACATTTTCATCATCCAGTTGCTCAAGGTTTGGATTAAGAGTTTTGGTATGCAACTGGTTGATTTTATTTTGCAAAGCGAGTTCACGATTTTGTCAATCTTTTTGACACCATTGAAGACGACGTTTTGCATTTGAAAGCTCGTTTAATAATCGCTCATTTTGAACTTTTAAAGACTTGACTTGTGACACAGTATCCGTATTCTCAACAGAATCAACAGAGATATAATCAAATACATATGCAACAGAATGTAATAACACAACATTATTGATATCAGCACAGATAACATCTTCCAAGAGTCGATCAACATCTTTTCTTAACATTTTCTTTTTACGTTTGGTATTAGAAATCGATGTTTCTGTTTGCTCGAAAACTCTTTTCATAAGTCCAAGTTCCTTTGAAAATCTCTTTCCCAATATATTGCACACATTTTCAAATTCTGGACATGAGGTAAAATTCTTTTCTGAAAAATATCTCTTTGTTCTCTCGCATGAGGAGATTGGAAATGTTCAACTTTTATTTCAGAATTGATTTCTATTTCACGTTCCAAAAGTTTGATGTCCGATAGGAATGTTTCAAAATATTTGAGAATTTGACAACGTTCGGGTACAATTTTTACTTCACTGAGTGAAGGTACAGGACTATTAATTTGTGCAGAATTCGATCGAGGTCCATCATTAGAAGACTCAGAAATAGGCGTGATAACCCAAGGTGTGTTAGAACTATCCTGTTGTGCGATGAAGGTGATGGCTTTTGAATAGTTAAATGGTTTGTTATAAACAACATTTTCTAATTTTGATCGACTCTCGTCTTCTGCATCTAATTCTTCCATGCGATTATATTCAACAACACTCATAATAGAGTCATCAATTCTATGTTCTGCATTGTAGACTTGCGGATTTGGTTTGAATGCTCTATTAGAAAACTTTGGTTTGTAATCAGCAAGATTCGGTCCATATCCATTTGGATTTGGTTTAAAGGTAAACTTTTGAATAGTTGTGATTGACTCACCATGTTTATAAACAACATTTCGAAACTCTTTGATTTTGTTTTGTAAGTCGACAATTTCTTCAAGATAGTCATCTATTCATTTCTTTGAATGCTTTTTGTACTCACAGAACTGTTTTTTGACAAGTTAACAACTAGGCTTGGCTTTTTGAGTTTCCGAAGTGAGAGCATTAAGTTGTTGTTTATGATCATATTTCAGTTGTTCTATTTGAGACAAAAAATCATTCTTAGAAGCAACTAGATCACGTATCTGTTTTTCCAATGATTTTTCATTTTGGTAGGATTTAGCAAAAGCGAATTCAAAACCTTTTTCACTTTTTTCTTGTGTTTGAAAAATGTTGAGTTGAAACGTTAAGCATTCATTATCCTTAGTCAACAGTGCAATTTTATCTTTTAGTTTAGCATTAATATCAGTGCACTTTTCTAACTGAGTCTCAAAGAAGGTTATGAGCCTGGGATCTGGATTAGACAGAGATTCATTTTGTTCAATCGGAGTCTCCACACCGTTATCATGTTGATCCTCAAATGAAACCACGTGGTCAATTTGATTGTCGAAGGTAACCGTAAGGTTATCTTGATCATCGGATGTGACTACGGGATCCATTTGATTTTCATCGTGATGAGGTGTGGAAGGTTCATGTTGAACACTCTGAATATTGTCGGATGCAGATGCCGGTGGAGATATCAGATCAGTTATGAATATAGTTTGATCCGGTACCTAAGACAAGCCGTCAGTGTCATACACTTGGCCTGTGTCACTCATGTGGAGTTCGTGCATGTTAGCCATTAGCATCACTGCTGCATTAGCCTGCAAGTCCTCCATGTCATCATCAGAATCTGCATTTGCCATGAAGCTTTGTTCCTTGTTGGTAAGAGTTCCACCAGCTTCATCCTTAAGAGCCAAGAGTAAAGCCTCTTTGTGATAAGCGCTGCCTCTTGTCCTCGGCTTTGGGCATGCATTAGCCAAATGACCCTTCTCATTATAGTTGTAACAACGAAGACCATTAACCCCATTCTGAGCATTACCCTGTTCAACCATTTGAGCCCTTTGTTGTTGTGGAGCACCCATGTTATTCCTTCCCATTGGATTAAACCCTTGACCACCACCCATCTGACGAATATTACCATGATTATGAACTTCAACACGTCAATTGTGAAAAACAGCCTGATTCCTTGTGTTTGATGAGGTACGAATGCGATTGTTGGATTTGTTTGAGTATCGGCCGAAGGCTCTAGCAATCATCACAAACCCTTGTTGCAATGCATCGAAAGCTTCTGTATCCTCATTAGATTCACTGTAAAGTGCTTGATCATTGTTGTTGTTGTATGGAACCAATTGAGTTTCTTGAGCCTTGTGCTGTGACGGATCATATGGTGTAATTGTTGCAGTTGGTTGTGGAGGATTTGTGAAGGTATTAGGCAATTTCGGGTATTGAGGATAACATGTTTGAGCCCACAACGCTAGAGTTTGATTATCCGGAAGTGAAGGCGAAACAGGGAGTCCACGGATAACCCTTTCTTTGTCAACTTCCTTTTGGTGGGGCTTCAAATAGTCGTACAACAATCCGTATGTAGCATGATGACGGATGAAAATGACATACTTTTCCCAATCAGGACCAAGACTACTCAGGAACTTAGTATTGACTGCAATTCTTGGCATAATGATGTTATGTTTTTCCAAGTCATTGATGATGTTTGAGAATCAATGATGATATGACTCTAATGTCTCCCCTGGTTCAATCATGAAGTGTTCATAAGCCAAGTAGATTTTAGATTCCATGTCTTCTTGATTGAGTTATGTG
Organism: Chrysanthemum lavandulifolium; assembly: GCA_022545495.1. Lineage (NCBI taxonomy): Eukaryota > Viridiplantae > Streptophyta > Magnoliopsida > Asterales > Asteraceae > Chrysanthemum > Chrysanthemum lavandulifolium. The sequence goes on from CM040239.1 coordinate 125,119,378, forward strand.
CCTTCCATGAGAAGATGAATATGCTCCACATTGCTTTGGCGGTCTTTTGAGCATCAACACTCAAGTATCGAGTTAGGTAATCCCAAAAGGATGTATTGCATTGCTAGTTCATCGGCTTCAAAGTGTAGAAGTTGATCGGTAGTAAGTTCGAAGAAGACCGACAACGTTGGTGACATCACCTCTTGGTGGATTAGCATTTGGATCTCCGGCATGAGTGATAGTAGGCATCTAAAATGGACCTTCGGGATGACCTTCTTTAAGAAATTTCCATGTGGCTTCTTTAGATCACGAGAACCTAAAGAACCTTATCACCCATTGATCATAGTTTCCGGAGTGAGCATTGGAGGTCTATCAAGTGATCCGACCTCATGAATGGATTGTTGGCTACTTAAAGCTTCACACATCTTTACAAACCAAGACGGTTCCTTCATAGTATTCCTGGATGGATGTTGATTTTGAAAGTTTGTATAGGGTTGTACTTGAAGACTAGGGGGTGGTTGAATCATTTGTCGTTGAATTGCTCTTGGAGGAAATTGTTGTTGATAAAATTGTTGTTGAGGATACACATGAGGGAAGTAGCTAGAGTATGGTGGTTGAGACATCTTGAAACTTGTGTTGAAAAATGGATCTTTGTAGTCGAATGAAACTTTGTTGATGAAGTATCCTTATGCGTAGAACATTAGCTTAGGCAAAAATACCTTATGCGTAAAAACACCAACTTACGCGTAAGAAAAGAGCTTACGCGTAGGATTAGCTTACACGTAGGGTTAAGGAAACCTTAGCTTATGCGTAATCCAAAAGCTTAGTAGTATAATGCTTATGCGTAAGACAAGGCTTAGGCGTAAGAAAATACTTAGGCGAAACCTTAGCTTATGTGGTTTTTGCGTAATCCAAAAGCTTAGTAGTATAATGCTTATGCGTAGGAATTGCCAAAATTAACCAAGCGATTTTTAAGCACCAAGATGTTTAGCGATTTTTATGATAAAAAGCTTCAATATCACCAAAATAACACAAAAGTGTGAAAAGAAAATACTTAGGCGTAAAGATTCTGCCAAAACTTAAACTTTGAAAATCCTTTTATTTATATAAACCCGACAAGAACCAAACATGTGTTCTATAAAATTATTAGACGTTATTATAATTAGAGTTTTCTTATAAAGTCAAACCGACTTCTAAACTATCCGGGATTATCTGCAAATATCTCGAAACTCTACCAATTACTTGCTTGTTACTTACTTGCTAATTGATCCTTACTTGTTTAATTTCTTTTATATGTCTTCTTACTTTGGCGTGAGTTCTTGAGTCGTGGTAAATATCTCTTGACTATTCCTTCAATGTATTGGGATATACATTATACTTTGGTGTGAGTTATGCTTGGCGTGAGTTACTTGTCGAGTCTTGTTTTCTTACCACCACACGAAACATTAATGATAAACTTTTTGAGATACGATACATTATACTTTTAAACAAACATTGATACGAGTATTCCACGAAAACTAAAACACTTATCTTTTGAAAATCTCTTTACTTTACGATACGTATTCTGAGATAAGCCGTACACTACTAGGTTGAGACGATGACGTGCCGTTGTACCCATACTCTTATATCGGTGTGCGATGCCACACTATAATACTACTTTGTTCCTTCTCTCGATGCTAGTTGTGATAGTTTTGATTCTTGCATTGCTTCGGACTAAGGTGAGTTCATAGCCCCACTTTTAATCTTTTAACTATTTTATAAACTCCTTGGGGTAGAATACATGCTACAACTACTTTTATGATCACAATTGCTTGAAAACTGTTTGCTGTTCTCCTGATATTATTATTGCCTAAGTTCTTATAGCTAATTTACTTACAAAGAAATAGCTGCTTTATCTTTGGGTAGAGGCACCCAACATACCTTTGGGTAGAGGCACCCAACACATCTTTGGGTAGAGGCACCCAACATAACTTTGGGTAGTGGCACCCAACATAATTTGGTTTCGTCATGAGCTTAGGGCAATAATATCAACTTTCTTTTATGTGCATATAACAACGTAGCCCATGGCTTCTTTTAAACTAAAATATCTTGTGATCAACAGCGTCAAAAGACCTTGATGATCATCTTGCATACACCAAAGATGTTTTACGAGATGGACTCACTGTTCAAAATCTAGATTTGTTACACAAAATCCATGATATAAAAGCAGAGTTGGTGAAACTTAAACAAGATAGGGATAGTAACAACGTAGTAAGCGCATTACAACCAGATTCAAAATGACTTAGAACTCTAATGACAAACCACAAGAAACTAATGTGCTTCCTCTACCGAAACATAATAGTTGCCTCTTTTCCCAACGCCCGCACTTCAACGCCTAGAGCAATACAAGGAAGAATAGGAAGTTACGACGTAAGAAAAGAATAATAAAGAATGCTGAAATAGAAGAACACCTTAAGACTTTGAATAAAACTCAAGTTGCACCCACTTTAGATATTGCGTCTGACAAATGTAATGGAAAAAGTGATGTAACAAATGATGAATCTTTAAGTACTTTAAATGTTATGTTTGAAGCTTCTTGTGTTGGTTGTCGTAAAAGCATGTTTTCTGGTTGTCATGATAAATGTGTTGCTAAGGCTATCTTGAATCGTAAGCGAAATAATAGAAAATGGAATACCTCTAGGCCCACTAATGCTTCTAAGTCTGTGCTAGGTAAACCACCCTCTAGTGTTCCGGCTACGCTTGTTAATGTACCCATAGATTCCCTTTCACCTCCTAGGAAGAACTTATCTGTTAGGAATTAGAAATTCCAGGTATTAAAGAGTCGGTCACCTCAAGTATATGTAATCGTTAGAAAGCTCGTAGTCGTAGTTATTTTTAAGTTAAGTAGTATTTAGTTTAGCAACACCGTGGAGGACTGACGGGTCTTTACCCACGTATGCCTGATCCACCCGATGTGTGGCGATTTATGTAAGACTATAAATACTCTCTACCTTCCAAGGTAGAGAGTTGGAGCTCATAATAATATCTTTCACTTTCTCTCACTAAGTTCCCTAAACCTCTAACTTTCTCTCTCTAGAATTCCATCTATATGCTACTTTGTGTTATGGTTTGATGTGTATGTGAAAAGTTATATCCAACAATTGGTATCAAGAGCCATGGTTTGATCATATCTTGCACATCTTTGGATTTCTAGTGGTTTTTAGGTGGTTTTTGAGTTTGAAAAAGTTTAGTGGTTTTTGCATCATTTGGTTGATTTCTTGGGTTAAAGTTTGGATTTTGTTAGTACTTTTATGTTTAGAATCATCACAAGTGTTTAGGTTTTCATTTGGTAAGCTTGAATCATCTTGGTTGGATTGTTTTGGATTGAAAAGTGATGTTTATGTGGTTTTTTCTAGCTAGCGAGTTAACTCACGGATTACATTCTTCATAGCGACTTGCTTTACAAATTTGTAGCGAAGTTACGCTTTAGACCCAGCGACTTAGATCTAGCGGTTCTGAGACAAGTAGTGGACTCTCCACTACGGGTAGCGACAGTGGTAGCGACTTGGTGCATGAGCGAGTTGCTCTTTAGCGACTTGCATCTTTAGCGACTGAGTAGGCAATTGTCGCTAAAATTTTGCTAGCGACTTGAGTCTTAGCGAGTTACTACTAGCGACTTGCAATTGTCTAGCGACTTGGGACCCTAGCGACTTAGTGGTGTAGCGAATTAAGTGTTAGCGACTTGGTGCATTATCTTCAGCGACTTGGGTGATTGTTTACTGTTCTCTCTTGATTTAGTAAAATCCGTGAAAGAATCTATTTCCGGTTTAATCATAGAGTTATAAAATCCCGTATAATCTGTTAACATGTCTACCAACGTTCCTACTATCATCTCCATTGTTGTCGAGGATGTTCAAGCAAGTGGGTCGATACTGATCCACCCATGCTCGATGTAATCGACTACGATTCTTGGGCTCAACGAATCGATATGCATCGCTTTGGAAAGGAAAATGGTGTCAATATTCTCAAATCCATTGATGAAGGACCATATCGAGTTGAGACGACTAGAGACATACTTGATACTAATGAAGATGGTACTCCTTTACGGAATGGACGGACCTAAAATGTATGATGAGCTTGATGATAAGGATAAAAGAGATTCGATGCAGATATCGTGGCTTCAAACATTGTTCTTCAAGGTCTTCCTAAAGACATCTACAAGTCGATCAATCATAACACCGATGCAAAAGCGGTTTGGGATAATGTTAAGATGCTTCTCTGGGTTCGAGAATTAACTATGGAAGACAGAGAATCCCAACTCAATGACAATTTGAACACTTCAAGATGAAACCAGATGAGAGTGTCTATGAGTACTATGTGAGATTTCATAAGCTAGTGAATGACATGAGGAACATCGTAATGACTATGCCTAACATTCAATTTGAACTCGAAATTTTGAACAACATGAATCCCGAATGGCACAAGTTTGTCATCATTGTGAAGCTCACTAAAGTATTGAAGAATACAAACTATGAGCAACTCTATGCCTTCCTCCTTGAATGAGAGACATGCTATGTTTGAAAAATTGATTCTCAATCGTTCAAAACCAACCGGGAGAGACAAGCTCGCCTCAATGATTCAACCGCCTTTCTACTCAAACATCGAATCAAAACCAAAGCTTCACAAGTCATACCCTTGGGTAATGGTAATCACAAACTCCTTCCGATCCTATGTTCAAACAAGCCGATCTTGATGCTGCGTGAGAAACTTCATTAATCAACTAGCTCTTACGATTAGCCAAAACATGAATTTCTCCCACAAACCAACAACAACCTTAGAATAGCATCTAACCCACACAATCAAGCTCTTGTTAAAGATGGAAGGATCGGTGGTGCAACCAGTTCAGAAACACGGTATGATCGGGGAAGAGGTGGTCTTTGGTAGAGGTTATGTGGGCAATCGAATCGAGGAAGGAATGGTAACCAAGGTCAAGCTAAGCCGATCAAATGCTATAAGCGTGGTGGTGAGGACACATTGCAAGAAACGCACATCTCCAAAGCGTCCACGAATCGATTACGAGAGATAAGATCTTTGCTTGCAAGCTCGGGACAATGGTGTTGCTTTAGATGAAGAGGAATTGTTGTTTTTAGGCGGGGTAATGCCAAGACCTATGATGCAGATGTGGATGAGCGACCTATTCAGGAGATAGGTCACAATCATCGAATGCCTTTCAAGTCGGCGATTGTGATGCATACGACTACGATGTGGATGATGGACCTACGGCACACACAATCTTTATGGCTAGCATTTCTCCAATGGTTTCTCCCAAGGTCTCTTCTTCACCACTAGTTGGCCCATCCCAAGACAAACTCATCTCGAGGTATTAAAACTATACGATAATCGTGATGTGCAGCGGATGCATGACAAAGTACAATTAATCGAAACTATTGAATCAATGTTGAAAATATGGGTAATATTGATATTATCCCATATGATCAATACGTGAAACAAAGTGAAAGTGAAGGTGTACCAAGTGATGCATCTTCTCGCGATCAACAATGACTATGTTTTGATGAATACACTTGCATGCCCCGATGAGTCTGTAATCTCGAACTAAATGCCTATAAAGAACGTGTTGCTATTTATGAACAACGTGCTAAATTTGAGTTGACCACTCGAAAGCGTGAAATGGATGACCAAGTGCGTGGGTCATTAGATAAAGTAAGTTTAGAAGAAGTATTGAAACAAGAATTAAATTCCTTGCAAGAAAATTTTTCCAAAACAAATAAGCAAAAACAAGAACTTCAAGAAAATGTGAAAATGCTTAAGCAAGAATTTAATGCAAAGGAATCAAAACTCTTGAGAGATTTTTCTAATCCGAAAACTTTGAAAAACAAACTTGAAAACAAGTTGTACACAAGGAAACACCATTCAGATCGCTCACATGGTCACTAAACATAGAGTTCTAGCGATAAGCATAGTGTTCCCATTATAGATAAACCCAACCCCGAGTGCGGAAAGATAGCAAAAGCAGCTCAAAGTGTAATCTATGATGGCAATGAGATTCTTAAACCTAGGCAAACCTAGTTGCATTGAGTGCGAGGAAGATAAGAAATCGATGAAGTCACTAGGATAGGATGAACAAAAATTAGATGATCCTAAATGCAAAGAAAAAAATAATTATCACTCCCCATGACTACAAAAGGAAAACCTGATTTCCTTGAACATGTTTAAGCCTCGGACATTGTTGACTCCCAACAAGTTTTACGGAAAAGGATTTAGATAAGGTAAAGTCGAAAATATTGTTGAAACAAACCCTCCCCTATGGAAAATGCCTAGAGCGACAGTGTATCCTCCTAATACACCAATGCATCTTGTTCCTAGAACTATTGCCACTAAAAGCAAGACCTTAATTAGCCAATATGTTATATTTCAACTATTTGTTGATTTTGAGAAAACTTGCAAGAAAAGAATCACACCCACATGTATAACGGAAGGAGAAAGGGGTTTTGAGCAAATGAAAGAATGTTATCTAACTGAGGTCATGCCTTTCTTTAAACTTCGAAGATCACTGAGAGCCTTAAAAGGGGATAGAAAGCGATATCAAGGAATGGAAAGGAATTTGATGCAATGGTAGTTGAAGTTAGTGATTATGAGCGAGCACTAAAATATAATGAGATTGAGAGGAAGAACTTGCATACCTTAAATGAGACTCTTATTATCGAATGTGTTGCTCAAGATATTTTTTCAATCGCTTCAAATTGCTCTATTAATGCTTCAAAATTTCATGAACTATCTGTTGCCACGAAAGTCTCCCATGATCGTGTCATTGAGCTTGAAAAACTAATTCTAAACTAAATGAGAAAATTGAACGGATGATCACGACAATTTGGTTAAACATTTTCTAAACTAGAAGTCGAGTATTTTAATTTACAACTAAAATATCAACATCTCAAAGAAAATGTCAAAACTTCAAATATCAAGACATCTTGGATGCTCCGAGTTTGATGCTTTTCAAATTAACAAACGAGATGAACATATTCAAGCTCGATGCAACACGATCGAAAGTTGAAAGCCCAAATCTCTCAATTAAAGGGTCAAACGAACAATATGACAGCTCCCAAATGCCTCCTCCTTTAGATTCTCGGAATTCTCAAACGTTTCATCTTCAAAACTTAGTAAATGCTTTACAAAGGAAAATGAAAGTTTTCTAGAAGAAAATGAAAAGGTTAAACGTCATTTCAATGAGTTATTTGAATCAATTAAAGTCACTCGTAACAAAAATAACGAACAAATAGCTTCATTGCAAAAAGGAAATTGAGAATCAAGAGTCGGGTAAAGGGAAAATGCCAATGACCAATAGGAGAATGTTGTATCAAAGGTTCACTCTTGTAATAAATATGCTTTATACGTGACATATGTCCCTCCTCATCTAAGGAACAACAAACTTGCCATTCAAACATACTTCTCATCCCTTAAGGATTGCCTAGAATGTCTGCGTGAGATTGTTGAAGAGGATAAGCTAGAGAAACCTCATGATAATGCAATTGGACATGCATGCTTATATGCCAAACTATCTCAAGAAATCTTAGAATGCTTGATCACAATATGCCCAAAGTCATTAGGTGAGAGAGTTAATCCTTTGATTCCATGCTCGATGCCTAATGCTAAGTATGATATGCATTCGATTCCCAATGTTTTGAATGTGAACCGTAGTGTGCCTTTAAGTAGTTCGATTCGGATCATCGATGCTAAGAAAGAGAACTCAAGTGTGCCTTCTAGGAGTACAAATCTCAAGACTCTAGTTTTAAGAAAGTGAACCTTAGTGCACTGCATGTAGTTCGAGACTCCAAGACATCTAAACAGTGATGCAAAGAGTAGTTAAACCAACTAATGTTCCCATTCCTCTACAGAGGTAATCGGTGACATTAAACGAGCAGTCAAAGTCTCAAGACAATACAAGGAATGATAGGACCTCTCAAGCTAAGAATGTGCACTTGGAAGAGAGAAGAACAATCTAGGAACTTTAAGCTTGAATTGAATAAAACGAATCGTGTTGATTCTAGTATTAGCCATAGGCGCATCGTAATTAATTCGAATTCGATACTATTTGCAAACCTTGTACCTTGATGTCGCTTGAATTCGCTTTCTAATCATGAATGTGGTGTTAATGTTCGCTAATGATGTTAATTGTCCGATTAATATTGTTAATGCTAAAATTCATGCTAAGAAGGCTAAAAGGCAAAGCGAAAGAAAGTTAGAAAACAGTGGAAACCCGGGAAGAACATTCAAGTAAAATAGGCTTTTATTGGACACTTGTTGGTCTTAAGACTAATCGATAATGCCCACTAGAAAATGGATGCCCACGGTAGAACTATTCCTTAAGAAGTGATCACTGCGTGAGCAGGCTATATCGACACTAGTACCGCATCTATTCACAACGATTCCATTGCCTCACTTTCCGATATGAATGCTTCTATTTACGATGTGGGTGTTCCAAACATTGTTACTAACCAAATGGAACCCATTCTTGCATGGGATCCCAATTATCGATTATCCATTCTTGTGCGTGTTCAACTGCGGATCGTTCAAATCGATTACGTGGTACCGGACTCAGTCATTCCAGCATATATTTGGAGACCTGGTCGCGGCTCATGAACTTCGTGAGCAAATTCATCGGGGCTATTAGATTTGGTAATGATCATTTCGATTGCTATTATGGGTTATGGAGATTATGTTGTTGGTGATAGTGTCATCTCTAGAGTTTACTATGTAGAAGGTTTGGGTCATGTCACTTCTCTGTTGGTCGATTCGTGATTACGATCTAGAAGTTGCCTTGAAAACATACACCTTTGTTAGAGATCTTAATGGTAAGGAACCATTAAAAGGAACTCGTGGGTCAAATCTTTACACCATCTCTATCGATGACATGATGAGGGCTTCTCCATCTGCTTGTTATCAAAGGCTTCAAAAACAAAGTCATGGTTATGGCATCGTCGTCTCAATCACTTGAACTTGGCACCATCAAGCGATCTTTCGAGAAAGGACTTAGTTGTAGGTTTACCTAGACTAAAGTAAGAAAAGGATCATCTTTGTTCGGCATGTCAATTGGGAAAAAGCAAGAAGTATGCCCATAAACCCAAACCTACTAACTCGTCACGTAAGTTCTTCATATGATTCATATGGATTTATGTGGACCAATGAGGGTGCGAGAATATCTTTGGGAAGAAATATGTGTTAGTTGTGGTTGATGATTACTCTAGATTCACACGGGTCAAGTTCTTAAGGACAAAGGATGAAACTCGATATCATCATCAAACTCATCAAACAGTACGGAGTTCGACTTAACAAAAGCGTCGAGTATCGTAGCAGACAATGGGCGAGGTTTGTCAACAAACAACTTAATGAATTCTATGAAAGTGTTGGAATCACCATCAAAGAAGTGTTCCACGAACTCCTCAACGAGCGGTGTAGTTGAAAGGCGAAATCGAACTCTTGTTGAAGCCGCTAGAACAATGTTGATTTACTCAAAGGTTCCATGTTTCTCGGGTGAAGCAACGCCATCGCATACTACACAAAATTGTTCCCTAATTCTGTATATGGAAAAACTCCATATGAACTTGTCCACAACAGAAAACCTAATCTCTCTTTCCTTCGTGTGTTTGGTGCATTGTGTTATCCAACCAATGAGGGTCAAGACTTAGGCAAACTTAGGGCTAAAGGCGACATTGGAGTATTTGTAGGATATGCATCAAACAAAAGGGATACCAATCTACAACAAAAGAACCAAGTATCAAGGAAACAATTCACGCTACGTTTGATGGTGACCGTCAAATGGCTCTGGACACTCCACTGTGACCCAGACTTCAAAACAGTCCCATTGGTTCATCTCTTGTTCCAAACTCTTCTCAAGAAACTCCATATGTACCTCCATCGAAGATGATTTAAAGAAATTGTTTGATCCTATGTTTGATGAACCGTATGATTCAATTACTAATGAGGTGTTGATCCCTACAACAGAGGATGCTCATATTCACGAGAATGAAGTCAATCCTTGGTCTCAATATGCTTAAGTCAAGAAGCACTGCTTTGATCCTTGATCTCATCAACAAATCATCATCCTTCAAATGTACATCATGGAAATATTTCTTGCATCAATGATGAAGTTAATCCCTTTGCTACTCCACGAAGATGCTCCATTTGAAAACATATTTGCTCTCGAATCATCATCGAACCATCTTCTTGGAGACATCGACTCATTACTTGGTCCCTCAACAAGCGCCACACGAACACCTCGGAAAATGGACTCACGATCATCCATTAGACAACATCATTGGTAATCCCTCTCGCGTCTGTATCATCCCGAAACAACTTGCAACCGATGCCTTATGGTGCTTCTTCAACTCCGCACTATCTAAGATCGAACCAAAAGATGTTAAAGCGCCATGAATGAAGATAGTCGGTTCAATGCCATGCAAGATGAAATTCATGAGTTTGATCGATCTTGATGTATGGGGTTAGTACTGCTCAGACCGTGCTATGATTATAGCTCTTAAATGGATCTTCAAAGTGAAACTTGATGAGCATGGTGATGTGTTGAAGAACAAGGCTCGATTAGTTGCTAAAGGATCTTTGTCAAGAGGAGGTATTGATTTTGAAGAATCTTTTGCTCCTGCTGCTCGAATCGAGGCAATCGGAATCTTCTCAGCTAATGCCGCTAGTAAGAACATGGTAGTCTATCGGATGGATGTGAAAGCGGCATTTACGAGCGGAGATCTTAAAGAAGTCGTCGTCGCCACCAACTGAAGGATTTGTGAATCAAGAGCATCCTACTCACGTTTATCGTCGAAGAAGGCTCTTTACGGTTTAAAGCAAGCTCCGAGGGCATGGTATGATACATTGTCAAAGTTTCTTCTATCAACCGGATTCAAGAAAGGAGCGATTGATCCTACATTGTTCACCGTAGTTAGGCAAACATTTAACTCATGTTCAAATTTATGTTGATGATATTATTTTGCCTCGATTGCACCCAATGGAATGTGATCGTTTTCTAATGAAATGAGTTCAAAATTTCAAATGTCAATGATGGACAAATGTCATTTTTCTTGGGATTACAAATTTCACAAAGTCCGGAGGCATTTTCATAAATCAATCTAAATATGCAAGAGATCTTAAAGAAATTTGGATTTGATTCAAGTGACCACATTGACACCCCCCATGATTGATCGAACCAAACTAGATGAGGACCACTCGGGGATCATGATTGACCAAACGAAATATCGTAGTATGATTGGATCACGATGTACCTCATGACTAGTAGACCGAGACATCTTGTTCATTTGTTTGCATGTGTGCTAGATACCGAGCTAAGCCTACTAAAAAGCACCTTGAAGCGGTTAAGCGGGTCTTCGGTATCTCAAGGAACCATCAATATGGGACTATGGTACCGAAGGACACCGGTATGTCACTAACGGCCTATGCAGATCTTGATCATGCAGTTGTCAAGATACGTCAAGTACATCCGGAGGTGCTCGGTTTTGGGTGATAAGCTTGTGAGCTGGTCTTCAAAGAAGCAAATGAGTACTTCTATTTCCTCTCAGAGGTGAATACATAGCCATGTCATCTTGTTGTGCTCAAATCTTATGGATGAGATCTCAATTATCGACTATGGCTTTGAATTCAACAAAATCCTCCGTCTTCGTGATAATAAAAGTGCTATTGCTCTCTCATGCAACAACGTTCAACACTCAAGAGCAAAGCATATCGACATTCGACATCATTTCATCGTGGAACAAGTGGAAAAAGGTGTGGTGGAACTATATTTTGTGAGGTCCAATATCGGTTAGCGGACATCTTCACCAAAGCTCTTCCAAGAGAACGCTTTGAGTTTATTCTTCCGTCTTGGTTTGAAAAGCCTTCAACGAGAACTCTCAAACGTCTTCAGGAGGAAGGCGAGGAGTAAAGGTCTATCTTCATCTATCTCTTGTAAATATTTATTCGAAAACAAAATACAAAATTATAAAACTCTCAAAAATCAAATAGAAAATTATAAAACTTTCAAAATCCATAAAAATCAAAAATTGAAAAATCTTCAAAAAATATTGTCATTTTGTCATGTTTTCTCGGTTCGATAATATCTACGGTCTTTGTGATGTCATTCAAAGAATGACACGGGACTTTAGATGTTGTTGAATTAAAAAAAATAAAAAAAATAAAATAAAATAAAATAAAATTTTTGGGAGAAAGAGAAAAATGGTTTATTGTCATTTTCGAGCAATAACCCGTTTTTAAAAAGAAAGAACGAGCCATGTTTTATCATGTTTTCAAAATTCCATGCTCGATTCTATAAACATCTATCTGCTTGAAAACTAAATGCTTTGAAAAATAACTCGATCTCTATTTTGATAATCATCGGACTTATTTGTCAAAATCTATCTCTCAATCAACAACCTATGTCATTGATTGAGGGGGAGAATGATTTCAATTAAATTAAAAGTTATTTGGCATTAAATTGTTTTCAAAAGATGTACATGCATGTCTTATCAATGGAGTCGATCCTTATCAGTTCAAACGCTTTCATAATCAAGTCACAATTCTCCTTAAAAGCTTTCAAAATCAATTTAAATCTATAAGAGATCACAAATCTCAAATGATTTGATAATTGTGATCGGGGGAGAATGTGTGATTTAAATTGGATTTAAAGCGATTATTCGGTAAATGGTTTTATAAGGATGTACATCTCGTCCTTCCCACATGTGACAAACGATTTCAAGTTTTCAATGCACATGTTGAGGGAGCATCTATCTTAAACCTATGATTTGAAGCGTGATCATTTATCTCAATGTCGGGTTCCCTCTAGTATGTGCAAAACTCTTTTCAAACCTCACGCGCACATATTGAGGGGAGCAAATTTATGGAAACCTCATCCTTCCCGGAAATGCTTTATCTACTTGATTTGATCAAGGAAGTGATGGTGATATTTTAGAAAATGGTAATCAAAGAAGTAATTTCTTCCTCTTGCCTCCGTGTGCAAAACGATTTAAAACATTTGATGCACATGTTGAGGGGAGCACTTATTCTAAAATTATCAAAAACAATTCAGTACAAAATGTTTTGATAATATATCACAAATATCGGGATTGACTTTCAAATGGTTTTCAATTGGTTCCAATGGCGTATGAACAATACCAAATAGACCCACCAACTTTACTTTATGTACGGTGATATAAGGATGATAAGGTTATTTTTGTTCCCATGATCGCTTGAGCCAGGAGGGATCTACCGGGGACTATCCACTAGTTAGTGTAGAGTTCTTAGGTATGATGATAAAAGGAGAAAATGAGGAATGGGAAGAGTGCGGTCGAGGCCGAGCTAGTCTTGGAATAAACCCAACAAGGTTCTAGTTATGAAGTCTCGGTAGCCTTGAAGGGTTGAAGAATTAAAAAGAATTGAATGAGAAAGGGTGAAAACAAATAGCCCTCCATTTATTCAACCTTAGGGCGAGGAAGGGTTCAATTCATATGCTCTTGATGGTAACATCGGTATTGAAGACAAGGCGTCATGGACCCAATGACGCTTTACACTTCATCTTTCAAACCACTCAATTCCTCTTAAAGGACTTGTTTCATTCTCACAGGAGGCAGGCATTATCTATCGACTTTCTTAGAGATTGTTGATATTGAAGAGAGACCCTCTCCTAGTCTCCGAGACAGGATCCAAATATGCATATTGAGTCTAGAGCCACGAGATCATCATTAAATCTCATTAGGACACTTTCAATGAAGACTCTGTTTCACGCGATGTGGAAGAGAGATTATATCTTGAGTCCCACGATTATCCTTGTGGTATTGCCGGAACATCCGAGTGATGTGTATACATATTCCTATGAAGATGGAAAGCCTTACGGAGCCAACATCAAACAAGCTCACGGTAGGTGGCATGTGAGATCTATTATATAGATCAACCATGTGACAACCGACGAGAACAATGGGGCGATTCAATCTCTTGAATCAATCTGGTTCAAAGTTATGGATTGACGGATACCTTTGAAAAACCGGTCTTTGTGCTTAACAACTCTTTTCTTTAGCACATCGACCGTGTATGCGGATATTTCAAATCAAAAGGTGTTTTATGATTGATAATTGATTTTCATTAAAACCTTCGTTGTATTGCAAAAACAATTTCTATTGAGCAATACGATTGTTTTCAAATATCTTTTCATCAATCGGTGGACTTAAATTATTTGGTTCACTCACTCCGTGTTGTCTTCTTTGAGGCGTTCGGTTTGAGAACGCCTAGAGCATTGCGAAACCTGTCAAGGAAATTCTTGAATTATACGATCACGAGGCGGTGCTTGTCTTGATCAAGGGAACCGTGGGCGTGTACCTCGATTCAGCGAAAGTGATCAAAGACACTTTCGTGCGATTTAATAACTAAGCTGTTGTATGCGGTACACACCGACGCTTTCATGTATTGTTCGAATGAAGCGGTCGATCCATAGGCGCATGCTCATAACACATTCATCTCAAAAGAAATCATGATTAGTGCATCAATGACTCGATATTTTCACTCCATGCTACGCTTCTGTGCTTGCCAATATCATGAATCAACTAAAGCTTCCGCAACTCGATGAGAAGATATCATGATCCGGAATGTGAACATATCGGTCCTAAAGTCACAACACCACAATGGATGTCTCGGAGATTCTTGATAGTGATGATCTCAAAAGGCGGCTCATATTTATTATCCGTGGATCGGTAAAAGACCTCCACTTGAAGTAACCAAACATGCGATGTGATGAATCAATGACTACGAGCTTAGGAACAAAGGTCTACATCAAGAATGCAAGAACAATTTTTTAATGTAATATCTATTTGTATTCAATGTAATTTTGGTACATGATTGAGGTGACCTCCTTAGCGGAGATTGTTAGGAATTAGAAATTCGGTATTAAAGAGTCGGTCACCTCAAGTATATGTAATCGTTAAGCTCGTAGTCGTAGTTATTTTTAAGTTAAGTAGTATTTAGTTTAACAACACCGTGGAGGACAGACGGGTCTTCACCCACTGTATGCACGATCCTGACCCGATGTGTGGCGATTTATGTAAGACTATAAATACTCTACCTTCCAAGGTAGAGTTGGACTCATAATAATATCTTCACTTTCTCACTAAGTTCCCTAAACCTCTAACTTTCTCTCTAGAATTCCATCTATATGCTACTTTGTGTTATGGTTTCATGTGTATGTGAAAAGTTATATCAACATTATCACCTAGTGCATTTACTAAGACTAAAGCTAAGACTAGTTGGAGATGGCGAAATGGTTACATAATACACTTGGCTTCAAATGGATACCTAAAATCATAAACATGTGTGTTTCACTATAACTGCTTGGAACCCTCTAACTCTTCGGGTTCCACATCTACTTCTATTCCATCCGTGTCATCTCATGTGTCGGGTGATACGGATCATCCTGGATTCTTGATGGCGGATGTTCCGGAGCACATGACAGGCAATCTCAAGCATTATCAAACTTTGTTGCAAAGTTCATAAGCCATTGTCGATTCGGGAATGATCACCGCGACTATCATGGGCTACGGAGACTACATCAATGGAAACATCGAAATTAGAGGGTTTATTATGTGGAAGGTCTCGGTGACAATCTATTCTCGATTGGTCAATTTTGTGATGGAGATTTGGAAGTTGCTTTTCGGGAAAACTTGCTTCATTAAGTGATCTACAAGGAAAGCGATCTTATATACGGTACCCAATTCAAGTCTTTATACAATCTCAATGCAAGACATGATTGCTTCATCTCCATCATCTACTTTCAAAGGCAACATCTACAAAATCTTGGCTATGGCACATAGTCGTCTCACATCTAAACTTTCAAAACATAACCAATCTTGCACGATACAAACTTTTGAAGGTCTCCCAAGATTTCGGTATTCTAAAGATCACCTATGCTCGGCTTGTGAACAAGGAAAACCACTCGTGCTCACTTTCCTTCAAAGGTGGAACACAACTCACAACATGTGCTTCATCTTCTTCACATGGATTTGTGTGGCCGATGCGTGGAGACTATTAATGGCAAAGCGCTACATCTTGGTAATTGTGGATGACTACTCACGATGGACTTGGGTTTATTTTCTTGAGTAAAGATCAAGCTCCACGGATGATCATCACCTTTTCTCGAAAATTCAAGTTCGGCTCATAACACGGTCGGACAAATCAAAGCAGACAAAGGCGAATTTGTGAATCAAACTCTTTATGCATATTATGAGAAAGTGGAATTGAGCATCAAACATCTATTGCACAAACAGGAACAAAATGGAGTTGTTGAAAAGGCGAAACCGTGCGTTAGTGGAAGCTGCAAGAATGATGTTAATCAATGTAAAACTTCCAGATTACTTATGGGTGAAATCGTGTCAGCTGCATGCTACTCGAATCATTTAATGATTACCAAAGCATACAACAAAACACCTTATGAGCTTAACCACAACGTAAACCGAATCTCAAACACTTTTATGTATTTGGATCCCTTTGTTATCTCGAATAATGATCGTGATGACTTTGGTAGCTCAAAGCCAAAGCTGACATTGGGTCTTTGTTGGATATTGTGAAAACTCTTAGGGTTATTGAATCGGAATAAATCGTACAAGGGAGATTATGGAAGCGATTCATGCAAATTTCGATGAGCTTCTTGAAATGGCTTCTTGAGCATATGACTTGGAACCCGGACATAACCGTTTAAACTTCCTCAACCCCATCATCAGTAGAACCTAGTTTACAAATTACTCATCGTCAAATGGAACAACTATTTGCTCCTCTGTTTATTGATGATATTGATGAGCGTGCTCGGATGTATCAAATGTTTCCATTGCTCAACTGATCATAATCCAATAACTCATACACACTCTACAACAACTCTTTGTTGAGGAGGCACCACCGATTGATTCTCTGACAACGGTCGAACAAACCGCATCAATGATTTGAACGGTGATGATCTTGAACCATGAAGTACCCCACTGCGATTATGATCCAATGCATTCTTGACCCTTTGCTAATGAAGCGCCACATCGATGTTGCGGAATCATCTACAAGTCATTTGAATCCTCAAATCCACGAATGTATATCAACATCAAACCTCCACATCGTTGGACTAAAGACCATCCTCTAGTGAACATTATTGGCAAGCGAATCAACCCGATCGTAACTGACAACGACTTGGTGACGGTGGACATTGTATTTATGCACTTACCGTCTACCAAGTGAACCCAAAACATTAAGGATGCCATGACATATGACAACCTGGATTGAATCCATGCAAGAAGAACTCAATCGGTTTAAGCGTCTTAAAGTATAGAATTGGTTGAAAAACCAATTGGAGTCTATATTATTGGTCTCAAATGGATTTGGAAAAACAAATTTGGATCTTTGAAGGAACGGTTATCCGAAATAAGTCACGTCTGGTGGCTAAAGGTTATAGACAGGAAGAAGGGATTGATTACAAGGAATTATTCACACAGGTTGCTAGACTTGAGGCAGCTCAGATCTTTCTCGCATTCCTTAATCACGTCTACAAAGTCAACAAGGCTCTCTACGGTCTCAAACAAGCCCCTCGGGCGTGGTATGATGAGTTCTCATCCTTTCTTATCGCTAATAATTTCGTTAAAGGATCGGTCGACCCTACACTATTCATACAATATCACGGGGCACACATTTTAATCGTTTAAATTTATGTGGATGACATCATTTTTAGGTCAACACATCTAAAGTACTCAAATGCTTTTTCAAAACTTATGAAAAAACATTTTGAAATGTCCATGATGGGTGAACTTACGTTATTTCTAGGACTGCAAGTTCATCAATCACCCCGTGGTATTTTCTTGAGTCGATCCAAATATGCCCTTGAAATTTTAAACAAAATGGAATGCAAAGCTGTGAAACCTATGCCACACCAATGGCACATACCAAGCTGGCGCCGATTTGCATGGGAAATTGGTTTACCTACCAAATACCGAAGTATCATTGGGTCTCTCATGTATCTAATGACGGTGGGCACGATATTGTTTTTCTTTGTATATCTCTGCTCCGTTATCGATCGCGACCAACTAAAACTCACTCTACGAGGCTAAAAGAATTCTCCGATACATCAAGGAAACCATTAACTTGGGATCTAGTATCCGAAGGATTACGGTTTTGAACTAATAGCTTGAGATCTTGATCAAGCGGGTTGCTTAGATTCTCGGAAAAGTAGCTTTACAATTTCGGTGATAAACTAGTGTCATGGCAATCGAAGAAGCGAGGATTGTACATCACGTGTCCTCAATGAGAGCGAGAATATGTAGCCATGTCGTGTAGTGCTCAAGTCATTTGGATGCAAACACAACTCAAAGATTATAGTTACGTGTTGTGAGAATCCGATTCTTGCGACAATCAAAGTGCTATTGCGATCTCGTGCAACTCGTTCAACATTTGAAATCAAAGCACATCGATCTTGATGTCATTTCATCAAGGAGCATGTGGAAAGGGTGCCGTTGAATTATACTTATGTGTCTTGAATACCAATTGGCGGACCTTCTCACCAGCGTTAGCTCCTGCTAGGTTCTTGAGTTGGTCCAGGAATGGTATCACGGTGTTTGACTCGGAGGAACTGGACAAACTTTTATAACAATCTTAAAACAGGTCAAACACCAAAACCTCTTTTGTAAATATTTTTCAATATATATATATATATATATATATATATATATATATATATATATATATATATATATATATATATATACATAAATCGATAAAATTCAAAAATATTCTTCTATCTAAATTTCTTTCAAACGCCATGAGTACAAATCTTTCGTCAACACTTTACTCTTTCAAACATTTCAATATTTTCACGGTCGAGTGTTGAGGGTGAAAATAAATATTTTCGGTTTCATAAAACCTTGTGCATGTTTCCTAAAATATGTTGTTTCTTCTAAAATGGTGGATCGTTTCTTGTCAAATACTCTCTTGGACTCAAATGTTTTCAAAATTCATTATTTCAAAAGTCGGGGGAGTATCGTTATGTTTCTAACGTAAATATGTTTTGTGTAACCAAAATGGGTGCTAAAGGATCTTGGTTGGAACCTTACACATTCTGTGCACCACTTCATGTGCATTTACTCCTAAACCACCAAGATCAAACGGCACAAATCAAATCTTCAAAATCCGTTCAAGTTGTTCATAAACAAGGATTTCTAAAATCTTTCAAATCCAACGGTGAAAACTCTTTAAACTGATTTTGGAAATTGTTCACTCGAACGAATTGGGAGTTTATGCATAAAAGTGTTTGGATAGAAATGAGTTATGTTAAAACCTTTCTTAGTGTCTATTAAACTTGTTTGATTCGTCCAAAACCATCCAGAATCTTAAATTTCATTAAGTTGAATTCTAGGGTTCTTGCGCTCATTTAGGGTTTTTCTATTCTGTGATATGTTATTAGGTGGTCATGAAAGCGTTTGAATAAGTATATATGCATGTTTTGAACCTTTAAATTAGCCCATAAACATCTTAAGCTGTAAGAATTTAAGTTTTAGGTTTTAGGGTTCATCTCCATGAATCTTCGATTACGTGGTGGAAATGTGTTAAATCTTGTTCATTGCACTCATATGACATCAGGACACTCGGTAACATTCTTGTTTGATTTGTGTGGCTATATCTTTACGCATAGATTAAGGTTTAGTGTTTAAGTAATTTTACGCCTAAGTCTTTTTGTGTGTATCGATATGTTCTTGTGCTTATTTTGTGATCTAAAGATGTTTGGAATAAGCTGCAATCAAGTCTTCATGTTTATATTTACGGGTTAACTATTCGTAATGTCGGAATCTTTAGGTGTTCAAACCATTACGCTTAAAGATTACTTTTATGCTTAAAGACAACAAAATGGCTGCAAATCAAGCAAACATC
Source organism: Chrysanthemum lavandulifolium (assembly GCA_022545495.1). NCBI lineage: Eukaryota > Viridiplantae > Streptophyta > Magnoliopsida > Asterales > Asteraceae > Chrysanthemum > Chrysanthemum lavandulifolium. Next base: position 125,139,286 of record CM040239.1, read on the forward strand.
AATGCCCCAGCTGAGCTCTCGATGGCAAACACATTCCCAGCTGGATACGACAAAACAATTGGCAAGAACAATCTCTGCGTTGTCTTCAACAACTTCATATGCTATGAATCATCTTGCAAATTCTTTGTGGACATCCATACGCAACATCCATTCAAATTCATGCTCACAAAGTCATCTTGATGATGTGTATGATTCAATGGATGAGGATATACAATTTAAGTAAGACATTAAAAGCGAGAAAAGGATGAAATACCATGCTTCAACCTTTCGGTTAATCAACGATTGAGGCGGGAGGGTCAGCGGTAGTCCTCAATTATGGAAGATCCATTGCAAACAACTCTTACCTCATCCGATCCGGTTAATCAACCCGGTAAGGATCGAGGTATTCTTGTCACTACTAGCTGTTAAAATGAAGCAACCACAACAACAACTAAAACAACCGCAAAAGAAAAGCATGGTGAAGATGTGGAAATATATGTGAAGGAGATTACGATCATGATAAGGATGAAAGAGTCACGATGATGATAATTTGGTGGATGAGCAGAAATGATGCGAAAAGAGGTGAAGAAGGCTGCTAGGCGAAGAGGAAAAGTTAAAGAAGGAATCGAGACAACTACTTAGTTGACAATCCAATACACAAACCTCAATAGTCTTGAACCACCTCTTGACATTTCCACCAAACCCAATCTTCATCTCAATCATCACCTCCATCAATAAAAGAAACAACTAAGTCAACAACAAAATGCATTAAGAAAGCAACTCCATCCAATGATTAGTCAAATGGTTAAGCGAGGCTATTACCACTACACAACAAGCTTCAACCACCACCATCGATCAACCAAGGTTCGAAACCACACCACCAACGGAAAACCATTGATCACTTTACATGCTGTGATTTGAGGATCACGACACACGAGCTGACACGAACCTCAACCAAGAGTCGGATCAAGTACATTCTGCTCCTTGTTTTCATACGCATCAAATCAAAGAGCGTGTTGAAGATCTCCGCTCTGGTCGAATCTTGCAAAATTCTACACTTCAACGGAATCAATCAAGAACCTCAGTACAAAATCATTCATAAACCAAAAGTGTGGGTTTGTCTATCGAAGTGAAAATCATCATACTTGCTTCATGGCTTTCGATGAAATTCACAAAGTTCTATGACGCCACCCTGGATATGGTTCGAGATGGATTGGCATATCGTTTGAAGGATATTGAGTTCAATAAAATTCAGACGAAGAGATGGAATTCAAAGGATCGCAAGGATGTTCGTTGATTTATCACTTGGATTGATGAAAGGTTGCTTCATCGGGGGATCATATGCGATGGTTGGAAGAGCTATGCGGAAGGATGACCAAACTTTCCGATTCTGACTTACCAATGTCCTCAGAAAGTAGCTGATCGTCTGTAATCATTGGTACTCTCTTAACTCTCTTGATTGTGATTTTGTTTGTT